>CM052668.1:907800-926364 GCA_028533165.1 Leontopithecus rosalia | reverse complement strand
GGAGACTCCTGGGGTTGGAGCAGGGGGAGGAGCGGAGAGCGGGAGGAGGAGGAGAGGGAGGAAGAGCGGGAGAGGGAGGGGGATGAGGAGGGGGAGAGGGGGAGGGGGGAAGGAGGGGAAGAGAGGAGGAGCGAGAGAGGGAGGAGGGAGAGGGAGGAAGAGCGGGAGAGGGAGGGGGACGAGGAGGGGGAGAGGGAGGGGGACGAGGAGGGGGAGAGGAGGAGGGGGAGAGGGGGAGGGGGGAAGGAGGGGAAGAGAGAGGAGGAGCGAGAGAGGGAGGAGGGGGAGAAGGGAGGTCATGCAGCGCCACGCGGGCTGCAGGGAGGACTCGGGCTTTGATGGCGAGGGAGGTAGGAGTCATGGAGGGCTGTCGGGAGGAGGGATGGGTGTTCACAGACACCCTCTGGTGGCTGCTTGGAGGACAGACCATGAGTGGCACTGTGGGTCCAGGGCAGAGGCCACAGGCTGGTCCAGAGTTCATGGATGGCTGAGCGGCGGGTGGGCTCTGCCTCTCCTGAGGGCGCAGCCCACAGGGTTTGCAACTCGAGAGAGAGGGGGGGGCAGGTGGCCCTGGCATTTCTGGCCCGAGCTGTGGGTAGCTCTGGGGCTGGGAACCCCACAAGGAAGGGGACAGAGGAACGGATTTGGGGCAAATCTGCCTGGGCCTGGGGATTGCCAGCATCTGACACCCGGAGAGGCCCAGGAGGAGGCGGGGTGGCTGTGGGCCCTTTCCCAGCCGCATCCCAACACCACGCCAGGAATCCCGCCTGCCTTCCAGTCGGCGCTCCCAGGGACCTTGATTTTTATCACCGCAGCAGCTCTGCCCCAGGGGACACAGGGTGATACCTGGGGACATCTGTGGTTGTCAGGGCTGGGGGTGCTCCCAGCACAGAGAGGGTGGGGGTCAGTAGTGCTGCTCAGCACCCTGCAGTGCCGGGGACGGCCCCACCCCAAAGAAGGGTCCGGGCTCACGGGCTCACGGGTCGGCAGTGCCCGGGACGGCCCTCAGCTTAGTCTTAAACCCACAAGTTCTCTTGTTTCTTTCCTGTCCTTCATGTGCTGAGGCCTGGGCTGGTCCTGGTGGCTGATGTTGGCTGATTGCACCAGAGTTCACTGTGGGGAGCAGGCACATTTCTGAGGCTCCCCCTTCAGGATGTGGGGGTCTCAGGGCATGGGAGCTGGTTTGCTCCATGTGAGCCCTGACTCTGAGTCCTGGACTCCCCAAACCCTGGTTTTGGGGATGGCCCAGGCCTTTGCCTGCTGAGCGCAGAGTGGCTGCTTTCTTTTGGGGCAGCCGTGTGCCTTTAAGCCACACGTTTTAAAGCTTTTACTGTTGCTCAAGTTCATGAACACAGCGTCCGACTGGCGTGTTTTCTACCCCTTGGTTTGCTGGCTCACGTTGCGTGTGGGGCACGTGTGTGGTGCGAGTGAGGGGTTCCCACTGTGAGCGCACTGTTGCCCCTGACCTGGGTGTGGGCACGAGAACATGCCAACATTACCTTTCGTGCTGACCTGCTGATCGAGGGCGTGATACACCCGTCGTCCACTCAGGAAAGGCTCATGAATAGTTCAAAGCAGCTATGCCAGCTCAGTGGGTATGAAAGGGTAGCGTAGGCCGGGCGCGGTGGCTCCCGCCTGTCATCCCAGCACTTTGGGAGGCCGAGGCGGGTGGATCACGAGATCAGGAGATTGAGACCATCCTGGTCAACATGGTGAAACCCCGTCTCTACTAAAAATACAAAAATTAGCTGGGCATGGTGGCCCGTGCCTGTAATCCCAGCTACTCAGGAGGCTGAGGCAGGAGAATTGCCTGAACCCAGGAGGCGGAGGTTGTGGTGAGCCGAGATCGCGCCATTGCACTCCAGCCTGGGTGACAAGAGCGAAACTCCGTCTCAAAAAAAAAAAAAAACGGTGAGCGTATTGCAGCCCTCATATGCGTCTCCTTAATTTCGCTGTGCTGAGGCAGACTTCCACGTGTTTCTGGCCACGCGGTCTGCCTGTTGACGAGATGCCTGTGGGGTACCTCGCTTATTTTTCTACTGAAGTACTTTATTTTTGTCCTCTTTCGTTGATGTGTCAGAGTTCTTTGTACATGCGGGAGATCGCCCCCCTGCTGGCTACGTCTGTGGCTGGTGTCCTGTATTCTGTGGCAGAGCCTTTCCTCTTCCTGGTATCTTTGCTGATCAGAACTCAATTTTCATGCAGTTGAGCTTGTTGACTTTGGGTTTTTCTTTTTTACTTATTTTATTTAGGGTTTTCTTGAGACAGGGTCTCACCCTCTCACAGGGGCGCAGGGGCGTGATCACAGCTCACTGTAGACTTGATCCGTGGCCTCAAATGATCCTCCCACCTCAGCCTCCTAAAGTGCTGGGATTACAGGCCTGAGTCAGTCACTGTGCCTGGCCTGTGTTCTTTTAAAAACACTTATTTGGGTATCTGCTTGGACAGCACGTGGACTTAGATGACTGATTAGCATAGCATTTTCACAGAGATGACATGAAAATTCCTCAAGTGTTGTTTTTTTTTTTTTTTTTTGAGACAGAGTCTCACTCTGTCGCCCAGGCTGGAGTGCAGTGGCGCAATCTCAGTTTACAGCAATCTTTGCCTGCTGGGTTCAAGCAATTTTCCTGCCTCAGCCTACCGAGTATCCAGGATTACAGGCACGCAGCACCATGCCCGGCTAATTTTTTTGTATTTTTAGTAGAGACGGGGTTTCACTGTGTTGGCCAGGATGGTCTTGATCTTCTGACCTTGTGACCTGCCTGCCTTGGCCTCCCAAAGTGCTGGGATTACAGGAATGAGCCACTGCACCTGGCTGTGTTCCATATTTTTAAGTCAATGATTTAAACAGTTTTCTTCCCTCCCCCCCGCAAAAAAAAGTTATTTTAGCATTTTAATAGGTTCCTGCCCGAGTTGCCACAGAATTTCTGCACTTTCTTCCAAAGATGGTAAAGCTCTTTCCCTTTCACCTTCTAGTCCTCAGTTTGTCTGGCATTGGTAAGGACATGTGGTGTGAGGTAGGGATCCAGTTCTGGTTGTTGGTTTTTTGTTTTTATTTTTGGCAAAGACCTGGTTTTTCCAGGAGGGCCCAAGCCCCTCACCACAGGAGCACAAAGAAGTGTGTCAGGTGGCCTTGGAGGCCGATAGCAGCCCCTGACCCCTGGCCTGTTGCAGGGCTAGGGCGAGCAGGTGCCACAGCAACTGCCGCCGGCGAAATCAAGCGGGAGGAAAAGGAGGACGAGGAGAATACCTCGGCGGCCGAGCACTCGGAGGAGGAGAAGAAGGAGCTGAAGGCCCCCCGTGCCCGGACCAGGTGCCAGCCCCCACCTCGGCCCTTCCCACCCCCAGCCCGTCAGGACGCACACGCACACAGGCCACATGCACACCGCACCCAGACCGGGAGGCCGTCGGCGGGCCCCACGCCTGTCCCCCAACCTCACTGTCTCCCTCTGGCCCCCTCCTGGCGCCCTCCCCCATAGCCCAGACGAGGACGAGGACGACCTTCTCCCCCCAGAGCAGAAGGCCGAGCGGGAGAAGGAGCGCCGGGTGGCCAATAACGCCCGGGAGCGGCTACGGGTCCGTGACATCAACGAGGCCTTTAAGGAGCTGGGGCGCATGTGCCAGCTGCACCTCAACAGCGAGAAGCCCCAGACCAAACTGCTCATCCTGCACCAGGCCGTCTCGGTCATCCTGAACTTGGAGCAGCAAGTGCGAGGTCAGTGGGGGCGCGGGCCACCAGCGTCCCCGCAGTGCCACCCTCCCTCGTGTTCCTGCCCTCGCTCTCCTTCCCCACCCGGCTTCCTGGAGCCAACCTTCCCTCTGCAGCAGTGGCCCCTTGCAATGACTGCCCCTCACTCACCCCCTGACCTCACTGCAGTGACTGCCCCTCCTGACTGCCCGCCCTCCTGTTTGCCAGCCTCAGCATCCCCTCCGCAGTGGGAGGACTGGACTGTTTCTGGACCTCTAAGCCCGCAGGCCAGGGCTCCGTGGCTCGGAACTGCACCCCCACCCCAGGGGCTCCCACCCGCCCTGTCCTTGGGAAGCCCAGAGCCTGGCTCGCAGGGGCCGGTGTCCCCACAGCCCAGAGACAGGAGCTGGTGTGCAAAGCACCCTGGCTCCTTCCCCTCGAGCAGATGCCACGCAGGGCCATGAGCCTGTCCCTCCCTCTGAGTCACTTTCCCCGTCTGCGGGTGGGTGTTCATCACCCCATTTCCCAGGGCCAGGGGGACGAAGGACCGAGACAGACCTGCCCACCCCCGGATGTGAGCTGACTCCCTCCCCTGCTGGCCGCTGCTTCCTTAATGCCTTCCTCTCTCCGCCTGCACCCCGTTAACCCTTTCTCTCCTGCAGCACTGTTGCTGGGACCGGAGCCAGATCCCTGGCCCGGCCGGCCCGCTGTCCCCTCCGCTCTAAGGTTTCCGAGCCTCCAGCCGTGTGTGTAGCCCGCCTCTGCTGTCTGCCCTCCGCTCTCCCCTCCATCCCGCCCGCCCGTCCCTCTGCTTCCTGTGGCAGCCCCTCCTCACCTCGCACTTGCTGCCCGAGCACAGGAGGCCGGGCTGCAGCCTCAGGGCCTTTCCTCCCCCAAAGCCCCCATCAGGGCTTCGGGGGAAGAAACCGACCCGGGGCGCACAAAGACCCCGGCCCTCACTGTCAGTTTGGTCTGTGCGCTTGTCCTGGGCTCCAGGGGCCGTCCCACCACCTGGAGGGATCCCCTCAGGCCTCAAAGGCAGGCTGGGCAGGCAGGTGGGTGAGGCAGCCCCCCAGGGACTAGGGCAGGGCACCAGGCATGCCAGGCACCGGGACAGGCCTTCCCCCATTTCACCACAGCCCGAGCTGTGGGTGCCCTGATGGGGACTGGCATCCATTCTACCGAATAGGCGCCGGGGAACAGAGCAAAGTCACCTGTGCAGGGCCAGGTGACACGTAGGCCTGGCCCGAGACCTGCCTCCGGGCCAGCAGCGACCGCTCGCTGGCTCCATGAGGCTTGGGGAGAGGAGGCTCGGCCCTGAGCCTGGCACAGAGCAAGCACTGAGAGCCTGAGCTGCCACTGCGACCATCCACGGTGGCAGTGACAGGTGTCCCGGGGCCCTAGGGAGCCAGCGCTCCCAGCCAGGGCAGGTGCTGCAGGTGGGGCTCACCTTGGGGCAGCCAGTTCACTGTGGGGGGTGTGCATTTCTATGGCCCCCCTCGGGGTGTGAGGGTCTCGGGATTGGAGCAGGTTGGCTCCATGTCAGTCCCAACTCGAGTCCTGGACTCCCCAGTGCCGGGTTTTGGGGATGGCCCTTTGTCTGGTCAGCCAGTCTTCAAAGACCCCTCTGTCCACAGTGGGTCTGGCCAGGACTCGCTGTCCATCACCCTGCAAGCTACTGCTCAGGGTGGGAAGGTGATTCTCTTGAGAGGGATAAATAGAGAGGAGCAGGCACTAGGACCCCCTGCGTCCCAGCCCTGCCTGGGGCCCACAGAGTGAACAGCGGCAAGGGAGAACCAGTTACCCCGCCGGTTGTGGAAGCAGGGCCCCGCCTCCTTCCACAGAAACGTCCTGGGAACAGTCAGACCTTGGTCCTTGGATGTGACACATCTGTAGCCTCTCCTAGAGCTGAGGGTGCGTGCACCTGGCCAGCCACACACACACACACGCACACACAGGCTCTGCTGCTTTCCAGGGAGCACATCCCCTGCACACAGAGGGCACATTTTCACAGATGTTACAGCCGGTGCATCAGCATGTGTACCCGCGCTGCTGCCCTCGCCAGTAACATCCATACACCAGCACCGTCCATACACCAGCACCGTCCATGCACCCGCACTGCTGCCCACGCCAGTAACATCCGTACACCAGCACCGTCCATACACCAGCACCGTCCGTGCACCCGCACTGCTGCCCACGCCAGTAACATCCATGCACCAGCACCGTCCATACACCAGCACCGTCCATACACCAGCACCGTCCATGCACCCGCACTGCTGCCCACGCCAGTAACATCCGTACACCAGCACCGTCCATGCACCAGCACCGTCCGTGCACCCGCACTGCTGCCCACACCAGCACCAGCCAGGTACCCACACTGCTGCACCCAACACCACACAAACACAAGTAGCTGGATACCCTCTCCACCACCCAGCGCCGCCCTCCCGCCCAGCCCTGGCGCATCACTAACAGAGGCCTCGGTGCTGTGACCCAGCAGTACGGAGGAGGTGCTGTCCCTGGAGGAGAAAGACCTGAGGGACCGGGAGAGGCGTATGGCCAATAACGCGCGGGAGCGGGTGCGCGTGCGGGATATTAACGAGGCCTTCCGGGAGCTGGGGCGCATGTGCCAGATGCACCTCAAGTCGGACAAAGCGCAGACCAAGCTGCTCATCCTGCAGCAGGCCGTGCAGGTCATCCTGGGGCTGGAGCAGCAGGTGCGAGGTAGGCTCCCCGGCCAGGGCGGCCCCGCACCCTCCCCTCCCCTCCCCCCAGTGCAGATGCCGGGGTACCCCTGTGCTTGCTGTCCCCAGACTCCACATCTCTCTCCGTGGCTGGCCTCAGATCCTGTGACCTTCCCCAGACACCCTCCGATACCCAGTCTCTTCTTTACAACCCCCCACCCCACCGCGCCCCCAGCCTTCTCAGGGAAGGAGGTGAGAGCTGGAGATGCAGTGGCCACACGTGACGGGGCCCGGCACCCACCCCCACTTCCCCGACACCCCGTACCGCACTCTCCCCACTCCTCCCAGGGACCCTCTCCCACAGAGCTCTCCCCCTACCCCCAGAGCGGAACCTGAACCCCAAAGCCGCCTGTTTGAAACGGCGAGAAGAGGAGAAGGTGACGGGTGTGGTTGGAGACCCCCAGATGGTGCTTTCCGCGGCCCACCCAGGCCTGAGTGAGACCCACAACCCCACCGGGCACATGTGAAAGGTACGCCTCCGTGGGACGAGCCGCCCGCGCTCAGCCCCGAGTGCGGGGCCCAGAACAGCCACGAGGCCCGGCTCATCCGCATCCACACCTCACCTGCCTTTCGCCAGCATCCAGCCGGCGCCGGCCTGACGAGTTTCAGAGCGAAGCGGGCGACGGAGGCGCCGCGGGCCGGGAGTTCCTGGGACCCCAGCTCAGCCCTCGCTGGCTTCGATCCCCGCCCCCAGATCTCAGCCACCGTGTCACCCCGTGATCTGCCCCGTGGACCCTGAAGCTGCCCGGCCCTTCGCCTGGGCCGACAGGTAAACAAAACCTGAAAGCAGCAAAACAGACACTTTGTCAGAAAAGAGAAAATGCCTTAACCATGAAATGTGGAGAATGGAAACGTGACTGGAGGGCTGCCCTGGAAACCGGCTCACGCTCCAAAAGCCACCAGCAAATCGTGCCTACGCGTACTATTTTTTTTAAGGAAAATAAAAACATTAGTTACGAGATTTTTTTTCTTAATAGAGATAAAAATGAGCAAGGATGCTGCCTTTGGTCTCTGGTTTTTTTAAGCTTTTTTTTTTTCATATGTTTTGTAAGCAACACTTTTTTTGTATAAAAGTTCCGTGTCTCTCGCTACTTCTGCTGCTGTTTCTAGACTGAGCATTGCATTTGCTGGTCAGCCCGATGAGATGATTAAGACCCCGTGTAACCCTGAGCCCCCACCCCTGCCCCGGAAGGCAGCGCACGCAGACGGAGCGGGGCAGGCGGCCGGGCTTCTGCTTCACGGCAGAGGCTCCCCTCTGGGTTTCGTCTCGTGCAGAGTGACGCCTGGGCATTCCCCTGTGAAGGCTCCTTGGGGCTGCCCTGCCCCACCCTCTCCCCTCACGAAGGGGCAGATCTGGGCATAGGGGAAGGGACATCAGCAAGGTGGCTCTGACCCTCTCAGGTGACTCTGCCAAGCAGCTCTGGCCCCCAAGGCTGCCCCACGCAACGTCCTCCCCAGGCCCCCATAAGCTGCTCTCCCTTGGAACCTGCATACTTTTCTGAAATGGGGTATTTTGTTTGGGACCAGCCATCCCTGGCACAGGGCCACACCCTGGAGCCCGGTGCTGGGGCCTCCCAGACCACCCTGTCCTTTGCTCCTTTGCCTCAAGGACCCAAGCCCATGCTACAGACTCTGGCTGAGGGGGTGCAAGTTCGGGACCAGCACAAGACACCCCCACCCCAGCATGTCCCTGTCACAGCAGAGGGCCATTGTGGCATGGACAGGACGCATCCTGGTGGCATTCCCCAGTGCTGCGAAGCATCCCGGGGCGGGGCCCAAGGACAGGAGCGGCTGGAGCTGGAGACGGTGCTGGTCCCTGAGCCCCACAAAGGCCCTGGGCTGTGTGTCCGACTGCCACAGAACCAGCAGGGTGGCCCATCTGTCCCGGCACCCAGGCCTCTCCAGCCCCCTTTGCTGGCCTCTTGCCATGAGGGTAACCAGCTCGTCCAGCAGGCTGTCCCAGGACCCCCTTCCGCTCCACACAGACCACACCACCCGTGGGCCTGGCCTGTGAGGCACCTGCCTTTGCCCTTCCCCCTCCCCACATTGAGGCCTTGTGGACCCCAGGCTGACTACTCACCCCAGCAGCAGCTCGGGCGTCTCCCCCAGTGCCACCCTGAGACTCCCACTGCCACCCCAAAGAAACTGGGCTGCCTGAGTCCCCTTCCCAGACTGGCTGGGGAGCCTGGGCCCAATGGCAGATTCAAGGGGAACCCCAAGGTCCAGGATCTGCCCCAGCCCAGGCCAGGTGGAGGGGAGGGGCTGTCCAGCAGCCCCTGAGCTGTTCCTCCATGGCGTCCCCAGGCCCTGGGGACGGGGTCTCTTAGGGAACCTGCCTCTCTCCCACTCTTGTTTTGCCTCTGGTCCCTGCCCCTAGGTCTGGGTGGGCAGTGGCCCTGTAGCCTCTGGAACAGTGTGTTCTGCGTAGAATTTAAATGAGATTCACCCAGCATGAGAAGAAACTGCAGCAGTTTATGGGGGAAACCAGAGCTGCGGGGTGGGGGTGGGGGGGTGTGCTCTGAGTGCCTCAAGATGGTTTTTAAAAAACTTTTTTTAAAGAAAATAATTTTATACGTGTCTACACAGCTGGCTGGATTATTGGGACTTTTAAATGATCCCTTTGAAGTGGATCCAGAGACCTGTCCTGTACATAACAGCACTGTAGCAATAAACGTGATGTTTTATAACGATGCTCGGCCACCCCGATCCTTTCTGGTGTTGCATGCTCAGGAAGGGAACTGGGGGGCAGGTCTGAGGTCTTGCCCCGAATTCTTGGCCCCTGACACCATCCTCAGCGAGTGCAGCCAGGACTGTGGTTCGTGCTGCTAAGCTGCACCTGTCCCCGGGCCTCCAGGCCACCGGGAAGCGGGCTCGGCTCCCGGAGAAAGGCGGCTTCCTGGGGGCAGCAGTGGGGAGCATATGCTGGGAACAGTCCAGGACCTGCGGTCCTCCCCGCCCCGGGGCTCCTGATCTCCCCACGTCGCCCAGCCTGTTGGAACCAACTTCTCCACTGCCCGCCCCTTAATGCTCTGGAGTCGGCGGAAGTCTGAGCCCGTGACTGCCTCTCCGGAACCTTCCATGACTCCCTGTTGCTGGCAGCATCAACTGCACACTCCCAAGCGGGGCGTCAGCAACTTCCTCCACACCGGACACCCGCAGAACCCATGGGCAAGGCTCTCTGGGGGGAAGAGGTGTGGCAGGAGCTGCAGGGGTGCTGCTCACCCTAAGGTGCACACTGGCATCTGCTGTTGTGCCAGGTGCTTCCCTGCTCTGTCTGTGTGCGAGGACACAGCTGGACTGCCCCACTCCTCTGCTGGGCGGGGGTGGAAGGAGGCCTTCCTGGCCACTTGAGGCGGGTGGGCCCAAGAGAGAGCCCTTTGGTGCACAAGTGCCTTAGGGAGGAGAAGGCGCAGTGGCTCATGCCTGTCCCAGCACTTGGGAGGGAGGTGAGGTGGGAGGATCGCCTGAGGCCAGGAGTTCCAGGCCAGCCTGGGCAACAGTGAGACCCCATGTCTATTTTTTTTAAGAGGAAGAGAGTGGCCAGGAGTTGACAGAAGGTGCTGAGGGACCCCTGTCCACCACTCACAGCAACCAGCTCACCTCTAAATTTCTATATTCGTGCCGGAAATCAACTTCTGAAATACGCATTTAGGCCAATCCGGGTGGCTCACGTCTGTAATCCCAGCACTTTGGGACGCTGAGGTGGGCTGGCCCCAAGAGGACAGGCCCCAAGAGCACAGGGACTCATGGTGTCCATTCCTTACCACCAGGCCTGCAGGGCACGCTGGAGCCCCAGAGACAATTCGCGCCCACTCCCCTCTCTAGGCTACTGGCCTTTCCGTTCATGCTGTCAAGGTGCCTGGGGGTCAGGCAGTCCAGGAGGGCTTCCTGAGGGAGGTAGCTCTTGAAAATGATGGAAAAGGCGCAAAAGTGCAATGACGGTGTCTGGGAATGTGCCCCTCTTCCTTCTGCCCACACTGGCCTGGTGTGCAGGCGGGAGGCTGGGAGCTGAGTGAGCATTTCCGATGCTGCGCCGGGCTGTGAGACAGAACGAGCCCAAGCAGAGCCGGGTGCAGTGCAAAGCAGGAACCAGAAGGACTTGCCTGCCATCAGCTAAGGGCATCCCGAGACGCTCACCGTGCGAGGAGCCCGGCCTCCCTCTGCTGCCAGGATGAGGAATCACCCTGCAAAGAGATTTCCGACTAGGCTTCCACGCAGCGGGCGACCCAGGATGCCCACACTGAGGCTCGGGGAAGCACTGCCGCTCGGCCAGAGTCCTACAGCGAGGCAGGGACGACTGACGCCTCCAAAAGTGGGTTCCAATCCCAGTCCTTCCCCTCTATGTGACTCCGGGCAACACCCAACCCCGTTGGACCTCAGTCTCCTTCACTGTAAATAACGTTCTAGCACAAACCAGGGACACAAAGTCACTGGCCGGCAGCCCCGCGGCGGGAGGCCACCCCGACCGCGGGAGCCCAGAAACACGATCGGCCGCCAGAGCACGTGGTAACCCCGTCCTAACCCCGCCCACTTGGGCGGGGCCACCGCTCCGTGGTCTGGCAACCCTCGCCGGAAGTTATTGTAAGTGGCTTCCGGATCTGCGCGTGCAGGGCGGGGTTTTTTGTTCCAGTGCGCCTGCGCACCGCCGCCGCGCCTGCGCACTGTGTCCGGGTCGGCCGCACAGGGTCACCCTGAGGGTGCTGCTCCGCCGCGATGTTGACCCGGTTCCTGGGCCCGCGCTATCGGGAGCTGGTCAAGAACTGGTGAGGACGAAGCCACACCGCCCCACCCGCGTTCCCGCCCCGGCCCAGCCTCGCGCCGCTGCCTTCCGCGTTTGTGCCCGTTCCTGGGGGCCGGGCCCAGGTCCCCTACTGTGCCCGGTGACAGAGGGGGAAACTGAGGCCGAGAGGCGGAGCATAGCGTCCGCGCGCGAACCGGACGTCGCGGACCCAAGGCAAAACCCCAGCATGCTCGGCTCCGCGACTACGCAGCTCTGATCCTCAGTTTCCCCATCTCTACCGGGGGGATCTGAGTGGTGACCCCCTGGACCGAGACGCCCAGAAGGCGCTGAGGCCCGAACCCCAGCCCAGCACCCACGACATTTTCGACCTTTGCCATTATTTTGCTTATTATGATTTTTTTTTTTTTTGAGACGGAGTTTCGCTCTCGTTACCCAGCCTGGAGTGCAATGGCGCGATCTCGGCTCACCGCAACCTCCGCCTCCTGGGTTCAGGCAATTCTCCTGCCTCAGCCTCCCGAGTAGCTGGGACCACAGGCACGCGCCACCATGCCCAGCTAATTTTTGTATTTTTAGTAGAGACGGGGTTTCACCATGTTGACCAGGATGGTCTCGAACTCGTGACCTCGTGATCCACCCGCCTCGGCCTCCCAAAGTGCGGGGATAACAGGCGTGAGCCACCGCGCCCGGCCAGTTATTAGGATTTTTAACAAGCAGTGAAAGCTGCAGCTGCGCCTGATCCCACCTGGGCGGCGGGACGGCTTGGGGGTGACCCCGGTGGGAGCCAGGCTGGGCGCGGCCTCTGTAGGCTTGTTTGGGGTTTCCACGTGGGGTGCTGAGAAGCAAGGCCTGGCCAGGTGCGGTGGCTCCCACCTTTTATCCCAGCGCTTGGGGAGGCCAAGCTGGGCAGATCACCTGAGGTCAGGAGTTCAAGACCAGCCTGGCCAATATGGGTCTTTACTAAAATTACAAAAATCAGCCAGGCGTGCTGGCGGGTGCCTGTAGTTCCAGCTACTCCGGAAGCTGAGGCAGAAGAATCACTGGAACCCAGGCGGCGGCGGTTGCAGTGAGCTGAGATCGCTCCATTGCACTCCAGCCTGGGCGACAGAGCAAAACTCAGTCTCAAAAAGAAAAAAGTATAAAAAGAGCAGCGAGTCTTGCCTGGCGCAGTGGCTTCCCGCTGTGATCCCAGCGATTTGGGAGTTGGAGACCAGCTTGGACAACACAATGAGCCCATCTTTACAAAACATTAAAAACGTGTCGGGGCATGTGTGTACCTGTCTGTACTCCCAGCTCCTGGGGAGGCTACGGTGGGAGGGTCGCTTGAACCGTGGAGTTTGAGACCAGCCTGACCCTACCTCTACAAAAAAGGTGACTTTGGGAGGCTGAGGTAGGTGGATCACCTGAGGTCAGGAGTTCGAGAGCATCCTGGCCAACATGGTGAAACCTGATCTCGAGTAAAAATACAAAAATTTGTGAGGCATGGTGACAGGCGTCTCTAAACCCAGCTACTTGGGAGGCTGAGGTAGGAGAATCTCTTGAACCTGGGGGATGGAGGTTGCAGTAAGCAGACATCGTGCCACTGCACTGACGCCTGGGTGACAGAGCGAGACTCTGTCTCAGAAAAATAAAAATAGACCGGGCGCGGTGGCTCACGTGTAATCCCAGCACTTTGGGAGGCCGAGGCGGGTGGATCACGAGGTCAAGAGATCGAGACCATCCTGGTCGACATGGTCAAACTCCGTCTCCACTAAAAATACAAAAAATTAGCTGGGCACGGTGGCGCCCGCCTGTAATCCCAGCTACTCGGGAGGCTGAGGCAGGAGAATTGCCTGAACCCAGGAGGCGGAGGTTGCGGTGAGCCGATATCGCGCCATTGCATTCCAGCCTGGGTAACAAGAGCGAAACTCCGTCTCAAAAAAAAAAAGAAAAGAAAAATAAAAATAAAGCTACTCTGGAGGTTGAGATGGGAGGGGCCCTTGAGCCCGGCAGGTCAAGGCAGTGAATGGTGACTGCATTGCCCTCTAGCCTGGGTAACAGAGCTAGGCCCAGTCTCAAAATAAAAAAGAGAAAAAAAATGGGCCAGGTGCAGCCACACACTCCTGTAATCCCAGCACTTTGAGAGACCAAGGTGGGTGGATCACCTGAGGTCAGGAGTTTGAGACCAGCCTGGCCAGCATGGTGAAATCCCAGTTCTAACAATACAAAATTAGGCAGGCATGCGGCAGGTGCCTGTAATCCCAGCTACTCCAGAGGCTGAGGCAGGAGAATCACTTGACCCTGGGAGGCGGAGGTTGCAGTGAGCTGCGACTGCCCCACTGCACTCCAGCCTGGGCGACAGAGCAAGACTCTATCTCAAAAAAAAAAAAATTACCCAGAATGCCATCAAGACACAGGTGCAAAGATTCCTGCTCTGTTGGTGGCATCTGCCTCCCAGCCAGGTTCCAGAAACAGCTGTGTGTGCCACCAGCAGGCGATCTCAGCTCACTGCAACCTCCGCCTCCCAAGTTCAAATGATTCTCCCACCTCAGCCTCCCGAGTAGCTGGGATTACAGGTGTCCACCACCACGCCGGACTAATTTTTCTTTTTTTTTTTTTTTTGACGGAGTTTCGCTGTTATTACCCAGGCTGGAGTGCAATGGCGGGATCTCGGCTCACCGCAACCTCCACCTCCTGGGTTCAGGCAATTCTCCTGCCTCAGCCTCCCGAGTAGCTGGGATTACAGGCACGCGCCACTGTGCCCAGCTAATTTTTTGTACTTTTAGTAGAAACGGGGTTTCACTCTGTTGACCAGGATGGTCTCGATCTCTTGACTTCATGATCCACCCGCCTCGGCCTCCCAAAGTGCTGGGATTACAGGCGTGAGCCACCGTGTCTCACCGCTTTTTCTTTTTTAATTTAATTATAATTTCTTTTGAGATAATGGTCTCATACTGACCCAGGCTGGCATGCAGTGGTGCAGTCACAGTTCACTGCAGCCTCTGCTTCCTGGGCTCAAGCGGCCCTCTTGCCTCAGCTTTCCTAGGACCTGGGACTACCGGCATGTCCCGCCACACTCGCCTGATTTTTGAAAATTTTGTGTAGAGATGGGGTCTCACTCTGTTATCCAGGCTGGTCTCAAACTCCTGGCCTCAAGTGAGCCTCCTGCCTCACCCTCCCAAGGTGCTGGGATTCCCCTCGTGAGCCTGAGTACCTGGAGTGTCTTCTCGCCTGACCTTGGAAGTGCGGCCCCATGGCTTGTGCGATGGCAGCCAGGGCCTGAGTCTGTACGAGGGTTCGGACAATGCTGGGCCCGGGCACCTCGGGGAACGCTCATGGTGCCTGCCATTGTGGGCAAGGACGGGGCGTGGAACCCGAGGCCTTGAGCCTCGGCCTGCGTGGCCTCAGGCGAGGACCTTGCCCCCTCTTGTTTGGAGTCCTCACCTGGGAAACCGGGACTCTCATCCTGGCACGTCCCGCAGTCCTGCAGCTGGGGCGGGGAAGGATGAGTCCTGCAGACCGCAGCCGACCATGATGACCCTCGGACTGGACCCACCACCACGGTGGTTGCAAACTGACAGACACCTACACGTTCCCCAGGGCCAGCCTCCGCACAACAGCGCTCCCTCCCGCAGCCCCCCCCCGCCCGTGAGCAATTCCTGCCCTGGCAGGAGCCTGGCTTCCTGAGGGCCGGCAGTGTGGGCAGGGCCTCTGCTGCAGCATGGACACCAGGCGGGGGCCCAGGTGTGGGGCAGGAGAAGCTCTTGGAGACGGCGTCTGGAGCAGGCTTGACCATCACCTCTCTTCTCGCAGGTGGCCCACGGCCTACACGTGGGGCGCTGTTAGCACCGTGGGGCTGGTGTGGGCCACCGACTGGCGGCTGATCCTGGACTGGGTTCCTTACATCAATGGCAAGTTTAAACAGGACGACTGATTACGCCGGCCCTTGGCAGTCCCGTCCGGTAAGTGTCAGCAGGCTGCAGCCGTCCTCCCTGGCCACGGTGGGTGGGTGACCTGCAGGACTGCTGGGTGGTGGTGGAACAGCGGGCTCTCCCAGAGCCAGGGCGCCAGGTCTCCAGGTCTCCGTTCACCCTGCAGAGGCCGGCCTGAGAGGGGGCCCCGGGTGCCCACACCTCCCACCACAGGCGTAGAGCTGGCCGCCCCGCAGCCTTGGTTGTGTGGTTGGGGCAAGGGCCCCGCCCTCTGTCTGGACACCCCCTGCTAGTCTTCCAGGTGGACCCATGCCCCCATCTTGGCCTGCATCCCAGCCTGAACTGGGTGAGGGGCCCCATGTACCGGCAGGGCGGGGGAGGCTGGCCCAGCGCGGCTGCCCCCCACGAGCTGTCGCCAGCACCTGTGAGGCCCTGGAAGCATCAACGTGTTTCTCCCGCGTGCCAGCTGCCCTCCGAACCACCGTGTTGAGGTGTCTGCCCAATACCCACGTGACAGTCCTGCATGGCCCTGCTCTTACACCCCATTTTCCAGATGCCGGCCTGAGGCTGGAGGCCATGCCACCTGGGCCTCAGACCCCTGCTGCAGTCTGTCTTCCTCCCGACTGTGGAGCCTGGGGCCTGTGCCACGTTAGTGTCCCTGCCAGGCCGCCGTCCTGGGCCAGCTTCATATGCAAGACACTTTTTTTTTTTTTTGAGACGGAGTCTTGCTCTGTCACCCAGGCTGGAGTGCAATGGCGCCATCTCGACTCATCGCAACCTCCGCCTCATGGGTTCAAGCCATTCTCGTGCCTCAGCCTCCTGAGCAGCTGGGATTACAGGTGCGCACCACCATGCCCAGCTGATTTTTATATTTTTAGTAGAAACAGGGTTTCAACATGTTGGCCAGGATGGTCTCAAACTCCTGACCTTGTGATCCGCCCTCCTCCGCCTCCCAAAGTGCTGGGATTACAGGCCTGAGCCACCGCGCCCAGCCTGGAAAGGACATTTCTGCTCACTCTGCCTCGTCCCCTCTCCCTCAGGTGCCTGGTGGCGCCAGCTCATCCCACCTCAGCGCCTGCTGTGTCTGGAGCGGTGCACATCCCCAAGATGGACAGGAGGAAATCCACAGCTCCACTTCGGACTTCCGCTTCTGAAGACCGCTTGGATGTTTCCTTGCACGTTGTATTAAACCTCACTGAAACATGCTCTGTGCCCAGATGTTGATCATGCTGGTGGCTTGGTTACCATGGCTATAGCTGGGGCGGCTCAGGTGACCCACGCGTCCTTTCAGCTCCAAAATGTTACAGATCTAGGAGAGTTTTCCAATGGCTGGCAGAACCCGCTGAATTATTTAGTGTTTCATAAGTAGTATCTGCAGTGTGTTTCTCCATTGCTGCGCTAACAAGTTACCCCACGTGGGCCGGGTGCGGCGGCTCACACCTGTAATCCCAGCACTGTGGGAGGCCGAGGCGGGTGGATCACGAGGTCAAGAGATCGAGACCATCCTGGTCAACATGGTGAAACCCCGTCTCTACTAAAAATACAAAAATTAGCTGGGCATGGTGGCGCGTGCCTGTAATCCCAGCTATTCAGGAGGCTGAGGCAGGAGAATTGCCTGAACCCAGGAGGCGGAGGTTGCGGTGAGCCGAGATCGCGCCATTGCACTCCAGCCTGGGTAACGAGCAAAACTCCATCTCAAAAAAATAAAGTTACCCCACAGTGTAGCAGCTTAAACGGCCAGGCGCAGCAGCTCACCTGTCATCCCAGCACTGTGGGAGGCCACAGCAGGTGGATCATCTGAAGTCAGGAGTTCGAGACCAGCCTGACCAACATAGTGAAACCCCGTCTCTACTAAAATACAACAAAGTAGCCGGGCATGGTGGTGGGCGCCTGTAATCCCAGCTACTCAGGAGGCTGAGGCTGGAGAATTGCTTAAACCCAGGAGGCGGAGGTTGGGGTGAGCAAAGATCGTGCCACTGCATTTCAGCCTGGGCCACCAGAGCAAGACTGCATCTCAAAAAAACAAAAAAAGCAATGAACATTCGCTGTCTCACAGGTTGTGTCAGTCAAGGATTTGGGAGTGATGTGTCTGGGTGGTCGTGGCCCAGAGTCTCTCGTGAGGTTGCAGCTAAGACATCAGACAGGGCTGCCTCATCTGAGGAAGGCTCAGCTGGGGCTGGAGGAGCCACTTCCAAGCCGGTGCCCGCACGTGGCTGTCAGTGACAGCGCAGTTCCTTCCTGTGGGGAACACGACACAGCTCTGATTGAGCATCTCCACAGCATGGCCTGTGCCTTCCTCAGAGCAAGGAGAAAGCCACAGCGCTCTTACAACCCACCCTCAGAAGTCCCACGTCATTTCTGCCACACCGTGTTCATCAGAAGCAAGCCCCCTAGGTCCAGCCTACGTGCAAAGGGAGGGGAATTGGGTTTTGTGTTTTGAAGGGAAGAATACTGGAATCAGGCATTTCAAACCATCACATGAGGGGTACAAAAATGAACAGGCCGGGTGCGGTGGCTCACGCCTCTAATCCCAGCACTTGGGGATGCCGAGGCAGGCGGATCATGAGGTCAAGAGATCGAGACCATCCTGGCCAACGTGGTGAAACCCTGTCTTAAAAAGGAAAATTAAAATGAACAGATACAAAAAGAGTACATAGGCAAAGCCACAGTCCCCCTGCAGCTGAGTTCTTTCCAGCTCTGGCCAATCTTAAAAATCCTAGACACTGTCTGCAAACGTGTGTGTTTATGGAAATAGTGGTCGTATTAGTTTCGTACGGTTCCCGTAGCAAAATGCCACAGATTCTGCATGGCTCAAACAACAGAAATTCATTTATTTATTTTTGGAGACGGGATCTCAGCTCACTGCAACCTCTGCCTCTACGATTCAAGCCATTCTTCTGCTTCGACCTCCTGAGTAGCTGGGATTACCGGCACACACCATCACGCCTGGCTAAGTTTTGTACTTTTAGTAGAGATGGGCTTTTGCCATGTTGGCCAGACTGGTCTGGAACTGACCTCAGGTGATCCACCTGCTTCAGCCTCCCAAAGTGCTGGGATTACAGGCAGGAGCCACTGTGGCAGGATTTGTTTCTGATTTTTAAAAAAACATTGGCCAGGGGGATGGGCACAGTGGCTCAGGTACCACTGCACTCCAGCCTGAGCAAGAGGCAGACTCTATCTCAAAAAATTAGATAAAAATTTTTAAAAAAGGCCGGGCACAGTGGCTCAAGCCTGTCATCCCAGCACTTTGGGAGGCCGAGGCGGGTGAATCATGTCACCAGGCTGGGGTGCAGTGGCGTGATCTCGGCTCGCTGCAACCTCCGCCTCCTGGGTTCAAGTGATTCCTCCACCTCAGCCTCCTGAGTAGCTGGGACCATGGGCATACACCACCATGCCCGGCGAATTTTTTTGTATTTTTAGTACAGACGGGGTTTCCCTGTGTTGGCCAGGATGGTCTCCATCTCCTGACCTCGTGATCCGCCCACC
>CM052668.1:886761-907300 GCA_028533165.1 Leontopithecus rosalia | reverse complement strand
GTGCAGTGGCGTGATCTCGGCTCGCTGCAACCTCCGCCTCCTGGGTTCAAGTGATTCCTCCACCTCAGCCTCCTGAGTAGCTGGGACCATGGGCATACACCACCATGCCCGGCGAATTTTTTTGTATTTTTAGTACAGACGGGGTTTCCCTGTGTTGGCCAGGATGGTCTCCATCTCCTGACCTCGTGATCCGCCCACCTTGGCCTCCTAAAATGCTGGGATTACAGGCGTGAGCCACCGCACCAGGCCAAGTATAACCCATTTCTAAACGTTCATTCTGTTGCTCAAGTTGTTCTGAGCTGGACCATCGTGAGCCCCTTCCACACGGGTTCCTGTGTCCATCTGATATGTCCCAGGTCATTCTGTTGTTGTTATTGAGGTGAAATTCACAAAACATAAAATTAAACATGTTAAAGGGTATCACTGAGTGTTTCATTACATTCACAATGGTAAGCACCCACCACCTCTGTCTAGTTCACGAACATTCCATGACCCCAAATGGAGGCCTGATCCCCATCAGCTGTCACTCCCCAGCCCCTCCCCACCCCCGACCTGCACACATTCGATCCCGTCTCTGTGCATCAGCCTGTCTTAGGCATGTCGTAGAAATGGGATCACACACCGCGTGGCCTGCAATGCCTGGAGTCTCACTGAGCGTGACACCCTCAAGGTGCATGCAGGGTGTGGCTTGTGTCCAAGCCGCACTCCCGTCCACACCAAAGGCTACTCCACAGAGTGGGCGGCTGTGCTGGGTTTATCCTTTGCTGCATCTGGAGACACTGGCTGTCTCCACCAAAGCTCTTGTAATGTGCCGTCAAGTGTGTGTGCAACTGTTTGCTTTCCTGCTTTTCACGCCTTTGGGTGTATACCCAGGGGTGAATCGCCAGGTCCTATGGTAATTCTGTACTGAGCTTTTCTTTTTTTTTTTTCCCTTTGAGATGGAGTCTCACTCTGCCGCCCAGGCTGGAGTGCAGTGGCGTCATCTCAGCTCACTGTAACCTCCACCTCCCAGGTTCAAGTGATTCTCCTGCCTCGGCCTCCTGAGTAGCTGGGATGACAGGCACGCGCCACCGAAGTTTCCAATTTCTCCACCTCCTCCCCACACTGATTTTTCTTTGCCCCCCCTACCCCATACTTTTGGAAACAAGATTCCCAGTTCGCTTTAGGGTGGAGGCACTTACCCTGCCTCAGCACTGGAATTGGCTTTTTTTTTTTTTTTGAGATGGAATTTTGCTCTTGTTGCCCAGGCTAGAGTGCAATCGTTCAATCTCGGCTCACCACAACCTCACCCACTGCACTCCAGCCTGGGTGACACCGTGAGGCTGTGTCTCGAATAATAAAAGTGCCTGTCCTATTCCCTGGAACCTGCCGCTAAAGGGACGGAAAATGGGATGAGCTTTTCAGGCAGCAGGAAACCCAGATTGTTTAGCAACAAAGGGGTCCTTGGAGGCGGGGGAGCTTCTCCAGCTGGAGGCCTGGGGACACAGCGGCTAGACTCAATCCTTGAACACACGTCCCAGGCCGGCCCAGTCCTGCCCCTGGGAGCGACGCTGTCAGCGAACGGACTGAAAGGGGGCGGCCCACCGCTTTGGTTTCAGGATACCTCTGGCTGACAGCAGGGAGCGGGCGATTCCACAGCAAGGTCTTGGAACTGTCCTGGCCAGGGACGGTGACTAGCCTAGTGCATGCGGGGGGCGGGGGGCTCAGGTTCCTGGATTTCGAGGGGTCAGAAAGCTGGGTGGGGCGCGGTGGTCCCAGCCATTGGGAGGCCGAGGTGGGCGGATTACCTGAAGTTAGGAGAGTTCCAGTCCAGCCTGGACAACCACGTGGTGAAACCCCGTCTCTACTAAAAATACAGAAACACCTGTAGCCCCAGCTGCTCGGGAGGCTGAGGCAGGAGGATCACCTGGACCCGGGAGGTGGAGGCTGCAGGGAGCCGAGATCGCGCCACTGCACTCCAGCCTGGACCGCAGAGCGAGACTCCGTCTCAAAAAACCAAAAGCGCGACGGGGGTGGGGGGCCTGGGGGGTCACGGAGGAAGCCCTTCAGATTTGGATGCCCGTAAAAAGCTCGGAAGCCGGGCGACCAGGCGGACGGGGAAGTCGAGGTCCAGGCCATGGGCGAGGGTCCCCAAGACCTGCGCCGGAGAAAGGCCGAGGGGAAAGACCCCCACTAGTCCGAAAGCATCTACCCGCGCAGGCGCCCCAGGCGGACGAGGGCGACCGGCCACAGCGGAAGCGGCTGCCCGGGCTCTGGGTACCACTGCCCGGCCTCTGGGTACCACTGCCCGGCATGGGGGGCTCGCGGGGTCCAGGGCGCAGGCGCGGGCGCCGCCGGAGCCCCGGCATCCCGCCCACGCGATGATTGGCGCGGCCAGCGGGGGGCGGGGCCTGGCGCCGCAGCTGCGCAGAACGGGGCCCCGCGCGGGCGGGTGGGCGGAGCGGGCCCCCCGAGCGGGGGCTGGCGAGCGCGGGGAGGGGGCCGAGAGGGCGGCAAAGCCGGCGCGCGCCCGGCTGGGGGCGGAGGGTGGGGGCCCGCGGGCCGGAACAGCCGCGGCAAGTGGCGGCGGCGGCAGAGGCAGCGGAGGCAGCTGAGGCGGCGGCGGCCAGCGGGGGTTCGGGCGGCGGCGGCGGGCCGAGGAGCCGGGCGCGATGGAGCGGAAGAGGTGGGAGTGCCCGGCGCTCCCGCAGGGCTGGGAGAGGGAAGAAGTGCCCAGAAGGTCGGGGCTGTCGGCTGGCCACAGGGATGTCTTTTACTATAGGTGAATGAGCGCGCCGGCCGCGCAGGGCCCCAGCGGGCGCCTCCCAGCGGCCTCTGCGGCGGCCTCGGCGCCCCTGCCCTGGGCCGCGGCCTGGGCCCCGCGCGTGCGTCGTGCGTCTGTGCGTGCGTCCTGCGTGCGTGTCCGTCCCGCTCGCGGAGGCGCAGTGCGCGTGCGCCGCTTGCCGGGCCGCATGGCGTTCGGCGCCCGGGGACTGGCACCCGGGCCGCGGCGGCCGCCTTTGTTCGTGCGCACTGGGCCAGGGGCGCCTGGCGGCGGCGAGACGCCGCTGGGAGGCCGGGGTGGGGGCTGGGCTGTCCCTTTGGTTCCCGAGAGACGCAGGGGGGCCTCCTTGGGGCGCTCCTAGGGTGGCGCGGAGCCCGAGGGGGTGGCCAGCCGGGGTTTCGGGGAGCAGGGCTCATGGGATCGGGGAGGGCGTGCGTGAAAATGCGCGTTCCCAGGCTCACCGCGGTCCTGGGGATCAGCGCCTCAGAGGGACTGGGTCCCCGAGCGGCGTTGGTTTTCTTTTTTTGTTTGTTTTTTAAGAGGGATTTACCCCGACTTCTGAGGCCTCTGCCCCGCGTGGGTCGTGGCCCCTTCGGGGTGGAGACCGGAGGCTCCCGGCTTTCCCACCCACAGGACGGTGGTGGTCCCCAGATTGAAAAAGGTGCTGCTCAGAAAGGTCACACGGAACCCCCTCTGTGGAACAAAGAGTGGCCTCTGCAGCCAGGCCCCAGACAGGCGGCACCTGCTATTTGTCTTCTTTTTTTTTTTTCCTGCTGGCCGGGGAAGGATGCTTTTGATTCTGAGCCAGCCTTCACTGCGCCCTCCCCTTGCTTCAGTGTCCCGCGGCGCCCTCGGGTCCCTCCCTGCGGGGAAAGCGGACGCCTGCCCTGTGCCCAGCGCCTGGGTGAAGGGGGGTGTGCAGCCGGTCCCCGTTTTTCTCATAGCCCGGGGTCACGGGCCGGAGACCGCCCAGGTGAGGGCGAGTGGTTTTCACGAGCCAAGGAACTGCCCTGGGCAGAACCAGCGCTCTGTCCGCTGTGCACTTAGGTCCCCTGTGGTTCTTGACTGTCCCGGTTTTGGGAGATAAAATGAGGAAAGAGCAGGGAAGGGATGGGTTTGCTCAGAAGCAGCGTGTGGGGCCTCCTCCTGCGGGAGGCGCTCAGGGGCTGGTTCCTGGAAAGTGGGAGGACAGCAGGACAGAGGCGGAACTTGGGCCCCGAATGCCTACCCTGATGAGCTGGAACCCTGTAACTGCAGGCAGTGGCATAGTGGGACTGCAAGCCGTGTCTCTTAGGGACAGAGTGCTGCATTCCCTTTTGGTCCCCGGCCCCTTCGCTGGCTCCTTAGAAAGCCTGAAGCCTTGCGGTTCTGTCCTCTGTCGTGGAGGAGGCCGGGCCTGCCAGCGTGCTAACTCCAAGCGCGGTTTTGGGCTTCCTTCCCCAAGAGGCTGCTGTAGAGTCCACAGCAGGTCTCTGTCGGCCTCTGCAGTCCTCTGTCAAAAACAGCCCCAGGCACCGCCTGGATCCCGGCCGTTCAGCCAGGAGTGAGGCTGGGCCCTCCCGCTTGCAGATGACAGTCAGGGCACCAGCCACCTCCTGTTACTACACGTGCTGAGATCTGCGGTGACACATGCTGAAATCTGGGAGGGCAGATGACAGGGGCCTGAGTGAGACTAGGTGGTCAGGGAGGGGGCCTCTCTGAGGAGGTTACGTGGAATGGAGCAGGCAGAGGCATCCAGGCAGCAGGAACCCCTAAGAGGTGGCTGCAGCTTGGGAGCGGGAACCAAGGCCAGCTTGAGCAGAGTGTTCTGAGGCTGTCATCGCCCCACCTCTCTCATCCCACTCTACCTGCCCCTGAGCTTGGTGGTCTAGTTAGCAGTGGAGAAAAGCAGGAAAAAGCTCTCCTCTAAGCAGACTGGAGAGATTTCAGGTTTCTCTGCAAAGGGTGAACCCAGACTCAGCCCAGAGCCGCCCTCTGCAGGTCTGGGGCCTCCTCAACCCAGGCTTTCATCAGAGGCCCCAGGCTCTTAGGCTGAATGGTACGGGGACCTGGAAGCGTTGAGGCCATGGTGCCTACTTCTTTTTCGATACGTGTGGTTGTATCGAGGCTGTTCTTTTTCATTGACAATCAGGGACATCGTTCCGTGTCAATAGATCTGCCTAACCTTTATTAAAAATTGAGATATAATTCACATTCCACAGAAGCTACTTGAGACAGGGTCTCACCCAGGCTGGGGTGCAGTGGTGTGATCACGGCTTACTGCATTCTCGACCTCCCAGGCTCAGGTGACCTCCTCAGCTCAGCCTCCCAAGTAGCTGGAATTACAGGCATGTGCCACCAAGCCTGGCTTTTTGTTTTTTGAGATGGAGTTTTGCTCTTGTTACCCAGGCTGGAGTGCAATGGCGCGATCTCCACTCACCGCAACCTCCGCCTCCCGGGTTCAAGCGATTCTCCTGCCTCAGCCTCCTGAGTAGTCGGGATTACAGGCACGCGCCACCGTGCCCAGCTAATTTTTTGTATCTTTAGTAGAGACTGGGTTTCACCATGTTGACCAGGATGGTCTCGATCTCTTGACCTCGTGATCCACCCGCTTCGGCCTCCCAAAGTGCTGGGATTACAGGCGTGAGCCACCGCGCCCGACCAGCCTGGCTTATTTTTATAGAGACGGAGTTTCACTGTGATGCCTAGACTGGTCTCGAACTCCTGGACTCAAGCAATTCACCTGGCTTGGCCTCCCTGGGTGACTGCCTGGTGAAAGCTACTCTTTTAAAATGTACAATTTGGGGGATAATTTGTTTTGAAATGGAGGGGGACTCTTTTTGCTCAGACTACAGCGGAATGGGGCTCTCTTAGTCCACTACAACCTCTGCCTCCTCGGTTCAAGAGATTCTCCTGTCTCAGCCTATCGAGTAGCTGGGCCTACAGGTGTCCACCACCACGTCCGGTTAGTTTTTGTATTTTTAGTAAAGATCAGGTTTCGCCATGTTGGCCAGGCTGGTCTCAAACTCCTGACCTTAGATGATCAGCTCACCTCGGCATCCCGATGTGCTGGGATTACAAGCGTGAGCTACCACACCTGGCCACCAGTGGTTTTTAGTATATTCACAAAGCTGTGCAACCATCACCAGTAATTCCAGAACATTCTTATCATTCCCAAAAGCAGCTCTGTCCTCATTACAAGTCACCCTCCACTTCCTCCCCCAGCCCCTGGTAACCACGAATCCCCTCTACCTTGCGTTTACTTCTATTTCATTTATTTATGTTTTGAGACAGTCTCACTGGCGCCAGGCTGGAGTGCAGTGGCGCAATCTCAGCTCACTGCAGCCTCCACCTCCCGAGTTTAAGGGATTTTCCTGCCTCAGTCTCCCAGGTAGCTGGGACTACACTGCAGGCTTGTGCACCACACCTGGCCTTTTTTTTTGAGACAGGGTCTTGTTTTTGTCACCCAGGCTAGAATGCAGTGGCACAGTCATAGCTCACTGTATCCTTGACCTCCTGGGCTCAAGCGGTCCTCCCTCCTCAGCTTCCGGAGTAGATGGGACCACAGGCATGTGCCACCATGCCTGGTTAATTTTTATTTATTTATTTTGAGAGAGAGTCTCACTCTGTCACCGAAGCTGGAGTGCAGTGGTATGATCTTGGCTCACTGCAAACTCCACCTGCTGGGTTCAAGGGATTCCCCTGCCTCAGCCTCCTATCTGGGATTACAGGCCCCTGCCACCACCTCCAGCTAATTTTTCCATTTTTAGTAGAAACAGGGTTTCACTATGTTGGCCAGGCTGGTCGCAAACTCCTGAGCTCAGGTGAGCTGTCGGACTTGGCCTCCCAAAGTGCTGGGATTACAGGCAAGAGCCATTGTGGCCGCCCTCTTTTTTTTTTTTTTAAGAGGTGGGTCTTACTTTGTTGCCCGGGCTGGACTCGAACTCCTGAGCTCAGGCAGTCCTCCTGTCTCAGCCTCCCAAAGTGCTGGGATTACCGGCATGAGGTACTGCACTTACTCTTTTTGAGATGATATTATTGAGATACAGTTCGTGTACCATGGCGTCATTTAAAGTGCACGGCTCAGTGGTTTTTAGCATTTTCACAGATTTACAGATACGTGCAGCTATCCTCAGTCGGTTACAGAATTTCCGTCACCCCAGAAAGAACCCCAGGCCCATTCACCTTCCACTGCCCTGTGTGCTCACCCCAGCTCTTGTTCGCCTCCATCTTAAAAGGCAGAACAGCCTCTCTTTGGGGTGACGGGAGGCAGAGAACTGCTGGGAGTGTTTTGTGGGGTCTCTCCTTCCTTCCTGGTGGCTACGTGAGGCCTGAGTCAGGGCCTGGGGCTTCTTGGTCCCTTTCCACTGCCCTGGGCAAATCTCAGGCTTAACAACGTCAGCCAGCCCGCACAGTGATTAGAAAAGGAACTCTCCGGAAGGAGCCCTCAGTGGTTTCGGACCCCCAGGCACTCGTCCTTGTCCCTCCCGGTGGTGCCCTGTCCCAGTGGACGTGCTAGAGCCCGCCGTGTCCTTGTGTACCATGGAATTTGCCCGGGGTGGGGGGCGGGGGTGGGGAGAAAGAGAACTTCCTGAGACCTGTGTATCAGCCTTGTACACAGATCCTGGACAGAGGCTGTGGAGCCAAGCATGTGACCGCATACTTCTGTGCGGTGCCTGCAGAATTGAGTTTCCTTCTGGCTAGAAGAGATTCTGAGCTGTCTTAGTTGTCTGGCATCTGACGTCTACCGTGGGCCAAGATGCCTGGGGCAGGGGCAGAGGAGGACAGGAGGAGCCTGCCCCGGAGGGTTCTGGGAAACCAGCAACACGGAGCCGTCCGCCAGGCTCAGAGATGCATTATCAGTGACTTTTGACGGAGTTGAAAATGTGCTTACGGTACCTGCCCTACACGAGCGCCGCTCGTGTGCTCTTATTTCTGCATCATTTTCTTGAGGTAAACTAGCCAGGCCTAGTGGCTCACACCTGTGACCCCTTCGGGAGGGGAGGCAGGAGGATCTCGAGATCAGAAGTTGGAGACCAACCTGGGTGACACAGCGAGGCCCCCTCTCTGCAAAAAATTTAAAAATTAGCTGGACATGGCTGGCACCACGGCTCATGCCTGTAATCCTCACACTTGGGAGGCCGAGGCAGGTGGATCACCTGACATCGGGTGTTCGAGACCAGTCTTGGCCAACATGGTGAAAGTCTCTCTCTACTAAAAATAACAAAAATTAGCCAGGCATTGTGGCAGGTGCCTGTATCCCCAGCTACTCGGGAGGCTGAGGCAGCAGAACTGCTTGGACCTGGGAGGCGGAGGTTGCAGGGAGCCAAGATGGTGTCACTGCATTCCAGCCTGGGCAGCAGAGCGAGACTCCATCTCAAAAACATAGATGAAATAAAAATGAGCTGGGCCTGACGGCGCCAGCTACTCAAGAGGCCGAGGCGGCTGTCTCCGAGCCCAGGAGGTCACGGCTGCAGTGTGCTCTGACCACACCACTGCACTCCAGCCTGGGTGACGAGAGGAGACCCTGTCTCTAAAAGAAAAATGGAAAAAAAAAAAGAAATGAATTTTCAGGGCGGGTGCTCATACCTGTAATCCCAATGCTTTGGGAGGCAAGGTGGGAGGCTTGCCTGAGCTCAGGAGTTCCAGACCAGCCTGGACAGCATGGTGAGA
This sequence comes from Leontopithecus rosalia, assembly GCA_028533165.1. Lineage (NCBI taxonomy): Eukaryota > Metazoa > Chordata > Mammalia > Primates > Cebidae > Leontopithecus > Leontopithecus rosalia. Next base: position 898,884 of record CM052668.1, on the reverse strand, counting down.
CCCTATCCCTATAAAAAATATATATATAAATTAGGCTGGGCACGGTGGCTCACACTCGTAATCCCAGACAGATCACCTGGGGTCAGGAATTGGCAACTGGCCTGGCCATGTTGGCCAGGGGTGAAACCCTGTCTCTACTAAAAGTACAAAATATTAGCCAGGCGTGGTGGCGGGCACCTGTAATCCCAGCTACTCAGGAGGCTGAGGCAGGAGAATCACTTGAACCTGAAGGCGGAGGTTGCAGTGAGCCGAGATCACACCACTTCACTCCAGGCTGGGCAACAGAGCGAGACTCCATCTCAAAAATGTATATATGTATGTATGTATAAAAGCCGTGTGTAGTATGTATGTATGTATGCATAAAAGCCGTGCATGGTGGCTCGTGCCTGTCTCCCAGCTACTTGGGAGGCTAAGGTGGAAGGATCACCCTCGCCCAGGAGTTGAGGGTTGCAGTGAGCTGTGATTGAGCCGCTGCGCTCCAGCCTGGGCGACAATGAGAACCAGTCTCCAGAAAGAACAGAAATGAAGCTCCGTGCATGTGAGCAGCCACTGCCCATTCTCACGCCGGCCCCTGGCACTGTGCATCCCTTTCCTGTCTCTGAATTGCGCTGTTGTAGACTTTTTTTTTTTTTTTGAGACAAAGTTTTGCTCTTGTCGCCCAGGCTGGAGTGCAATGGCGTGATCTTAGCCCACCGCAACCTCTGCCTCCCCGGTTCAAGTGATTCTCCTGCCTCAGCCTCCCAAGTAGCTGAGATTAGAGGTGCACACTACCACACCCGGCTCAGGTTTTGTATTTTTAGTAGAGACAGGGTTTCTCCATGTCGGTCAGGCTGGTCTTGAACTCCCGACCTCAGGTCACCCACCTGCCTTGGACTCCCAAAGTGCTAGGATTACAAGCGTGAGCCACCTCGCCCTGTTCTAGACATTTCATCGAAATGGGATCACACACTGTGTAGCCTTCTGTGTCTGATGTCCCTCACTGAGCGTGACGTCCTCAAGGTTCATCCACACTGGCCTGTCTCAGAGCGCTGCTCCTTCGTGGATGTGCCATGTTGCATTGGTCCGTTCCTGTGCTGAGAGCGTCTGGGCTGCCTCCACCTTCTGGCTGCCATTGTAGGGCTCCTGGGGACTTTGTGTAGAGCTGATGGTGTGGATGTGTGCCTCATTTCTCTCGGGCAGATACCTAAGACTAGCATGGCTGGGTCATCTGCAGATTTGCTGGGGAGCTGCCCGGCTTTCCCACATGGCTGTTCCATTTTACAGCCCAGCCATGATGGTGATGTGTTGGGTGGGTGCCTGGCATCTTGTAGCGTGACCATATGTGGCACGCAGGGCAACCTGTAGGTGGGTGCCCTTATTTCCCGGAGAGCACGAGTTGCTAGAGCTTGTCTGCGGCAGGCTGAGAGCAGAGCCCTGTGTCCAGGTCTGTGCGTGCCCGGCTGCCTCGCTGCAAGCTCCACCCTGGGTTACGCGCAAGCAGCTGTTGGGGCCTGGCCCAGACGTTAGAACGAGGCCCCTTCCTAGCCTGGCCTTGCTGCTGGAACCTGGAGGAGGAAGGAGATTGATCTTACAGCTGTCCCTCACATACCTGTTCTCTGTGGGGTCTTTTCTTAAGAATGTGACCCAGATTCCGTTTCTAGAATGCTCTGGAAATGTGAGGCATCCTCCCAGAGCCGGGGCCCATCCTCCTGTAGGTAATGGCGTTTGTTCCAGAACTCACTGTCTACTGTGCCTGATACTGCCAGGGCCTGGGGTGGGTATGATTGGGGGTCTGGGCCAAGGATTGGTGTGGAGTCTGGGGCTGGCGCCCGGATTTGGGGTTCAATTTTGGAGTCTGGAGGTCAGGGTTGGGGTTTGGGGGCCGGGGTCTGGGGTCCGGCCGGGGCGCCGACCGTCCTGCCTCTCCGCAGCCCAAGCGGGAAGAAGTTCCGCAGCAAGCCGCAGCTGGCGCGCTACCTGGGCGGCTCCATGGACCTGAGCACCTTTGACTTCCGCACCGGGAAGATGCTGATGAGCAAGATGAACAAGAGCCGCCAGCGCGTGCGCTACGACTCCTCCAACCAGGTCAAGGTGAGCGGTGGCGTCATGCGGGTGACGTCGGTGCAGGGCGTTTTAGGCGGGGACTCGGCCATGACGCGAGCGGCAGGCGACGGAGTCCGGCGCCCAGAGCGCGGGAGGTCACAGCGGGCAGAGGACACGGTGCGGGGCGCGGCGCGGGGTGGAGGCTGCAGAGCAGGAGGCGCCGGGCACAGAGCGCTGCGCGCATGGCGAGGACACGACCCGCGACGGGGGCTCTGGAGGAGCTGGCCGGGCCCAGCCTGCGAGAGCGGCCTCCCCGGAGCGTGGGGGTCCTGGGGGACACGAGGGGCGCCCGCAAGGCGGGGGGTCGTCCGGGCCCCACGTCCCTGGAGGCTCTGAGCCGCCGGGGAGACCCCAGGCCGGGCTGCAGCGCCTTCCTCCCGCAGGGCAAGCCCGACCTGAACACGGCGCTTCCCGTGCGCCAGACAGCGTCCATCTTCAAGCAGCCGGTGACCAAGATTACCAACCACCCCAGCAACAAGGTCAAGAGCGACCCGCAGAAGGCGGTGGACCAGCCGCGCCAGGTGAGCCAGCGCACGGCGACCGCAGCCTTCCCGGCCAGCTCGTTCGCCTTGGGTGGACGTTTGGAATCAGATCGTACGTGGAGCGGGCGAATGGAGCGCAGGAGTTCCAAGCCAGCCTGGGCAACATGGGAGGCAGAAACATGAAAGAAGGAATTAGCTGGACGCGGTGGCGCTCGCCTGTGGTCCCTGCTCCTTAGGAGGCTGAGATGGGAGGATTGCTTGAGCCTAGGAGGCTAAGGCTGCAGTGAGCTGTGATCACAGCACTGCTCTCCAGCCTGGGCGACAGCAAGAACCGATCTGTGGGCCCCCTTGGGATACGCAGGAATTAGTTCAGAACACACCCCACCCTCTTTGGTATCCCCAGATACTAAACTCCGGGGATGATCAGGCTCCTCCTAGAAAATGCTCTAGCAGGGCGGGCGGTGGCTCACGCCTGTAATCCCAGCACTTTGGGAGGCCAAGGCAAGATCACCTGAGTTCAGAAATTCGAGACCAGCCTGGCCAACAGGCAACACCCCGTCTGTACTAAAAGTACAAAATTAGCTGAACAGTGATGGCAGGCACCTCTACTCCCAGCTACTCAGGAAGTTGAGACGAGAATCGCTTAAACCCAGGAGGCAGGGGTTGCAGTGAGCTGAGATCTCGCGCCACTGCACTCCAGCCTGGGCAGCAAGAGGGAAACTCCATCTCAAAAAGAAAAAAAAAGAGAAAACAGTCTAGTAAGGCCTCTTCATGGTGGCTCATGCCTATAGTCCCAGCACTCGGGGAGGCGAGGCAGGTGGGTTTTCTGCGGTAAAGAGTTCTAGACCAGCCTGACCAACATGGCCAAACCCCATCTCTACTAAAAATACAAAAATTAAGTGGGCACAGTGGTGCGTGCCTGTAATCCCAGCACTTCTGGAAACCGAGGCAGGCGGATCCGGAGTAGACCAGCCTGACTGACGTGGTGAAACCCTGTCTCTACTAAAAGTACGAAAGTTAGCCGGATGTGGTGGTGCGTGCCTGTAATCCCAGTTACTCAGGAGGCTGAGAGAGGAGGATCACTTGAACCTGGGTGGAGGAGGTTGCAGTGAGCCAAGATCGTGCCACTGCACTCCAGCCTGGGCAACAGAGCAAGACTGCCACAGAAATAAAATTTAAAAATTTTTTTAATGGAAATGATCTGGTATTTGCATGTAACCTGCAGGTACCGTCTAGATTCCTGATGCTGCTGCATACAGTGGAGATGGTTGTGATACTCCTTGTTTTACGTGTGTGTTATTAGTTTTTTTAGTTTCTCGCTTTTGGAACAGGGTCTCGGTGCTGCCCAGGCTGGTCTCAAGCTCCTGCTGTCAGTCAGGTGATCCTCCCACCTCCGCCTCCCAAATTGTGGGGATTACAGGCGTGAGCTTCCCCATGTGTAGATTTTATTCTTATTTAAAAACGCCCACTGGATACCAGGCTGTGGAAAGCCTGGGCAGGAGCATGAGGCCCAAGGCCCTGGGAGGCAAGAGGTCCATGGGGACCCACCTGGGGAAGGAGGCCCTGGAAGGGGGAGGGGCGGGGCCACTCTTGGGGTTCACATGTGTGTCTGGGGCAGCTCTTCTGGGAGAAGAAGCTGAGTGGACTGAACGCCTTCGACATTGCTGAGGAGTTGGTCAAGACCATGGACCTCCCCAAGGGCCTGCAGGGTGAGTGGGCGCCCCCGGGGGCCAGAAGGGGACGGGCCGGGTGGGGTGGAGTGCTGGCGGCACCCTCATCTTCTAGCAGGGTGAAGGGCTGTTGATGCGGGCACTGAGGGCAAATCTTCCTGTGGGTGGGGCGGGAGGAGGGCCCCAGGGCACCTTGGAGACCCTGTGGGTGGGGCGGGAGGAGGGGCCCAGGTGCCTGACTGGGCCCTTCATACTTGGAGACCCTGCATGGGGCTTTGTGGCCTCCAGGTGCCGTGCACGCCCAGGGGCGTTTTGACCTGGATCCTAAGAAAACAAGGAGGGCTGGTTTTGCTCCTGCACAGAACAAGGAATGCAGAGCTGGTGTGGTTTCGGCGGTTTTTTAGAGACCAGGTCGGCTGGGTGCAGTGGCTGACGCCTGTAATCCAGCCCTTCAGCTGGCTGAGGCGGGAGTGTCACGAGCTCGGAAGTTCAAGACCAGCTGGGGCAGCACAGTGAGACCCTACCTCTGCATCCCTACAGAAAATATAGAGCAAGACCCTGTCTCAGAAAACAAAAGGTGGGCTTTCTGTCGCCCAGGCTGGAGCACGGTGGGGCCGTCACTGCCCACAGCAGCCTCAACCTCCCAGGCTCTGAGTTCTCTGAGCTCAGCCTCCTGAGCAGCCGGGGCCGCCAGGGCCACACCCGGCTGATGTTTTGGTTGTTGTGTGGGGATGAGGGTCTCACTGTGTTGTCCAGGCCGGCCTCCAGCTCCTCAGCGCATCGGTCCTCCCGCCCCGCCCTCCCAAATGCTGGGGTTGCCCACCTAGCTTGCTCTGCTTCTGTTAGGAAAGTAATGACCCGTGTGAGGGAAGTGGAGGCGTGAAGCTGCTCGGGGAGAAGGGGCAGCTCTGTCCTGGGGCATCCGTGGCCTGTCTGGATCACAGCTGTGACCTCTCCCTTCGTGGCTGCCTCTCCACTGCCTGGCAGGGGTGGGACCTGGCTGCACGGACGAGACGCTGCTGTCGGCCATCGCCAGCGCCCTGCACACGAGCACCTTGCCCATCACCGGGCAGCTGTCAGCCGCCGTGGAGAAGAACCCTGGCGTGTGGCTCAACACCACGCAGCCCCTGTGCAAAGCCTTCATGGTGACCGACGAGGACATCAGGTAGCCCCTGGCCCCCGCCTACTTCCTGTCTCCCCACGACTCTCCTGTCCCTGTGGACGCTGCCGGGGTTTTTTGAAACAGAAAGCTGGGGCAAGGGGACCCATCGTCGGAGCCAGTGTGAACCGCATCCTCGGGTCTGGGCGAGCCGGGCACCTCTTGAAGGCATGTTCTTGAAAAGAGTGTGAAGCCAGGTGCTGTGGCTCACACCCATCATCCCAGCACTTTGAGCGGCTGAGGCAGGCGGATCACTTGGTCAGCGGTTCGAGACCAGCCTGACCAGCATGGCGAAACCCCGTGTCTGCTTAAAATACAAAAATGAGCCAGGCCTGGTGGCGCATGCCTGTAATCCCAGCTACTTGGGAGGCTGGGGCAGGAGAATCGCTTGAACCTGGGAGATGGAGGTTGCAGTGAGCTGAGGTCCTGCCACTGCACTCCAGCCTGGGCAACAGTGATTCTCCGACTCAAAAGAAAATGATAAAAGAAAAGATTGTGGTCCTGGGAGTTCATAGGGACTGGCTGTGCTGGGTGCTGGGCTCCATGCTGGGCCCTGGGGACGGAGGGACAAGGCAGGCCAGGGTTCTGCCTTTGGGGAGACGGCTTGGGGTACCCACGGAGGGACAGTTCTGGGCGGCAGTGGCCAGCCTGCGGAGCCTGGAACAGCAGGGAGTGGGGCCGCTGCAGGAACAGGCAGGATGGTGGTGGGGTAAGCTGAGCTGTGAGGTGTGGGTGCCCGGGGTGAGCCCTTCTTCAGGGCTTCATGGCCGAACTGGAGTCTGGTGTGCGGGGTGGCCGCAAGGCCCCTGGTGACAGAGGCACCTGCAGGAAGCCCTGGAGTGCTGAAGAGAAGACGGGCTTTCCTCGGTCAACCCAGCACACGGCGGAGGTCAGAGGAGGAAAGGGAACTCCTGAGGGCTCCAGAAATGGGGAACTAAGACCCGGAGCGGCCAGGGAGGCACTGGGCACAGGGGCACAAGGAGAGGAGACCCTGTGCCCCAGGCAGGATGAAGACACGGACCTGAGACGCACCCCCGCAAGCAGACAGCGTGGGCGCCGAGGGTTCTGTGCAAGCGGCTGGTGGCAGCCTCCTCCAGCCGTGGTACCTCTGGGCCCCTCATTTGGGTCTGAGGTCAATTCACACTCTACACACTCAGGGAACTTCCCCAAAATGACGAAGAATTGACACGTTAAGAAAAGAAGGCTGAGGAATAGCAGGCAGATGATTCAAAGCCCCAGGCCGAGCACAGACTCACACCTGGAGTCCCGGCACTTTGAGGGGCCGAGGTGGGAGCATCACCCGAGATCGGGAGTTCGAAACCAGCCTGGCCAACGTGGTGAACCGTCTCTACTCAAAAAAAAAAAGCAGTAATTATCCGGGTGTGTTGGTGCACACCTGCAACCCCAACTCTTGGGAGGCTGAGGCAGGAGAATCTCTGGAACTCGGGAGGCAGAGGCTGCAGTGAGTGGAGATCGCACCACTGCCCTCCAGCCTGGGTGACAGAGACCCTGTCTTTAAAAAAAAAAAGAGGGGCCGGGCGCGGTGGCTCACGCCTGTCATCCCAACACTTTGGGAGGCCGAGGTGGGTGGATCACGAGGTCAAGAGATCGAGACCATCCTGGTCAACAAGGTGAAACCCCGTCTCTACTAAAAATACAAAAATTAGCTGGGCATGGTGGCGCGTGCCTGTCATCCCAGCTACTCGGGAGGCTGAGGCAGGAGAATTGCCTGAACCCAGGAGGCGGAGGTTGCGGTGAGCCGAGATCGCGCCATTGCACTCCAGCCTGGGTAACAAGAGCAAAACTCCATCTCAAAAGAAAAAAGAAGAAAGCTGGGCACGGTGGCTCACACCTGTAATCCCAGCACTTTGGGTGGGTGAGGTGGGTGGATCACGAGGTTAGGAGATTGAGGCCATCCTGGCCAAAACGGTGAAACCCTGTCTCTGTTAAAAATACGGAAAATTAGCACGGCATGGTGGCGCGTGCCTGTAGTCTCAGCTACCCAGGAGGCTGATACAGAAAACATTGCTTGAACCCGGGATACAGAGGTGGCAGTGAGCTGAAATTGTGCCACTGCACTCCAGCCTGGGTGACGGAGTGAGACTCTCAAAAAGAAAAAAAACTTGTAGAAATTGAAAAGGTCATTGAAATTTGGAACTCGGTGGGGTGAGCAGAAGGTGGAGTCCTGTCTGGAAGGACAGCAAGCAGGTGGTGGCTGCAGTGGGGTCGGTGAGCCAGGGTGTTCTGGGTGGCAGGGACAGCCCAGGTGCAGAGGAGCCACTGGAGGGAGACCCGAGGCAGGAGGGCGTGGCTGAGCCTTGGCCACAACTGGGGACATAGACAGAATCAGCCTCCCCTGGTAGTGAAAGCAGAACAGAGATAAAAAAGGGTCTTTGGGCAGCTGGAGAGGGAGGTGGCAGAGGCACATGCGCGGTGCAGAAGTCGGCAGGCAGAGTCGGCCACCCGGGAGTCGCTGGCATCAGCTTGTAATCTTGAAGGTGGAGGCCCCCGGTGCGGTCCCTGCTGGTGGGTGGGACATGGGTTTCTTTTTTACTTTTTTGAGATGGAGTCTCTCTCTGTCACCCGACTGGAGTGCAGTGACTGCAACCTCCGCCTCCTGGGTTCAGTTGATTCTCCTGACTCAACCTCCCAAGGAGCTGGGACTACAGCCACCACACCCAGCCCATGTTGGCCAGGCTGGTCTCAAACTCCTGACCTCAGGTGATCCGCCCACCTTGGCCTCCCAGAAGGCCGGGGTGACAGGCGTGAGCCACTGCGCCCTGGTGAGGCTTTTCCTGCCCTACTCTGCCTGTTGGGGGCCAGGAGCAAGGGTTTACGCAGCTGAGCCTGGGGGAGGCTCAGGGCCTGGTCTGGAGACTGAGGGGTGGGGCCCCTCCCTTGGCCCCAAGAGAGGTGGCAGGTGGGCCATGTGGGAGGATGGCGGATGCTGGCACTGGCCAGTGGCAGCCAGTTACTCTGTTGATTGCGAAGGGACGGGCACTGCGGATTCCTCGGCCTCTCCACCCAGCCGAGGGCCCCTCCCCTCACTCATTCCCATTCCGCATCCTCCTGGCCGCTGGCCTCGGTGTGACACGATGTCCCTGTGTCCCCAGGAAGCAGGAGGAGCTAGTGCAGCAGGTGCGGAAGCGGCTGGAGGAGGCGCTGATGGCCGACATGCTGGCGCACGTGGAGGAGCTGTCGCGAGACGGCGAGGCACCGCTGGACAAGGCCTGCACCGAGGACGACGAGGAGGAGGACGAGGAGGAGGACGAGGAGGAGGAGGAGGAGGAGGAGGAGCCCGACCCGGACCCGGAGATGGAGCGCATCTAGGGCAGGTGCTGCGGACCGCAGGGACTGCCTGGAGTCGCCCTGCACTGGGGCTGCCTGCCACGCATGGAGTGCCCCGTCTCCCCAGAAGAGCCCAGGCGTCCCCGTCCTTTCAGAAGCCCTGCCGAGAGCCCGTGCTGTGAGGGCCGCCTGCAGTTGTGGCCCTCAGTCCCACGTGGACCAGGCTCAGGGCCCTGGAGGCGCCTGTGAGGAAGGCTGTGCTCCTGGCTCCCTCCTTGGCCGTCTTCCCTTCTCCGGGCCTCGGGGCACACAGCTGGGACTGCCTCACCCGAAAGACCCTCCCTGCTCAGCCTCTAAAGGGCCCAGGTCCTGCCTGGCTCCCCATGACCTCAGGGCTTGAGGCCAGCTCCTCCCACGGCTGCTGCCCCCAGCTCCTTGAGACTGGAACGGGGACACCTGGGAGGGTTTCTCAGTCTGAAGGTGTGGTTTTGAAACGCACATCACCCGCTGTGCGGCAGGAGGTCGGGACTCTGGTCCTCCGTAGGGGGTGGCCAGGACAGCACCACCCTCTGCCCTGCCACGCAGCTTCGGCACCACAGACCCTCACAGGCCAAATGGCACGCCCGGGAGGCCATGCTCCTTCAGTCAAGGCTGTGACCATCAAGGCTGGACGTGCACATCACCAGGCGGCCTCTGCTGCCAGAATGCTGTCAGCCAGCCCCCTGCCTCAGTTTCCCTTCTGTGTGGTGGGAACACAGGCACCCAGCTTCGAGGTGGTGCTGATGCTCCCAGAGGTGTCAGGAGCCACTTGGACAGGACAAGTCTCCCAGATGCTTATTGAGGTGCCCAGGTCTCTGGGGAGCTTCTGGTCTGAGGCCGTCTGAAGGAACTGACGTGCTCCTGATCCCCCAGTGCCTCAGCGAGAGCAGGTTCCAGGCCGCGGGGGCCTGAACCCTGGGCTCCTACAGGGAGTGGGGGTTCATTGCCTGCATTGACCTTAGGCCCATGGAGAGGGCCTGTCCTGGCTCTGCCCCACCCGGGATCTGGGATCTGGTCACTGCCTGGGGCAGATTGATGGGCAGAGTCACTCCTGTGGCTGGGCTGTGACCCCTAATGGTGCCCGACTATGGGGGCCAAGGAAGTGCCACTTGGGAGCCAGGCTCGCTACTCTGCCAGGTGCCCTGCAAGGACAGCCACAGGGCAGTGGGCTGGCGGCTTCTCACTGCTCCCTGTCACAGTCAAAGCACAAATTTTCGGGGTGGGCTTAAGGGCTGGGACCCTCCGGGTGGGGACCGAGCCTTCCTGGGGTTAGTGCCCTCTGGCTGGGACCCTTTGCCAGCCCGAGGTCCCCAGGCGCTGTGGTGGGGTGGCCTCCCCTCTGCCTGGTGGATGGAGCTGTGGGTGTGGGCACGTGACTGAATAAAGCCACCATGGGATGTGCTTGGAGCCTGGAGTGGTGCACCCGCCACCTGCTGAATGACGGAGGTTGACAGCCCGGCCGTTCCTGATCCCAGACGCTCGCAGAGCAAGCTGGGGGTGTCGGGGAAGCCTGGACCAGTCCCTGCATCTGTGGGCGAGGGCCGTGCCTCCCAAGCTGCCACCAGCTTGGCCTGGGCACTGTGGGTGTTGGCCTTGCTGCCCAGGTCAGGACAGTGAAGCAGGAGGGGCTGCACCGCCGCTGCGGGAGGGGAGCTGGGCCCCAGGGCACCTGGGGTTCCGTTCAGCAGCCAAGGCCTGTGGAAGCTGCTTTGTGGACCTGAAGGCTGGGAGGCTGCCCTCCCCTCACCTGCCTGGCTGCTTGAGTGTCTCCCTGCCCCCGGGACACCAGGACCCTCTAGCTCTCCTTCCTTTTTCCCTCTGTCTCTCCTGATCACTCTCTGTTTCTGTCTCTCCCACTCTCTTGCTGTCTCCCTCTGTCTCTGTCTCCTGGTCTCTGTCTCTGTCTCCTACTCTGTCTCTGTCTCTCCTGCTCTCTGACTCTGTCCCTCCTGCTCTCTGTCTCTGTCTCTCCTGCTCTGTCTGTCTCTCCTGCTGTCTCTGTCTCTCCTGCTCTGTCTCTGTCTCTCCTCTCCATCTGTCTCCCTCCGTCTCCGTCTCCACCTCTTTCTCTCCTGCTCTTCTGCCTCTCTCTCAGCCCAGCTTCCTGTCTCTGACAGGCCCTGATTGGTCCCTCTGGTCCTGGGGTTCTGGCGACTAGCTGGCCTTGGTCAGAGATGTGAGAGCCCCACCCCTGCCGCAGGGCCTTCCCCACCAGAAGCCTGTCCAGGCCCTGGGCTGATGCTGTTGCTGAAGCGTGAGGGACCTTTCCTCTCCCTGAAACCTTGGGGTCCCCCACGGGCCGAGGCGATGCTAGCCAGTGCTGGAGGCCTTGCCCAATAAGCGAGTTGTGGGTGTGGGTCCCCAGTGCTCAGGCCCCCTTCAAATTCCTGCCCTGGAGAAGCCTCACAAACCCTCTGGCTGGACCTGCCTGGTGCGCTGAGGCCCCGCACTCCAGCCCCCCAACCCAGACCTGGTCCTGGGTGGGGTAACCTGAGCCCCCAGCGCTGGGATAGTTCCTGGGGACCTCTTGACCGGCCCTGTGTGGTGCAGGCCCCGCCCAGAGGTCACCTTGCCGCCCACGTCTCAGCCCCACGACTTTTGGGGACTTTTGTTTTTAAGACAGTTTCTTGCCCGGGCTGGAGTGCAGTGGCCTGATCCTGGTTCACTGCAGCCCCCACCTCCTGGGTTCAGGCGACTCTCCTGCCTCAGCCTTCTGAGTAGCCATCGCGCCAGCCAATTTTTGTATTTTTAGTAGAGATGGGGATTCACCAGGCTGGCCAGGCTGGTCTCGAACTCCTGACCTCAGGTGATCCGCCTGCCTGGGCTTCCTGGTGCTAGGATCACAGGCGGGAGCCACCACGTCCATCCGGCCCTCCTGGCACTTTACAGCAGCAGCAAGAGCCTCACATGTCCAGGGCCTCCCCTCAGACCAGGCTCCCCGCCCCCCACCCGGAGGCCCTGCAGAGGGCACAGGAGGAGAGGCCACAGGACCCTGTGACAAAGCTGCGCCACTCAGCCACATGGACCCACCGGGCTCCTGAGTCTCCTTCAGCGACTTCAACTCCAGGGCATCGTGCCCCTCTGCCAGGCCCAGGGCCTCCACCTTGCTGTCCCTGCAGCCCCCAGCCCCAGGCAGGCAGGGACAGCCTTTCCCACCTCCCCACACCTCCCCCACCCCTGAAAGCTCTTCCCACCTCACCACACCCCCAACGGCCCTTCCCACACCCCCACACCTCCCCCACCCCCGACGGCCCTTCCCACACCCCCAAACCCCCACCCCTGACGGCCCTTCCCACACCCCCAAACCTCCACCCCTGAAGGCCCTTCCCCCACCCCTGACGGCCCTTCCCACACCCCCAAACCTCCTCCACCCCTGACGGCCCTTCCCACACCCCCAAACCCC
>CM052668.1:863012-886661 GCA_028533165.1 Leontopithecus rosalia | reverse complement strand
GGACAGGCCCTTCCAGAGAAGGACGAAGCCTGTGAGCTCAGTCACACTAGTTCCGGATTCTTCAAGGGGCCCAAAAAGTGGAAGCAAGTCCAGTGCCTATCCACGGATGAGGGAAGCACCCGGCCCACGGAGGAGGACGCCACCATGAACAGGAGCCAGGCTCTGACTCCCGCCACGGTTTGGATGCCCCGTGAGGACGCCAGCACAGCGTGTGAATGTTTAGGACAGGCCGATGCACAGGGACAGGAAGGGGTGCGTGGGTGCCGGGGCAGGGTGTTATGGGGTGTGGGGGGAATGGATAAAAGGTACCCACAAAAGTTAACAATAGTGTTCCACACTGGTCTCTGGCCCAGGCTGCAGTGCAGTGACTCCATCTCCGCTCACTGCAACCTCCTCCTCCCAGGTTCCAGCGATTTGCCCACCTCTGCCTCCCAAGTAGGTGGGATTACAGGTTCCCACCACCACCCCCCGTTAAGTTTTTTTTGTGTGTGTGTGAGACGGAGTTTCGCTCTTGTTACCCAGGCTGGAGTGCAATGGCGCGATCTCGGCTCACCGCAACCTCTGCCTCCTGGGTTCAGGCAATTCTCCTGCCTCAGCCTCCCGAGTAGCTGGGATTACAGGCACGCACCACCATGCCCAGCTAATTTTTTGTATTTTTAGTAGAGACGGGGTTTCACCATGTTGACCAGGATGGTCTCGATCTCTTGACCTCGTGATCCACCCGCCTCAGCCTCCCAATGTGCTGGGATTACAGGTGTGAGTCACCGCACCTGGCAATTTTTTTGTATTTTTAGTAGAGATGGGGTTTCACCTTGTTGGCCAGGCTGGTCTTGAACTCCTGACCTCAGGTGATCCACCCACTTCGACCTCCCAAAGTGCTGGGATTACAGGTGTGAGCCGCCGCGTCCAGCCACAGTTTATTCTTTTTGTTTTGTTTTTTGGGTTTTTTTGGGTTTTTTTTGCACACGGTCTCTGTCGCCCAGGCTGGAGTGCAGTGGCACGATCCCAGCTGCCTGCTGCCTCCGCCTCCAGGGTTCAAGTTATTCTCCTGCCTCAGCCTCCTGAGTAGCTGGGACTACATGCTCCAAGCACCACGCCCAGCTCATTTTTGCACGTTTACGAGGTGTCGCCGTGTTGCTCAGGCTGGTCTCGGACTCCTGACCTCAGGTCATCTACCCGCCTCAGCCTCTCAAAGTGCTGGGGTTACAGGTGTGAACCACCTCAGCGGCCACAGTTGTATTTTGCTTGGTTTGGTTTTTAGGCAGGGTCTCACCCTATCACCCAGGCTGGCTTGCAATGTTGAAATCAGCTCATTGCAGCCTCAAACTCCCAGGCTCAGGTGATCCTCCTGACTCAGCCTTCCAAGTAGCTGGGACCACAGGTGCACACCAGCATGCTTGGCTAATTTCCTTTTGTTTGTTTCTTTTTGTATTTTTTGCAGCGATGGGGTCTCTCTATATTGTCTAGACTAGTTTCAAATTCCTGGGTGTCAATGGTGCCGTCTCAGCTCACTGCAGCCTCCGCCTCCCAGGTTCAAGCGATTCTCCAGCCTCAGCCTCCCAAGTAGCTAAGATTATAGGCAGCCGCCATCATGCCCGGCTAATTTTTCTATTTTCGTCCATGCCAGTGCAGAACTTTTTTTTGTTTTTTAATTTTTGTATTTTCAGTAGAGACAGGGTTTTGCCTCGTTGGCCAGGCTGGTCTCGAACTCCTGACTTAAGGTGATCCACCTGCCTCAGCCTCCCAAAGTGCTGGGATTACAGACATGACCCCACTGTGCCCCACCAAAATTGAGTACTTTTAAAGGGTAAGCTTTGATGTATGTCAACCATGTATATACATTTATGTAGATTCTTTCAAATAGAGTCTCACTCTATCATCCAGCCTAGAATGCAATGGCTTCATCGTTTCTCTCTGCAGCCTCGAACTCCTGGGCTCAAGTGATCCTCCCACCTCAGCCTCTGAAGTAGCTGGGACTATAGGCTTTACCACCACAATGGATTTGTATTTGAATTTGTTTAAAAAACGGATTTGGTGGCTCAGCCTATAATCCCAGCATTTTGGGAGGCTGAGGCAGGGAAATCACGAGGTCAGGAGTTCGAGACCATCCTGACCAACATGGTGAAACCCCGGTCTCTACTAAAAATACATAAATTAGCCGGTGTGGTGGCGGGTACCTGTGGTCCCAGCTACTCGGGAGGCTGAGGCAGGAGAATCTCTTGAACCCAGGAAGTGGAGGTTTCCGTGAGCCAAGATCGCACCGCTGCACTCCAGCCTGGGAGTGCAGGACACCTTCTCAAAAAAAAAAAAAAAAAAAAAAAGGTTTCAGGGGAGTTGCAGCCTGTCCACAAATCCCACCCACAGAAGTGGAGTTCTCAGGGAGCAGCTTGTAGGGAAAAGTGGGGTCCCCAAGCGGCTAGTAGGGGAAAGTGGCCCACAGATAATGCCCATGGAGTCCTGTGAGGGGGTGTGGGTGAACCACTGCCCAGCTGAGACTATCAAAAAAAGGCCAGCGAGGTGGCTCCCGCCTGTGATCCCAGCACTTTGGGAGGCCAAGGGGGGAGGATCGCTGGAGCCCAGGAGGTTGAGGCTGCAGTGAACTGTGATCGAACCACTGCACTCCGTGCGCTGCAGCCTGGGGGACAGAGCAAGACCGTGTCACCAATGGGCAACAAAGAGCAAAAATGATTTTGACCCGGCCGGGCGCGCTGGCGCAAGCCTGTAATCCCAGCACTTTGGGAGGCCGAGGCGGGTGGATCACGAGGTCAAGAGATCAAGACCATCCTGGTCAACATGGTGAAACCCCGTCTCTACTAAAGATACAAAAAATTAGCTGGGCACGGTGGCGTGTGCCTGTAATCCCGGCTACTCAGGAGGCTGAGGCAGGACAATTGCCTGAACCCAGGAGGCGGAGGTTGCGGTGAGCCGAGATCGCGCCATTGCACTCCAGCCTGGGTAACAAGAGCAAAACTCCGTCTCAAAAAAAAAAATGATTTTGAGCTGAGTGCAAAAACCTTGCCACAAGACAGCAGAGATTGGCCGGGCGCGGTGGCTCCCGCCTGTAATCCCAGCACTGTGGGCGGCCAAGGTGGGCAGATCACTTGAGGTCAGGAGTTCGAGACCACCCTGACCGACGTGGTGAAACCCCCCCTGCCTCTACTAAAAATACAAAAATTAGCCGGGTGTGGTGGCATGCTCCTGTAGTCCCAGCTACTCGGGAGGCTGGGACTTGAACCCAGGAGGTGGAGGCTGTGGTGAGCCAAGGTCACACCTACTGCACTCCAGCCTGGGCGACAGAGTGAGACGCTGTCTCAAACAAAACAAAACAAAACAAAACAAAAACCATGGAGTGATTATGCTGCTTGGGGCCGATTCTCTCCTTTTTTTTTTTGAGACGGAGTTTCGCTCTTGTTGCCCAGGCTGGAGTTCAATGGTGCGATCTCGGCTCACCGCAACCTCCGCCTCCTGGGTTCAGGCAATTCTCCTGCCTCAGCCTCCCGAGTAGCTGGGATTACAGACACGCACCACCAGCTAATTTTTGTATTGTTAGTAGAGACGGGGTTTCACCATGTTGACCGGGATGGTCTCGATCTCTTGACCTCATATCCACCCGCCTCAGCCTCCCAAAGTGCTGGGATTATAGGCATGAGCCACCGCGCCCGGCCTGGGGCTGATTCTCTTGAGTGTTCTCTTGGCTGTGTCTGCCTGGGCTGGACATGGCCCAACAGAACAGGCAGAAGAATTTTGAGGGCAAGTAACAGGAGACCACAAAGTGCCTTCCATGCACAGTTTTCATTCCCAGCCTTCTCTGGCTACCAAACAATGCACAGTGCTTGTGGCCAGTCATCTCAATATGTTTCCGGTTAACTGGCGTGAGGCGGTTTGTTGAGATGTAACTTACAAGCAATAAATTGCTCCTGCTTCTGCTGTTCTGCCTTCCTTTCTTCTCTATCGAATGTCCTGGATCTCCCAGGACAATTCCCTTTTCTTTTCTGTGTTTACTTTTGTTTGTTTTTTGTTTGTTTTTTTGTTTGTTTTCAGGGGGGATGAAGTTTTGCTTCTTCTTGCCCAGGCTGGAGTGCAGTGGTGCAATCTCAGCTCACGGCAGCCTCTGCCTCCTGGGTTCAAGCGATTCTCCTGCCTCAGCCTCCTGAGTAGCTGGGATTACAGGCACGCACCACCATGCCCAGTTAATTTTTGTATTTTTAGTAGAGATGGGGTTTCGCCATGTTGGCCAGTCTGGTCTTGAATTCCTGACCTCAGGTCATCTCCCCGATTCGGCTTCCCAAACTGCTGGGATGACAGGCGTGAGCCACCACACCTGGCGAAAGACAGGGTCTTGCTCTGTCACCCAGGCTGGAGGGCAATGGTGCAATCATAGCTCACTGTAGCCTCCATGTCCCAGGCTCAAGTGATCCCCGAGTAGCTGGGACTATAGGTGTGTGCCACCATGCCCAGCTAATTAAAAAATTTTTTCTAGCTGGGTGCGGTGGCTCACGCCCGCAATCCCAGCACTTTGGGAGGCCGAGGTGGGTGGATCACCTGAGGTCAGGAGTTTGAGACCCGCCTGACCAACATGGTGAAACCCCGTCTCTACTAAAAATACAAAGAATAGTCGGGCATAGTGGCTCACGCCTATAATCCCAGCACTTTGGGAGGCCGAGGCGGGTGGATCACGAGGTCAAGAGATCGAGACCATTCCAGTCAACATGGTGAAACCCCGTCTCTACTAAAAATACAAAAAAAATTAGCTGGGCATGGTGGCGCGTGCCTGTAATCCCAGCTACTCGGGAGGCTGAGGCGGGAGAATTGCCTGAACCCAGGAGGCGGAGGTTGCGGTGAGCCGAGATCGCGCCATTGCACTCCAGCCTGGGTGACAAGAACGAAACTCTGTCTCAAAAAAATAAATAAATAAAAATACAAATACAAAAAAATTAGCCGGGCATGGTGGCACATACCTATAATGCCAGCTACTCGGGAGGCTGAGGTAGAAGAATGGCTTGAACCTGGGAGGTGGAGGTTGCAGTGAGCAGAGATCACTCCATTGCACTCCAGCCAGGACAAGAAGCGTGAAACTCCATCTCAAAAAAATACAAGTTTGTTGAGACAGGGTCTTGCTTTGTTGCCTAGGCTGGTCTCAAAACTGCTGGGCTCAAGCCCTCGTCCTGCCATGGCCTCCCGAAGTTCTGGAATCACAGGAGTGAGCCACCCTGTGCAGCCCCCACCCCATCTGTCTGTCTCCCACTCTGAGCCTAGCAACACTGCACCAGGCCGCAGAAAGGCCTGGCACCCAGAGAGGGCAGGGTGGTGCTCCTGCAAAGGTGAGGGCTCCTAGGTACATTGCCGGGGCCGATAGGGGGACTTGAGGCTGACCAGGTCATGCCGGGCCTCAGGCCTCAAATACCAGCCACAGGGGAGGAATCTGTACTGCAGGGACACAAGGACAGAGCCTATGACTGGAAGCCAGGGCGGGGAGGGCCGGCCAGTCCAACAGTGAGTGCTTCCTGCTGGAGCTCCGTTCCATCGGCAGGGGGTCAGACATACGGGGTCTGTCTTTGTTGGTTTGTTTGTTTTGAGACGGAGTTTCGCTCTTGTTACCCAGGCTGGAGTGCAATGGCGCGATCTCGGCTCACCGCAACCTCCGCCTCCTGGGTTCAGGCAATTCTCCTGCCTCAGCCTCCCGAGTAGCTGGGATTACAGGCACGCGCCACCGGGCCCAGTTAATTTTTGTATTTTTAGTGGAGACGGGGTTTCACCATGTTGACCAGGATGGTCTTGATCTCTTGACCTCGTGATCCACCCGCCTCGGCCTCCCAAAGTGCTGGGATTACAGGCATGAGCCACCGCACCCCGCCCGTTTGTTTTGAGACAGAGTCTCCTCGCTCTGTCAGTCTGTCCCCCAGGCTGGAGTGCAGCGGGGAGATATCACCTCACTGCAACCTCCGCCTCCCAGGTTCAAGCGATTCTCCTGCCTCAGCCTCTTGAGTGGCCGGGATTATAGGCGTGAGCCACCACGCCTGGCTAATTTTGTATTTTGAGTAGAGATGAGGGTTTCACGATATTGGCCAGGCTGGTCACGAACTCCTGACCTCACGCGATCTGCCCACCTCAGCCTCCCAAAGTGCTGGGATTACGGGCGCGAGCCACCAAGTCCGGCCTACAGTGCCACTAATAACTGCAGCTGGCCGGGCACAGTGTTGCACACCTGTAGTCCCAGCAAGTTTGGAGGCTAAGGCAGGAGGACTGCTTGAGGCCAGGAGTTCAAGACCAGCCGAGGCAACAAAACCAGATCCCATCTCTGCAAATACAAAAATTAGCTGGGTGTGGTGGTGCACACCTGTGGTCCCAGCTACTCTTGAGGCTGAGGCTGTGAGTTCTGGGCCGCAGTGAGCTTTGCTGATCCAGGGTTCACATCAATGTGGTGACCTCCCGGGACTGGCAGGACCACCAGGTTGCCTAAGGAGGGATGATCCCATCCAGGTCAGAAACGAAGCAGGGCAAAACTCCCAGGCTGATCCGACCCGGGATCGTACCTGTGAATGGCCACGGCACCCAGCTGGGAAACAGCGAGACCCTGTGGCTAAAAGAAAAAAAAAAGATTGGCCGGGTGTGGAGGCCCACGCCTGTCATCCCAGCACTTTGGGAGGCCGAGGCGGGTGGATCACCTGAGGTCAGGAGTTTGAGACCAGCCTGGCCAAGAGGGAGAAACCCCGTCTGGACTAAAAGTACAAATCAGCTGGGTGTGGTGGTGCACACCTGTAATCCCAGCTACTCGGGAGGCCGAGGCAGGAGAATTGCTTCAACCCAGGAGGCGGAGGTTGCGGTGAGCTGAGATCGCACCACTGCACTCTTGCCCGGGGAAGAAGAGCGAAACTCCGTCTCAAATAAAAAAGAAAAGAAGGCCGGGCGCGGTGGCTCACGCCTGTAATCCCAGCACTTTGGGAGGCTGAGGCGGGTGGATCACGAGGTCAAGAGATCGAGACCATCCTGGTCAACATGGTGAAACCCCGTCTCTACTAAAAATACAAAATTAGTCGTACGTGGTGGCACGTGCCCGTAATCTCAACTGCTCGGGAGACTGAGGCAGGAGAATCGCTTGAACCTGGGAGGCAGAAGTTGCAGTGAGCTGAAATCATGCTATTGCACTCCAGCCTGGGCAACAAGACAAAATTCCATCTCAAAAATAAATAAACAGGCTGGGCGCGGTGGCTCACGCCTGTAATCCAAGCACTTTGGGAGGCCGAGGCGGGTGGATCACAACAATCAAGAGATCGAGACCATCCTGGTCAACATGGTGAAACCCTGTCTCTACTAAAAATACAAAAATTAGCTGGGCATGGTGGCGCGTGCCTGTAATCCCAGCTACTCGGGAGGCTGAGGCAGGAGAATTGCCTGAACCCAGGAGGCGGAGGTTGCGGTGAGCCGAGATCGTGCCATTGCACTCCAGCCTGGGTAACAAGAGCGAAACTCCATCTCAAAAAAAAAAAAAAAAAAAAAAGATTGGGTGAAGTAGCTCATGCCTGTAATTCCAGCACTTTGGGAGGCCGAGGCAGGAGGATCACCAGAGGTCAGGAGTTCAAAAACAGCCTGGCCAACATGGCGAAATCCTACCTCTACTAAAAATACAAAAATTAGCCAGGTATGGTGACACACACCTGTGATCCCAGCTACTAGGAAGGTTAAGGCAGGAGGATCACTTGAATCCAGGAGGTGGAGTTTGCAGTGAGCTGAGATTGCACCACCTCACTCCAGCCTGGGCAACAGAGCAAGACTCTGTCTCAAAAAAACAAATTAATTAAAAAGACAGGGAGAGAGAGAGAGAGAGAAAGAGACAGAGAAGAAGAAAGGAAAAAAGAAATGACGGTTGAGTAGGGCAGCTCACGCCAGCACTTTGGGAGGCGGAGGAGGGCAGATCATCTGACGTTGGGAGTTCGAGACTGGCCTGACCAACATGGAGAGCTCGCTTCTATTAAAAATACAAAATTAGTTGGGCGTGGTGGTGCATACTTGTAGTCCCAGCTACTCGGGAGGCTGAGGCAGAAGAAGTGCCACAACCCAGGAGGCGGAGGTTGCGGTGACCTGAGATCGCGCCATTGCACTCCAGCCTGGGCAACAAGAGCTAAACTCTATCTCAAAAAAAGAAAAAGAGGCCAGGTGCGGTGGCTCACGCCTGTAATCACGGCACTTTGGGAGGCTGAGGTGGGCGGATCACCTGAAGTCGGGAGTTCAAGACCAGCCTGACCAACATGGTGAAACCCTGTGTTAAAATAAAAATAGGCGGCTCACGCCTGTCATCCCCGCACTTTGGGAGGCCGAGGCGGGTGGATCACGAGGTCAAGAGATCGAGACCATCCTGCTCAATGTGGTGAAACCCCGTCTCTACTAAAAATACAAAAATTAGCTGGGCATGGTGACACATGCCTGTAATCCCAGCTACTCGGGAGGCTGAGGCAGGAGAATTGCCTGAGCCCAGGAGGCGGAGGTTGCAGTGAGCCGAGATCGCGCCATTGCACTCCAGCCTGGGTGACAAGAGGGAAACTCCGTCTCAAAAGAAAAGAAAAGGGGAGGGGAGGGGGAGAAAGGGAGGAAGGGAAGGAGAGAGAAAGAGAAAATAAAATAAAAAATGAAAAAGATGGAAAAACAATTCCCAGCATGGGGTGCACAAAAGAGAAGTCCAGGACCCCAGGAGGGGCAGCGGGGCTGGGCGCAGATTGCGGTCAGGAGAGAGATTTTGGGTGTGGAAGGGCTCCAGGCGGGGAGATCCTGACGGTGCCTGCCTGGAAGATGTGGGCAGAGAAGCCACCAGAAATGAGGGGCCCAGTAGTGGGTGGCTGTGGCTGGGGGACTAGATGAATGGCTCAGGGGGACCCAGGGTGGGTGAGGCTGGCGGAGGGGACAGAGGGGAAGCTGTGCTAGGCAAAGGGGTAGGCTGTCCTCCTCCCGCCCAGACAGTCCTGCCTTGGTCTAGTTTGCACAGCCAGCCAGAGACAGGTCTGGAAGAAGACTCAGGCAGGTAGACCCAGGCAGGTAGACTGATCACAGAAAAATCCCACAGGAGCAAGGAAGGCACCGAAGGGCGGCTGGAGGAAGAGCCGCTGGGAAAGGGAGGCTTTAGAGGCGGACAGCGCCGGGTTTCGGAGCCAGGCACTCCAGGAGAGGGTGGGGGTGCCCACGGAGGCTTCCGGCTGCTGCGAAACTGCCCATGCCAGGAAGCACCACTGAGGTACAGAGGTCTCTGGCTGGGGGCACAGAGACTGGATCTGTGGCCTTGGACAGAGTGGAGGAGGTGGCCTGACCCTAAAGCCAGGAGCGGGCCAGAGGGGAGCTAGGGAAGACTAGGGGAGGGGGACCCCAGGCCCTGAGGCTGCCGGGTTGCGGGGCTGTCCTGGCACAGAGGCTGAAGGTGGGGCAGGGGCCTGATCCTAAAGCCCACCCTGATAGCAAGGGGTACTTGGGGACTGGAACCCCAGGCCCTGGGGCGTGCCCCGTGGGGCGGAGGGGAGGTGGTCCCTGGCACAAAGGCGTTGGGTGGGGCGCAAGCCTGCTTCGAAGTCCAGTGGGATTGAGGGGGACTTGGAGAGACGGACCCCACGCCTTGGTGCAGGGAGATGGGGTTCGCCGGCACAAGAAAGCGGGCGTGGGGCAGGAGACCTGGCATGGGGTGACCCCGATGGCGAGGGGGAAGTGGGGAGCGGAACCTCGGGCCCGGGGGCGCGCGAGGCAGGGACTGTCAGGCTCGGGGCGGGAAGCACACACCTGCCGCCGCGCCCGCACGTGCGGATGCGCCCGGGTTCCCGCCCGAGCGCCCGAGCGGGCGGGGCCTGGCCCACGTGCCCGCCCCCGGCCCCGCCCCGCGCGCCTGCGCCCTGCGGGCCGCCCATTGTTGGGCCGCGGCGTGACGTCGCGGGGGCGGGGTCGGGGCGGGGCCGCGGGAGGCGGCGGGAGGGAAGGAGCGTCCCGTGCCGCCGCCGCCGCCGCCGCCTCGGCCGCCGAGGAGCCGGAGCCGCCGCCGCCGAGCCGCAGTCAGAGTCGCCGCCGCCCGGCCCGGCCCCGGCCAGGCCCCGAGCAGCCCCGCGCCGCCGCCGCCCGGCCCGCCCGGCCCCCCGCGCCCGCCCCCGCCGCTGGATGCAGGCGGCCGGCGGCCCAGCTCTCACAGGCGGAGGGCGGCGCGGGCGGCGGCGGCGGCGCGGGCGGCAGGAGCGCGGGCCCCAGCGCTAGCGCCCGCCATGCCCAGCTCGCTCGGCCAGCCCGACGGCGGCGGGGGCGGGGGCGCGGGCGGCGGCGGCGCGGGGGCGGCGGGGGAGGACCCCGGCCCCGGCCCCGCACCCGCGCCCCCGCCCGAGGGCGCCCAGGAGGCCGCGCCCGCGCCCCGGCCGCCGCCCGAGCCCGACGACGCGGCCGCCGCGCTGCGCCTGTCCCTGGACCAGCTGTCGGCGCTCGGGCTGGGGGTCGCGGGCGACACGGACGAGGAGGGGGCGGCCGGGGACGGCGCGGCCGCTGTGGGGGGCGCGGACGGCGGGACGGCTCCGGAGCCCGCGCCCCCCGACGGGCCCGAGGCCGGCGCGCCCGCGAGCCTGGCTCCCGCTGCGGCCGTGTCGGTGGCCCCCGCGTCGCTGCCGCTGCTGGACCCCGGCACGAGCCCCCCGCCGCCGCCCCGGCCGTCGCCCCCCGACGTGTTCGCGGGCTTCGCGCCCCACCCCGCGGCCCTGGGCCCCCCTACGCTGCTGGCCGAGCAGATGAGCGTGATCGGCAGCCGCAAGAAGAGCGTCAACATGACCGAGTGCGTCCCGGTGCCCAGCTCCGAGCACGTCGCCGAGATCGTGGGTCGCCAGGGTGAGTGGCGCCGGCCCGGGACTGTGTCCGGGGGGTCCCCGCCCGGGGAGGGGGTCGCCCGAGCCCAGCCCAGCCCGCGCCGGGCGCCCCGCGCCGGACACGCCCCGCGTGGGCTCTGGCCTCGGCGGCTGGCTGCGCGCCTTTGTCCTGCAGCGGCCGCGGGAGAAAGTTGGGCGCAGCCCGCGCTCCTCCCCTGCCCGCCCCGGTCCCGCCGCCGCCTTTGTCTGGGCCGCCTCCGGCCGGGAAAGGCTCCCGGGAGCCGCGCCGCGCCCCAGGCCCTGGGCCGCCCGCAGGGGCACCCCAGAGAGGGGCCGGTGGGCGCCCCACACCCACCACCGGCGCGGGCGGGGCGGGGCACGCGCAGGTTGAGGGGTGGCCGGGGGGGGCCGCCGGCGGGGCCGCGAGGGAAGGCTGGCAGTACAAAGCGCTCGCGTCTCAGTCCCCAGCCTGGGGCCCTGACCGGGGTGGGGACGGGCCGGGCCGGAGAGGGTCCCTGCCCACTCCAGCCCCGAGTCGGGGATCTGGGGGCGGGCCTGTGGAAGGACCGGCTGTCAAAGCCACTTCTGGGCGGCAGCCCCGCGGCCCTCCTGGGCGGGCGGGCGGGCGGCAGGCCCCGGGCGTGGGGTCCGGCGGTGGCATCGTCGGAGCTTCCCTCTGGCCGCCCCATTGTTCTCTTTGTTAGAGAGCTAGGCTGAGATTTGCAGGGTGACATCAGGCCGGCCGCTGCTCATTGGCCCCCGAGCTGCGGGGCGGGCGGGCGGGTGGGTGGTGGGCAGTGCCTGGCCCAACACACACCCACCACCCCTTTGGCCGCCCACCTGCCCCCCTCGACTTTCTCCTGCCTCCCCGCCACCCCTCCCTGCTCCCGGCTCCCCGCTGACCGCCTGCGATCAGCCGGGTTCTAGAACTTGGGGTGGGGCCTTGGCGTGGCCGGAGGTGGGGCCACAGGACATTTGGGTTGGGGGTCCCCGCCTCCCCTCCACCATGGCCCTCAGCAGCCGGCGTTAGAGAAAGGTGTGGGGACTGGGATTGCAAGGTCACCTATGGCCCTGGACGCAGGGGAGGACCACCAGGATGCCCTCCCCTCCGCCCCTTCCCTCGTCCCAGGTGGGTGGGGCAGCACAGCCTCCTGTCTTGGCCGGTCATTTGTCCGGCTCAGGTGGGGATGCACAGAGGGCCGGGCACGGTGCTAGGCCTGGGAAGCACACTCTGGAGTGGTGGGTGGGGAGGGACATTCTCAGCCCTGCTGGCTGCCCTCAGTGGGACCTCGGGCCGGAGGGCTTCCCTACTGTCCCGTTTCTGCCTCCCCATTGAGGCCCTCCACCTGGCCTCCAAGTCCTGTAACCGCACCAGGGCCTAGAATAGGACAGCTGCCCTGTGCGGAGTGCCCAGGGGCCTGTGGAGACAGGTGTCCAAGCCCAGGCCTGGGGACCGAGTGCCCGAAGGCAGCAGGCTGAGCCGCCAGGTGGTGGAGGGTGTGGCTGTGTTGTGTGAACGTGCCTGTCCTGGCACCTCTGAGGAGTGCAGCGGAGGTCGTGTGGGACCTGTGGCCTCAGGGTGGGAATTCTCTAGGGGCGGGTCCCTGGGAGATAAGCCCCCCACCTCCGCATGTGTGTTCCACACCCGCTTACTGGGCCCTTGATGCTGGTGGTCAGCAAGGCGGGCACTGGACACGGTGGGGGTGGGGTTAGAGTGGGCCTTGACTGCTGGCCCTGCCCAGATGACACCTCCTCTCTGGTGTGCGTTCGTCATCTCTGTTGGGGTTGAGGATTCTGGGGCAAGACGCTGGTTTTATTTCTGTATTCGTTTTATTTTTAAAACTTCTTGTAGAGACACGTCTCGCTCTGTTGCCCAGGCTGGTCTTGAACTCCTGGCCTCAAGCGATTCTGCCACTTCAGCTTCCCTGAGTGCTGGCGTTACAGGCGTGGGCCACCATGCTTGGACCCAGGTTGCTGGGTTTAATCCCAGCTCCGGGTCACACACATCAGCCACCCCGTTAAGTGGAGTGCAGGGTGCCAGGCATGTGGCCGTGAAGGCTGAGGCAGGTTGGCGGTGGTGTCCTTGCATCTCCCATACTCCAGAACCATCTGTGGCTCCCAGCTTCTCCCAGCCATCCTGTTCTCAAGCATACTTTTCAGTGCCCTTTGCACCCGCAGCCTGCCCTTCACTCCCCTTCCTCTCCTCCCTGGGGTCTCTGAACTTCTCATTGTTTTCTGTCAAACCCCAGCTCAGAGGCTACCCCTTCCCTGGAGGGCAGGAAGGTGCATCTGCCCGGCCTCCCCACCTAGACCGGAGTCACAGGCCTGGCAGCAGCCCTGTCCAGCAGCCACGTGCTGCTCTCTGAACCTCAGTTCTCTCGATCCTTGAGTGGGTCCCAGTGCTTTCTGGGCAGACCGTGGTCATCCACACCCATCCACCTGCTGGAGGCTCCAGTTCACTCATTTGCTGTATCTTTACTGAATGCCTGCTGTGTGTCGAGCCTGCACCAGACTGGACCTGCCCCATCTCACTGAGGCCCCTCACTGCCTGAGGGGAGGTCCTGCAGCTCCCAGGCCACAGATGGGGAGGCAGAGGCTGCGGGGGGGGGGGGGGGTGAAGGGAGGTAAAACCTGAGGGGCTGAGGCAGGAGGATCCCTTGAGCCCAGGCGTTGAAACCTGCCTGGCCAACATGGCAAAACCTCGTCTCTGTAAAAAAAAATATAGGCCAGGCGCGGGGGCTCACGCCTGTCATCCCAGCACTTTGGGAGGCCGAGGTGGGTGGATCACGAGGTCAAGAGATTGAGACCATCCTGGTCAACATGGTGAAACCCCGTCTCTACTAAAAATACAAAAAGAATTAGCTGGGCATGGTGGGCGTGCCTGTAATCCCAGCTACTCGGGAGGCTGAGGAAGGAGAATTGCTTGAACCCAGGAGGCGGAGGTTGCAGTGAGCCGAGATGGCACCATTGCACTCCAGCCTGGGTAACAAGAGCGAAACTCCATTTCAAAAAAAATAAAAATAAAAATTATCAGGCTTGGTGGCAGGCTCCTGTGGCCCCAGCTACTGGGAGGCTGAGGCAGGAGGATTACTTGAGCCTGGGAGGTGGAGGCCGCAGTGAGCTATGGTGACGTCACTGCACTCCAGCCTGGGCCACAGAGCAAGACTCTGTCTCCAAAACAAAACAAACGAATAGGCTGGGATTCAAACCCTCCTTTCTCTGGTGGGTCAGTGGAGAAAATTTCAGATTCCAAAGCTCAAGGGCTGGGGATGGGGCAGGGCAGCCCGGCTTTGGAGACAGGCAGAGTGGTGATCCCAGAGGACGGAGGACAGGTGTCTCCCTCCAGCCAGCCAGCAAAGGCCCTCTGGGGGACCTCGGGCCCTGCTTCTGCTGAGACCCCAACACGTGCCCTCCTTTCTCACCCTACTTGCGGGGACCCTGGGTGGATCTGTGCTCCATAGACGTACCCCCCACTTGCCGGGACCCTGGGTGGATCTGTGCTCCATGGACGTCCATCCCCCCAACTTGCCGGGACCCTGGGTGGATCTGTGCTCCGTGGACGTCCGCCCCCCCACAACTTGCTGGGACCCTGGATGGATCTGTGCTCCATGGATGTTCCCCCCCGCAACTTGCCAGGATCCTGGGTGGATCTGTGCTCCATGGACGTTCCCCCCCTCCAACTTGCTGGGGTCCTGGGTGGATCTGTGCTCCGTGGACCTTCCCCCCACAACTTGCTGGGACCCTGGGTGGATCTGTGCTCTGTGGATGTTACCCCCACAACTTCCCGGGACCCTGGGTGGATCTGTGCTCTGTGGACGTTACCCCCACAACTTGCCAGGACCCTGGGTGGATCTGTGCTCCGTGGACGTTCCCCCTCCACTTGCCGGGACCCTGGGTGGATCTGTGCTCTGTGGACGTTACCCCCACAACTTGCTGGGACCCTGGATGGATCTGTGCTCCGTGGACGTTCTCCCCCAACTTGCCAGGACCCTGGGTGGATCTGTGCTCCGTGGATGTTCCCCCTACTCGTTCCCAGGGACCGGAACCAGGGCAGGTGATGGTCGTGGTTGAATCTTCAGTAGTTCACAGGGACCTGCACACAGTAGGTGTTCCGTAATGAGGAACGAATGAATGATGTTGAAGGCAGGGCTTGGACTGGAAGCTGCGCAGGGCTCCCTCTCCCGGCTGTTGGTGCAGGCCGAAGATTGTGGCTTGAGAATGTCCCCTGCCGCTGGGGGACACCCCCGGCTCACTGTCTCCTCTCCTGGCCCAAGCCCCAGAGGCTCCTTCCCTTCTCCCATCCCTGCAGGCCTCAGCTGTTTCTCTGGTGGCCCGGGACAGGACAGTGCCGGGTGCTGGTGGGACCATGCCTGGCTTTTCCCGTGCCTGCACTGCAGCGGGCTAGAAAGAACAGGCCGGCTGGTCACCTCCGCACGGCAGACCAAACAGTTCTTACCTTGGCAAGAGTAGATGTTTCCTTCGTTCCCCGAGAGCTTCGTTCATTTCTTTTTGCGACAGGGTCTTGCTTTTCTCGCCCAGGCTGGAGGGCAGTGGCTCAGGCTTGGCTCACTGCAGCCTCCGCCTCCTGGGTTCAAGCAATTCTCCCACCTCAGCCTCCCAAGTAGCTGGGACTGCAGGCTCGTGCCACCATGCCCAGGTCATTTGTCATTTTTTTTTTTTTTTTTTGAGATGGAGTTTCACTCTTGTTACCCAGGCTGGAGTGCAATGGCGCGATCTCGGCTCACGGCAACCTCCGCCTCCTGGGTTCAGGCGATTCTCCAGCCTCAGCCTCCCAAGTAGCTGGGATTACAGGCACACGCCACCATGCCCAGCTAATTTTTTGTATCTTTAATAGAGACGGGGTTTCACCATGTTGACCAGGGTGGTCTCAATCTCATGACCTCGTGATCTACCCGCCTCGGCCTCCCAAAGTGCTGGGATGACAGGCTTGAGCCACCGCGCCCGGCCTTGTCATTTTTGTATTTTTAGTAGAGACAGGTTTCTCCATGTTGGCCAGGCTGGTCTCAAACTCCTGACCTCAGCGTCCCAAAGTGCTGGGATCACAGGCGTGAGCCACTGCGCCCGGGAGTTGTTTTGTCTGTTTCGTTTTGTGTTTGAGACAGGATCTGGTTCTGTTGCTGCTCTGTCTGGAGTGCAGTGGTGCAGTCAGCTCACTGCAGCCTCTACCTGAGGGGCTCAGGTTATCTTCCCACCTCCACCTCCCGACTAGCTGGGACCACAGTTGTGTGCCCATGCTCAGCTAATTTTTTTAAAATTTATATTTATTTATTTATTTATTTATTTATTTATTTATTTATTTATTTTTTTGAGACGGAGTTTCGCTCTTGTTACCCAGGCTGGAGTGCAATGGCGCGATCTCGGCTCACCGCAACCTCCGCCTCCTGGGTTCAGGCAATTCTCCTGCCTCAGTCTCCCGAGTAGCTGGGATTACAGGCACGCGCCACCATGCCCAGCTGATTTTTTGTATTTTTAGTAGAGACGGGGTTTCACCATGTTGACCAGGATGGTCTCGATCTCATGACCTCGTGATCCACCCGCCTCGGCCTCCCAAAGTGCTGGGATTACAGGCTTGAGCCACCGCGCCCGGCCTATTTATTTATTTTTGTAAAGACAGGGTTTCACCATGTTGTTCAGGCTGGTCTTGGACTTCCGACCTCAGGTGATCCACCGCACCCGGCTGCCCAGCTAATTTTTAAAAAATTTTTGTGGAGGCTGGAGGTGGCGGCTCATCCCTGGAATTCTAGCACTTTGGGAGGCTGAGATGGCAGGAACACCTGAGCTCAAGAGTTCCAGACCAGCCTGGGCAACATATGACCCCGTCTATGCAGAAAAACTTTAAACAATAAGCCGGGTATGGTGGTGCATAACTGCAGTCCCAGCTACTCAGGACGCTGAGGTGGGAGGATCGCTTGAGCCAGGAGGTCAAAGCTGCAGTGAGCTATGATGACGTCACTGCACTCCAGCCTGGGTGACAGAGGGAGACACCTTCATAGAGACAGGGTCTTGCTGTGTAGGCCTGGCAGGTCTTGAACCCCTTGGCTCAAGTGATCCTCCTGCCTTGGCCTCCCAAAGTGCTGGGAGTGCATGTGGGAGCCACTGTGCCTGGCCTGGAAGCAGGGTTTTGCTGTCCCTATTTGACAGCAGAGCCAGCTTCCTTTGTCCCCTGGGACCGCTCAGCTCCCATGGCGGCCCGTCTGGGATACTGCTGTCCGCGTGGCCCGATGCCTGGTTAGGGGCGTGTGCTGGACGGAGTATTGGCTGTGGGACCTTGTCCTCGCCCCGTCCTGCTTCCAAAATTTTTCTCTTGCTGTTTCCTCAGCGACTCCCTGGGATTCACGCCCCCCTTCCTGCCGTGGCAAACCTGTCCAGCCTGGGGTGGTGGCCTCTGCTCCCACGCCAGGACGTGTGGTTTCATGGGTGAACCTGTAGTGCACGGTCATCTGCAGCCGGGACCTGGCCGGGTCGGATGAGTGACACCCCCTGCTGTGTGCTCTGCGTGGGGCCCCGAGGCCCTGCCTGGGCATGGGAAGACTTGGCTGCTGTGGGTTGGGAGTGTGAGGCGGGTCAGGGCCAGCCGCTGGGGCGGTCACTCCAATTCCCAGGCATCCCAAGCCCTCGGAGTTGGATTCCTGGGGGGCATGGTGCAGGAATCTGTATTTCCGTGCCTGCCAACCTTTGGTGTCCTCCAGGGCCCCCCTCGGGCTTCCTGTCACTCTGGCCTCGCTGTGTCATTTCCACTGGGGCGAGGGTGGGGCGGGGGTCACTCCTGGAGCCCTGATTCCTTGGCCTCTTTGGGTCTTGATGTGGGTGGGGTGCGGGGGCAGCATGTGTTGAAGCGGAGGCAGCGTCCGTGAACTGGGCTCCAGTTCCGTCTCTGGGATCCTAGGGGCCTTGCAGATGTGAGTCTCCACCCTGAGCCACCACTGGGGATAGGACAGGGTCGGGTAAGGGGAGCTGGAGGCTGCCAGCACCTCCCCACTGGCCCTGACACACCCGTGGCTCCCAGCACCATCCTGGTTTCTGCCCAGACAGTCACAGGCCCCCTTCCCCACGGTCCTTTTCCAGCTCCTGTCCCGCCAGCCCCATCTCCCACATTTGTCATCTCATCTAGACCAGACTTTCTGTGACCACGGCCTGCAAGCTCATCGGTGGCCACATCGGGGCAGCGTCTCCCCAGGTGACCCTCTGGGGACCCGGGTCACCTCCCAGATCAGCAAGGGAGGACCCCGTGCTGCACCATGCCCTCACCGGCGGGCTCTGCTCTCTGCTGGGTCTGTGCAATGGGAAGAGGCTCACTTCCTGCCTGTGGGCAGAGCAGCGGAGCCCCCACCTGGGTGCCACCTTCTGCCCCAGCCTTGCTGGCTCCCCTCTCTCTGTGCCTCAGTTTCCCCTCCTCAAGGAGGATCTGCCTAAAGCAAACACTGTGAGACCTGCCAGGGTGGCTGCCGGGGCCACGTGCGTGTCCATGACCCGCTGAGGCTCGTCCCGAGCCAGTGAAGCCAGGGTTACCTTTCCCCTTTCGCAGTGAAGAAAAAGGCATAGCAAGGTCCCCCGAGGGCCCAAGGACTCCCCAGCCTGGACCCCTGGCCTCAGGGAGGCAGCTCAGAAAGTTAGGCAGGTGGCCGGGTGCAGTGGCTCATACCTGTAATCCCAGCACTGTGGGAGGTGGAGGCGGGTGGATCACCTGAGGTCAGGAGTTCGAGACCACCCTGGCTAACATGGTGAAATCCTGTCTTGACTAAAAATACAAAATTAACCAAGCTTGGTGGCACACACCTGTAATCCCAACTACTTGGGAGGCTGAGGCAGGGGAATTGCTTGAAGCCGGGAGGCAAAGTTTACAGTGAGCCAAGACTGTGCCCCTGCACTCCAGCCTGGGTGACCGAGTGAGACTACATCCTCCTCCAAAAAAAAAAGGCATGTGAGGAGAGAGTCAGAAGTGCAGGCCCAACCCAGTGCCGTCAAGGTTGGCTTCCTGGAGGAGGGTGACACTGGACTGCATAGAGAAATGGAGGGGACTGGGTGTGCCGGAGGCGAACAGAATGCTTTGGATGGGAAGGGCAGGTGTGGAGGCAGCGCAGCTGTGGTGGAACTGCTGTCCCCCTGTGAGTGGTGTGCCCCCGCCTCTTCCTCCCAGGGTCTGCCCTGGTTTGAAACCAGCCTGGGCGACATGGTGAGAACCCATCTCTACAAAAAAATTAAAATAGGCCGGGCGCAGGGGCTCATGCCTGTAATGCCAGCACTCTGGGAGGCCGAGGTGGGTGCATCACCTGAGCTCAGGAGTCGGAGACCAGGCTGGCCAATATGGCGAAACCTCGTCTCTACTAAAAATACAAAAAATTAGCTGGGTTTGGTGGTGGACACCTGTAATCCCAGCTACTCGGGAGGCTGAGGCAGGAGAATTTTTTTGAACAGGGAGATGGAGGTTGCAGTGAGCCAAGGATGCGCCACTGCACTCCAGCCTGGGCAAGAGTGAAACTCCGTCTCAATATATAATTAATAAATAAGCTGGTCATGGTGGTGCCCACCTTGAGAGGATCACCTGAGCCCAGGAGTTCAAGGCTGCAGTGACCTATGATCACACCACTACACTCTAGCCTGGTGACAGAGTGAGTGAGACTATCTCAAAAAGAAAAAGAAAAAGGAAAAAAAAACCTTTGAGGCCCCAGAGGAGGGGGGAGGGATGTCTAGGACCCCGAGAAGGCCACACCTGGTCAGTGGCTGCCTACAGAATCGGTGGAGAGCCCTGCCCCCCAACCAGGTCAGACCCCAATCCAGCCACCAAGGAGGAAGCCACAGCAGACCCCTCAGGGACCCATCTGGAGTCTGGGTGTGGCACCGGCAGTCCAGCTGAGACCTCCTCTTGGGCTGGGGTCTTCGGAGTCTTGGGAGGGTCATTTGGCCAGAAGGAAACCGCAGGCACTTTCCACCGTCTGAGTCTCCGCTTCCCCTGCTGCTGGACCGGGAGGTGGTGTCCGAGGGTCTGCGTCTGTTCCCTGGGCTGACACACCAGGGGCCTGAAACACTGGAAATTCTCCTCTCTCATTTCTGAAAGATGAAACTTCCAAGTCAAGGTGTGCGGGGTGGGGGAGGCGCCTTCAGTTTCTGGGGGCTGTGGCCAGTGTTCGGCGCTCCTTGACTTGAAGAGATACCGCTGCAGTCTCTGTCTCTGTCTCTGTCCCCGTCCCCGTCCCCGTCCCCGTCCCCACAAGGCCAGCTCCTCTGTGTCTGTGTCTCCCCTTTTCTTCTTTTTTCTGAGATAAGGTCTTGCCCTGTCACTCAGGCTGGAGTGCAGTGGTGTGATCGTAGCTCACTGCAGCCTCCACCTCCAGGCTTGGGTGATCCTCCCACTTCAGCCTCCCAAGTAAAGATGACAGGTGTGCACCACCACACTGGCTAATTTTTCGTTGCTGTTTTTAGTTGAGACAGGGTCCTGCTGTGTTGCCCAGGCTGGTCTCAAACTCTGATCCTCATGCCTCAGCCTCTCAAAGTACTAGGATTAAGGGTGTGGGCCCCTGTGGCTTTTTGAGACAGAGTATTGCTGTGTTGCCCAGGCTGGAGTGCAGTGGCGTGATGTCGGCTCACTGCAACCTCTGCCTCTTAGGTTCAAGTGATTGCTCTGCCTCAGCCTCCCCAGTGGCTGGGATTACAGGTACGGGCCACCATGCCCGGCTAATTGAGGCTTTTTTTTTTTTTTTTAAATTAAGACAGAGTCTTGCTCTGTTGCCCAGGCAGGAGTGCAGTGGTGCAGTCTCAGCTCACTGCAACCTCCACTTCCCGGGTTCAAATGATTCTCCTTCCTCAGCCTCCCAACTAGCTGGGGCTATGGGCACCTACCACCAAGCCTGGCTAATTTTTGTGTTTTTGCTAGAGATGGGGTTTCGCCATGTTGGTCAGGCTGGTCTTGAGCTCCTGACCTCAGGTGATCTACCTACCTTGGCCTGTGATTACGGGCCTGAGCCCCCGCGCCGGCCTGCGGCTCTTCTAATGAGGATTTGCAGCCCACCCTAATCCAGTGTGACCTCATCTCAACTCCTTACATCTGCAGAGACCCTGTTTACAAATAGGGTCACTTAGTCTGTCCCTGCTGCCGTAATTTACAAACCACAGACATTTGCCGCTCATGGTTCTGGAGGCTGGGAAGTCCAAGATCAGGCACCATCAGGTTCTGTGTCTGGTGCAGAGCTTGCGTGTCCTGGCCTGGCAGAAGGGGCCCGGAAGCTAGCTGGAGCCTCTGCCATAAAAGCACGAATCTCATTATGAGGGTGGTGGCCCGACCACTCTGCAGAGCCCCCCCCCTTTTTTTTTTTTGACGAATCTTGCTTTGTCATTCAGGCTGGAGTGCAGTGGCGCGATCTCCGCTCACTGCAACTTTCGTCTCCTGGGTTCAAGAGATTCTCCTGTCTCAGCCTCACAAGTACCTGGGACTACTGGTGCCCGCTAATTACCCATGCCTGGCTAATTTTTTTTTTCTTTTGAGATGGAGTTTCGCTCTTGTTACCCAGGCTGGAGTGCAATGGCGCGATCTCGGCTCACCACAACCTCCGCCTCCTGGGTTCGGGTGATTCTCCTACCTCAGCCTCCTGAGTAGCTGGGATTACAGGCACGCGCCACCATGCCCAGCTAATTTTTTGTATTTTTAGTAGAGACGGGGTTTCACCTTGTTGACCAGGATGGTCTCGATCTCTTGACCTTGTGATCCACCCACCTCGGCCTCCCAAAGTGCTGAGATTACAGCACTTTGTATTAATATTAATAAAAAAAATTATATATATATTTTATTTTTTTAATATTTGTATTAATAAAAAAAAATTTTAATATTTTTAGTAGAGATGGGGTTTCACCATGTTGGCCAGGCTGGTCTCAAACTTTTGACTTCAAGTGATCTTCCTCCTCCTCTCAAATTGCTGGGATGACCGGTGAGGCATTGTGCCCAGCTGAGCTACTACCTATTAATACTGTGGCACTGGGTGTTGGCGTCCAGCTTATGAGCTTGGAGACATTCACACCCCATCCGTGACACCCTGCGGTTCCAGGTGTACATACCTGACGGGCACACCTTTCGGCCTAAAACCATCCCCTTGCCGCCTGCTTTTATGCCAAACCCCAGAGCCTGAGGGGAAGCTGAGGCTCAGGGAAGAAGGGACGTGAGGTGTCTGAGGATGACATGGTGTTGGGCACAGGCTGAGAGGTAGGGGTCCCTTCACTGGCCCTCCATCCCCAGAGGGCTGAGCCGCGCAGGGCGCTGGGGTCACCCTGTGTCTCCCTCCCCTCCCCTTCCCCGCAGGTTGTAAGATCAAGGCCCTGCGGGCCAAGACAAACACCTACATCAAGACCCCGGTGCGGGGCGAGGAGCCGGTCTTCATCGTGACGGGCCGAAAGGAGGACGTGGAGATGGCCAAGCGTGAGATCCTGTCGGCGGCGGAGCACTTCTCCATCATCCGCGCGACGCGCAGCAAGGCCGGGGGTCTGCCCGGCTCTGCCCAGGGCCCGCCCAACCTCCCGGGACAGACCACCATCCAGGTGCGCGTGCCCTACAGGGTCGTGGGGCTGGTGGTGGGGCCCAAGGGCGCCACCATCAAGCGCATCCAGCAGCGGACGCACACCTACATCGTGACTCCTGGCCGCGACAAGGAGCCGGTGTTCGCGGTCACCGGGATGCCCGAGAACGTGGACCGCGCGCGCGAGGAGATCGAGGCTCACATCACGCTGCGCACCGGCGCCTTCACCGATGCGGGCCCCGACAGCGACTTCCACGCCAACGGCACCGACGTCTGCCTGGACCTGCTCGGGGCGGCCGCCAGCCTCTGGGCCAAGACCCCCAACCCCGGACGACGGCCCCCCACGGCCACGGCCGGCCTCCGCGGGGACACGGCCCTGGGCGCCCCCAGCGCCCCCGAGGCCTTCTACGCGGGCAGCCGCGGGGGTCCTCCTGTCCCGGACCCGGGCCCCGCCAGCCCCTACAGCGGCTCCAGCAACCCGGGCTTCGCCTTCGGTCCGGAGGATGCGGGCGCCGCGGTGGGGACCGCCGTCCCCGAGGACTGCGACTTTGGCTTCGACTTCCTGGCGCTGGACCTGACCGTGCCCGCCGCAGCCACCATCTGGGCGCCCTTTGAGCGCGCGGCCCCCCTGCCCGCCTTCAGCGGCTGCTCCACCGTCAACGGGGCCCCGGGACCGCCCGCCGCCAGCGCCCGGCGCAGCAGTGGGGCGGGCACCCCCCGCCACTCGCCCACGCTGCCTGAGCCCGGCAGCCTCCGCGTGGAACTGCCGCTCTCCCGCCGCGGCGCCCCGGACCCGGTGGGCGCATTGTCCTGGCGGTCCCCGCAGGGGCCCCTGTCCTTCCCCGGCGGCGCCGCCTTCTCCACGGCCACCTCGCTGCCCGGCAGCCCCGCCGCCACCTCGTGCGCCCCGCTGGACTCCGGTGCCACCTCCGAGAACAGCCGCAAGCCCCCGTCGGCGTCCTCCGCGCCGACCCCGGCCCTGGCACGGGAGTGCGTGGTGTGCGCGGAGGGCGAGGTCATGGCCGCGCTGGTGCCCTGCGGCCACAACCTCTTCTGCATGGACTGCGCCGTCCGCATCTGCGGCAAGAGCGAGCCCGAGTGTCCCGCCTGCCGCACACCGGCCACCCAGGCCATTCATATCTTTTCCTAGAGCGCGCAGCTGCACGCGGCCACCTGCGGGGCCGGGGAGAGGGGCGGGGCCTGGCGGAGGGCGGGGCCTGGCGGAGGGCGGGGCCTGGCGGAGGGCGGGGCCTGGCGGAGGGCGGGGCCTGGCGGAGGGCGGGGCCTGGCGGAGGGCGGGGCCTGGCGGAGGGCGG
>CM052668.1:837211-862512 GCA_028533165.1 Leontopithecus rosalia | reverse complement strand
GGGCTGGGGAGAGAGGGACAGAGGGGGGCTGGGGAGAGAGGGTCAGAGGGGGGCTGGGGAGAGAGGCTGGGGACAGAGTCAGAAGAAGGAGGCTGGGGACAGGGTCAGAGGAAGGAGGCTGGGGACAGAGCATCAGAGGGAGGAGGCAACCCCAGCCTTTAGAGCAGTTCCCTGTGTGCCTCCCCCTCTCCAGGTTCTCCTGCAGGAGCCCAACCCGGGCATCGAGTTTGAGTTCTGGCTCCCCCGGGAACGCTACAGCCCCTTCCAGGCTCGGGCGCAGGCCCTGGGCTGGCCCCTGCGGCAGCCACAGCCCCGGGAGGTGGAGCCACAGTCCCCCGCAGCCCCCGCTGCCTCCCCTGCACAGACCCCACCCCTGGCCCCAGGTGAGGTGGGGACGGCCAGGGTGGGAGGCGAGTGGGGGCAGAGGCCTGTGCCCCTCACAGTGCTGCCCACCCCACAGACCCCTGCCCACCCTGTCCCGACACCCGAGGCCGCGCCCACCGACTGCTTCACTATTGCGCCAGTGACTTTGGTGAGACCCCCGGGGCCCTCCCCTCACTTAGCCCCCTGCTAACCTGGCTTTCTCCTGATCTCTGCCCCTAACCTGACTTTACCCTTGACCCCTTCTCCTGACTCTCATTGGACCCTTGTGTGACCCCTGACCCCTCGTCCGTCCCTGATGTGAGCCTGACTCCAGTCACTGTAGATCCCGAGGTCCCACCTGACCCTCAGCCCCTCTTCTGGCCAGGGGGGCGTGGAGATTTTCGCAGAGTGGAGCCTGCAGCCAGCTCAGCGCCCACCCTGCCCACAGCGTTCCAGGCCCGCGTGCTGGGCCGCCACCGCCAGGCCCAGGAGACCCGCTACGAGGTGCGTATCCAGCTGGTCTACAAGAACCGCACGCCACTGCGGGCCCGCGAGTACGTGTGGGCGCCGGGCCGCTGCCCCTGCCCGATGCTGGCACCCCACCGGGACTACCTGCTGGCTGTCCAGCGCCTCGTCAGCCCCGACGGCACACAGGACCGGCTGCTGCTGCCCCACGCCGGCTACGCCCGGCCCTGGAGCCCTGCAGAGGACAGCCGCATACGCCTGACTGCCCGGCGCTGTCCCATCTGATCCCCCAGGAACCCTGGCCACACACAGCAAGAAACATACATCTGACCAGGCTCAAAGTCGACGTATTTCCCCTCTCACCCTGGCTTCCAGGCAGCTCTGAAACGTGTCCCACCTGCAGCAATGTGACTCCCTCTCACACACAGACACCTCTGCATGCAGCCACAGTCACTGTCACAAGCCCGCAGGCGCTGGTGAGGAAACACTGAGGAGGCTCTGACTTTTATTTCACTTCTCTCCCTGGCTGCCAGGAAGCTCATAGCTATTTATACTCAGAAAGTTGTTTTTTGTTGTTGTTTAGTTTTGTTTTTTAAACATGGAACGCTTCACGAATTTCCGTGTCATCCTTGCGCAGGGGCCACGCTCATCCTCTCCGTACCGCTCCAGTTTTAGTGTGTGTGCTGCCGAAGCGAGCCCCGTGCTCCGGAGGTTTAGGTCTTTCATTCTCTGTATCACACTCACTTGCTCGGAGACACCGCCGTGATCAAGCCTGACACGCTGCTGCCCTGGGCACCAGCAAGCTCGTCTGTTTACTTCCCCGACGCTGCTGTGCCTCCTCCCTGCTACTCACACACACCCTCATGTGTGAAGGGCAGAGACACTGTCACGAGCAGGCACGCCTCTTAGAAGACACGCCTACCAAGCACTGTAACATACCAATTTCCCCTTTTTCCTGCCTACCAGGAAACTCACAGGCAGGCTTTTCAGCCTGGGCATTCCTGGCTGGATTTCCACCCATCCACACGTGTCCACCGCCTCCTCTTTTGTTTTTAATGAAGTCTTGCTCCGTCCCCCAGGTGGCGACCTCGGCTCACTGCAACCTCCACCTCCCGTGTTCAAGCAGTTCCCCTCCTCAGCCTGCCAAGTAGCTGGGATTACAGGTGCATGGCACCATGCCCAGCTATTTTTTTGTTGGCCAGGCTGGTCTTTTTTTTTTTTTTTTTTGAGACGGGGTTTCGCTCTTGTTACCCAGGCTGGAGTGCAATGGTGCGATCTCGGCTCACCGCAACCTCCGCCTCCTGGGTTCAGGCGATTCTCCTGCCTCAGCCTCCTGAGTAGCTGGGATTACAGTCACGCGCCACCATGCCCAGCTAATTTTTTTTTGTATTTTTTTTGGGTAGAGACGGGGTTTCACCATGTTGACCAGGATGGTCTCGATCTCTTGACCTCGTGATCCACCCGCCTCAGCCTCCCAAAGTGCTGGGATTACAGGCGTGAGCCACCGCACCGGCCTTTTTTTTTTTGGAGACAGAGTCTTGCTCTGTCATGTAGGCTGAAGTGCAGTGGTGCAGTCATGACTCACTGCAGCCTCAAATTCCTGGGCTCAAATGATCCTCCTACCACAGCCTCCACAGTAGCTGGAACGTGGTTGACTCCCGTGGGAGTGAATCACCACTTTTAAATTTTTAAAAGTTAAAAATTTAACTTTTAAATTTTTGTAGAGATGGGGTCTTGCTATGTTGCCCACACTGGTCTCCAACTCCTGGCCTCAAATGATCCTCCTGGCTGGGCCTCCCGAAGCACTGGTATTATAGATGTGCAGCATTGTGTTGGCTGTTCACCCCCATTTTATTCTTCTTTAAGTTTTACAAGCACTTTTTTAAAAAGATTGGCTTTCAGTTCTGAGACACACGTGCAGAAGTACAGGTTTGCTGCGCAGGTACACACGTGCCATGGTGGCTTGTGGCACCATCAACCCGTCATCTGGGTTTTAAGTCCCTCGTGCACTAGGT
Organism: Leontopithecus rosalia; assembly: GCA_028533165.1. NCBI lineage: Eukaryota > Metazoa > Chordata > Mammalia > Primates > Cebidae > Leontopithecus > Leontopithecus rosalia. Next base: position 859,669 of record CM052668.1, on the reverse strand, counting down.
ATTTGTCCTAACGCTGTCCCTGCCCTAGGCCCCCACCCGCCGACAGGCCCCAGTGTGTGATGCTCCCTTCCCTGTGCCCGTGAGTTCTCCGTGTCTAACTCCCACTCATGAGTGAGAACAGGTGGCGTTTGGTTTCTGCTCCTGTGCTAGTTTGCTGAGAGTGATCGCAGCTTCAAATATTTCCCTGCAAAGGACATAAACTAATTCTTTTTTTTTTTTTTGAGATGGAGTTTCACTCATCGCCCAGTCGGGAGTGCCGTGGCGCGATCTCGGCTCACTGCAACCTCTACCTCCCGGGTTCAAGCGATTCTCCTGCCTCAGCCTCCTGAGTAGCTGGGATTACAGGCACGCGCCACCATGCCCGGCTAATTTTTGTATTTTTAATAGAGATGGGGTTTCACCATGTTGACCAGGATGGTCTCGATCTCTTGACCTCGTGATCCACCCGCCTCAGCCTCCCAAAGTGCTGGGGTTACAGGCTGAGCCACCGCGCCCGGCCCACTTTTTTTTTTTAAAGCACCCCAGTCACATGCACTCGGACACAGAGGCTCAGGGACACACTGGCAGAGCCCTGACACAGTTTTGCTCATGGGTAGACACACGTGGTCACCCACACCCCACCCCTCCTCCCAGTCCAGCCCCACCTCCTCCCTGCACGTCTGAGCCAGTGTGGGGTGAGGGCAGGGAATGTATGAGGTGGGGAATGGGCCTTTGGGAGGTCCTGACACCCCCCCACCTGCTGCATATTTTCTCAGGCACACCTGGGAACCCCTCCCAGCTAAGGAGGCAGGTGAGAGCCGCTGCTGTCTGCCGGCTGCCAACCCGCTATGTTCTTCTGCAACCAGGAGGGCTGGTGTGGGCTGCGAGTGTGTCGGGGTGTCACAAGGCCACTCAGCAAACCCTCCCCTGTGGGGTAACCCTGCGGCTCCCACCAGGATGCACAGCTCATGCTGCCACCTGGGACAACCCGCTGTGTGTGGGACATGGTTGCATTTCTCCCTGGGTCCGTGGGTCCCTGCTGACTGCTAGGCACGGTTAAGCTGCACCCACCAGGCAGGGAGCAGCCGGAGAGGCTGAAGGCCAGGGCGGCGGCCAAGGCAGAGGGAGTCAGCCACGGGTGTACAACACTGGTGAACTCAGCCCCTGACCTTGGTGACCCCAGGCCAGGCGCAGTCCCTCCCGGCCTCAGTTTCCCCATCTGCGAGTGACTCCCTCCAAGCCCCTGCCAGCTCTGACACGGGAGTTAGGGTCTCCCGGAGTCCTCCCCTAGCGCCCTTTCTTCCTTCACACATTTCTGCAGGTGCTTATTGAGCACCAACTGCATACCAGGGACCCCAGTGGGACCTGGGCCGGCCCAGGCCTGGCGCCGGGGAGCGGCCAGTGGCTTCAGCGACGTGGTGCCTTCTGTGATTGACGTCACAGAAGCAAGAGCTTCCCAGGAGCTCCCCCCCACCCCCGCCCCGCCGCGAACTGCGGGTGCTGCGGGGATGCGTGGGGCCGCGGTGCCCCCTGGCTGCCGGGCGCGGGATGACGGGACTCCGCGCGCCCTGCGTGGCTGGCAGCCCAGGAGCCCAGGTCTCGCGCTGTCACCCAGGCTGGAGTGCAATGGTGCGATCTTGCCTCACCAAAACCTCCGCCTCCCGGGTTCAGGCAATTCTCCTGCCTCAGCCTCCCGAGTAGCTGGGATTACAGGCACGCGCCACCATGCCCAGCTAATTTTTTGTATTTTTAGTAGAGACGGGGTTTCACCATGTTGGCCATGCTGGCCTTGAACTCTTGACCTCAGGTGATCCGCCCGCCTCGGCCTCCCAAAATGCTGCGATTACAGGTGTGAGCCACCGCCCTCGGCCGGTGAAACCACTTTGGAAAGCAGGGTGGCACCGTCTGCCACGGCTGGATGTATGATCGCCGTAGTGGGTTGGATAGGGGTGTCCAAGTCCTAACTCCCCAGAAACTCCCACTGTGACCTCACTTGGTAAAAGCCGATAACTAAGGAGCTTGACATGAAATCATCGGGGAATTAGGTCGGATCCGAAATCCAATGACAAGCATCCTTAGGAGATACAGAGGGCCGGGGCAGGCCAGGCGCGGTGGCTCACAGCTGTATCCCAGCGCTTTGGGAGGCCAAGGTGGATGGATGACCTGAGGTCAGGAGTTCGAGACCAGCCTGGCCAACATAGCAAAACCCCGCTCTACTAAAAATACAAAAATTAGCCCGGCATGGTGGCACCTGTAATCCCAGCTTCTGGGGAGGCTGAGGCAGGAGAATCTCTTGAACCCACGAGGCAGAGGTTGCAGTAAGCTGAGATCACACCACTGCACTCCATTCTGGGTGACAGGGCGAGGCTCCATCTCAAACATAAAATACAATATAGGCTGGGTGCCATAGCTCACACCTGTAATCCCAGCACTTTGGGAGGCCGAGGCAGGTGGATCACTAGGTCAAGAGATCGAGACCAGCCTGGCCAAGATGGTGAAACCCCAGCTCTACTGAAACTACCAAACTTGCCTGGGCACGGTGGCGCGTGCCTGTAATCCCAGCTACTCGGGAGGCTGAGGCAGGAGAATTGCCTGAACCCAGGAGGCGGAGGTTGCAGTGAGCCGGGATCATGCCACTGCACTCCAGCCTGGGCGACAGAGAGAGACTTAGCCTCAAAAAAATAAATAAAATAAAATAGAATAAGGGGCTGAAGGTCACTATGTCCACCTGATGAAACAGGTGCGTCCTCCTCCCCACCTGTGCTCCCTGCGTGCGCTGACCTGGGCGGGCCGGAGTCAGTTTTGCTGCCCACCTGCCGGTGAAGGTGAGGGACTATGCCAGGTGCAGAGCGAGCCTGGCACCCTACCTCCTCCCCCGGGGCCATGGCCAGACCACATTCTTCACACCAGCTGGGCCGTCCCGGTCTGCCATCCCCGTGTGGTCACGGATGCAGGGCGGGGGTTGATTAATGATTACCCTTGCCCTTCCCTCTGATACATCCTGCACCCCGAGTAAAACGCAAAGTCTCGGGTGCGGTGGCTCACGCCTGCAATCCCAACACTTTGGAAGGCCAAGGCGGGTGCGTCATCTGAGGTCGGGAGTTTGAGACCAGCCTGACCAGCACGGTGAAACCCCGTCTCTACTAAAAATACAAAATTAGCCAGGTGTGATGGCGCGTGCCTGTAATCCCAGCTACTGGGGAGGCTGAGGCAGGAGAATCGCTTGAACCCGGGAGGCGGAGGTTGCAGTGAGTTGAGATCATGCTTCTGCAGTCCAGCCTGGGTGACAACAGCAAAACTCCATCTCAAGAAAAGAAATAAAAAGACCAAGTCCCCCCGCAAGCCCTCTCAGCGCCTGTGTGGTGCACCCCAAAGACTGCCCTCCTCTTCTCTGCTCCAGCCACAGGGACCTCCTCCCTGTTCCTCCCACTCACTAGCATATTCCTGCCTCAGGGCCTTTGCACAGGCTGTGCCTCTCCCTGTAACACTCATTTTTGTTTTTTTTTCAGACGGAGTCTCACTCTGCCACCAAGGCTGGAGTGCAATGGCACGATCTCCGCTCACTACAACCTCTGCCTCCCAGGCTCAAGTGATTCTCTTGCCTCATCTCCCAAGTAGCTGGGACTACAGGCATGAGCCACCATACCTGGCTAATTACTGTAGTTTAGTAGAAACAGTGTTTCTCCATGTTGGTCAGGCTGGTCTCAAACTCTTGACCTCAGGTCATCCACCGGATTCGGCCTCCCACAGAGCTGGGGATTACAGGTGTGAGCTACTGCGCCCAGCTGACCATTCTTTTGGAGACGGGGTCTCCCTCCGTTGCCTAGGCTGGAGTGCAGTGGCACGATCATGGCCAGGCATGGTGGTGCATGCCTGTAGTCCCAGCTACACAGGAGGCCAAAGGAGGAGGATGTCTTGATCCCAGAAGGCTGAGGCTGCACGGAGCCATGATTGAACCACTGCACTCCATCTCGGCAACAAAGCCAAATCCTGTGTCCCCTCCCCCGCAAAAAAGTGTCTCCAGACAAGACCCAAAGGCCCAGGGACAGAACTGCGCCCGGCTGCAAAACACTGAGTTATGGCCCCTTGGGGGAATATAATAACAAGTCTCACTCTGTCGCCCAGGCTGGAGTGCGATGGCGCGACCTCGGCTCACCGCAACCTCCACCTCCTGGGTTCAGGCAATTCTCCTGCCTCAGCCTCCCGAGTAGCTGGGACTATAGGCACGTGCCACCATGCCCAGCTAATTTTTGTATTTTTAGTAGAGACGGGGTTTCACCATGTTGACCAGGATGGTCTTGATCTCCTGACCTTGTGATCCACCCGCCTCGGCCTCCCAAAGTGCTGGGATTATAGGCGTGAGCCACCGCGCCTGGTCTTTTTTTCTTTTCTTTTGAGACAGAGTTTTGCTCTTTACCCAGGCTGGAGTGCAATGGCGCAATCTTGGCTCACCGCAACCTCCGCCTCCTGGGTTCAGGCAATTCTCCTGCCTCAGCCTCCCGAGTAGCTGGGATGGCAGGCACCTGCCACCATGCCCAGCTAATTTTTTTGTATTTTTATTAGAGACAGGTTTCCCCATGTTGGTCAGGCTGGTCTTAAATTCCCGACCTCAGGTGATCCGCCCACCTCGGCCTCCAAACGTGCTGGGCTTATAGGCTTGAGCCACCACACCTGGCCATTTTCATATTTTCAGTAGAGATGGGGGTTTCACCATGTTGCCCAGGCTGGTCTTGAACTTCTGACCTCAAGTGATTCCCCCCACCTCAGCCTCCCAAAGTGCTGGGATATAGGCGTGAGCCATGGCACCCAGCCTGGGAGCGTTTTAAGAGAAGCAGGTGAGGCTGGGCGCTGTGGCTGGCGCCTGTAATCCTAGCACTTTGGGAGGCCGAGGAGGGTGGATCACCTGACAGGAGTTGAAGACCAGCCTGGCCATCATGGTGAAACCCCATCTTGGAATAAAAAAAAAAAAGAGAGAAGCAGGTGAATGCAAATGGGCTGGACAATTACTTTGGGAGGGAAGGGAGAAGGCACTGGGGAAAGGACAAGTGTTTCTGGGACTCGCACCCATCTTGGCCGTGCGGCTGGACCTTTAGTGGGTCAATCAGCCTCTCTGGGCCTCAGTCTCCTCATCTATTAAATGGGCTGGTCCACACAGCTGAGACTCATGCCTGATTAAACGGCACGGTGCCCTCGCAGACGCTCCCCGAGACTCCGGCACACGGGGAGCACAGGTGTGGTCCGGATGAGCTTTATTGAGCCCCCCCTAGCAGGCCAGGTGTTTCAGGTGCCAGTAGTGCTGCAGGCACGGGCGCCTGTGTGGCCAGCTGCAGGCGATCTCCGTGGTGGACTCGGAAGTGTACTCCAGAGAGCTCTCGGAGTGGCAGGGGACCAGCTCTCGCGCAGAGGCGCCGCTGGCAGGCTCTTTCGAGGATTGCGTCTGGGTCTGTCCCGTGGTCTTGGGGGCTGTGTCCTCTGGCTTGCTAGGGGGCTTGCTGGGGGGCTGCGTGGGGCTGTTGGTGCTGCTGGGAGGCTGGTCCCCCGGTGAGGCCGGGCTGGAGGTGACGCTGGGTTGCTGCAGGGGCGCGGGGGACTGGACGGCTAGCTGGGAGGGGGAAGTCCCGGGCGGCCGGGTGCGCGGCTGAGGTCGGCGGGAATTTCCCTGTGCCTGACGCGGACCCTGGGCCTTGCGGGACGGGCGGGAGCCAGCAGCAGAGCCGGAGGGAAACTGGTCCTGGGATCCAGAGTTCGTGGTCAAGGTCCGGGACTGGGGCTTTTCCGAGGTGGCATTTAAGGAGACCCTCTGGGCCCTGCCCGGACCCGAGGGACTGGCGGGGGCCGCTGGCTGGGAATCCGGAGAAGACTCTCTGGAGGGCTGGGAGCCTGGCGCTGCCTCCTTCTCAGCCAGGAGGTCCTTGCAAGGGCCAAGGCGCTGCTTCACTTGTCCTTCGGCGGCAGCGTCTGGCTTGGCTTCACTGCAGAGAGAGGGGCGGGTGGGGGTGAGGCAGGCCTGGGCTCTGCGGGGCTGCCGGCCGTGAGCATTGGGTGAGTCGAGGGGCCTGGCAGCCACCCTCAGCCACCAGCTGAGAAGATGTGGACCACACGCACGCTCTCATGCCAACCCATCCGCGGATCAGTGCACACGTACATGTGCACTCAGACATGCACATGGGAAAACATGCTCACTCCCTTGCTCACTCAGGCACACACAGGAACAAAACAGCTTCAGCCCATGCACACACATATACGCACATGCCACATGCCCACACATGCACACAGATACACACTCATGCACATGCACACACACACGTACACACATGCACACATACACACATGCACACAGATACATTCATGCACGTGCACACTCCTACACATGTACACATGCAGATACACACTCATGCACATGCACACACACACGTACACAATGCACACATACTTACATGCACACAGATACACACTCATGCACATACACACACGGACACACATGCAGATACTCATGCACATGCACACATATACACACGTACACATGCACACAGATACATTCATGCACATGCACACACTCATACACACGTACACATGTGCACGTGCCACATGCCCACACATGCACACATATACAGTTATGCACAGGTAAACACATGCACACACACATGCACATGTACACATAGTTATGAACATGTAAACATGCACACCGCAAACATGCCTACACATGCACACGTACGCACATGCACATGCCACATATGCACATATACACACATGTACATATGCACACCACATGCCTGCACATGCACACACACAGCACATGCACCCAGCAAACACACACACAGCTCCTACCTCCCCAAAGGGGTTACGTACAGTCAGCGTCCAGGGGAGCGGAGGGCCCTGCCACAGCCGCTGGGGTGACGCTTGCCCGGCTGCGGGCCAGGGCCTGTAAGACTGGTTCCCGAAAGCGTGAGAGAGAGAGGCGGACAGTGAGGGGGGCGCCGAGATGCCAGACAGAGGCCGTCAAAGTCAGGAAGGGAGGCAAGGTGGGGACAGACAGGTCGAGATCCGGGACACAGCCAGAGGCGGCCGGGCGCCTGCGAGCACCCACCGTTCCTGGTTACTCCGGCTGCCGTGTCCAGGGCTCGCCCGCTGAGGTTGTTCATGATTCTGTCCACGGCCCCGTGGTGCTTTAGGAACAGCGGGCGCACGACGCGGTGATACAGCATGACAGCCCCGTTCCAGGGCCTGGGAGCCATGCAGAACAACAGGAAGGCGCACTGCAGGGCGGGGCAGGAGTCACACGCGGCCCCACCCAGCTCCGTGCCCCTGGGAGGGAGACGGGCCACACCACGCCACCAGATGCCCACCCTGGGCAGGAACGGGGTCTCCACCATCAGACAGCCTTTAGGGTGAGCCTCCACCATCAGACAGCCTTTAGGGTGAGCCTCCACCATCAGACAGCCTTTAGGGTGAGCCTCCACCATCAGACAGCCTTTAGGGTGAGCCTCCACCATCAGACACCCTTTAGGGTAACCCTCCACCATCAGACACCCTTTAGGGTGAGCCTCCACCATCAGCCCCTGGATGGGCCGGTTTCCCAGGGAAGTGACTGGAGTCTTCCCCTCACATCCCCCATCTCATCTCCTCCGGACCTTCTGGCCCCAATGCCTCCCAGGAGCCCCTGAGCCCCATGTGCTCCACGGCTGTGCCCGCCCTGGCAGGGCCCACCTTGCCCACGTAGTAGAAAGGGAACCAGGACAGGAGTAGGTCGCTGAAGAACTCGGCCAGGCTGAACAGGGCGTACACCACCCAGTAGGTGAGCCACACAGTGTCGTCGCCCTTGCTTGGGCTCTCGATAGCTTTGATTCTGCAGGGAGACGCGGCAGGGTCAGGGGCTGCCCGGGGACCCCCCGGCCCCCCACGCACGTAGCCAGCTGCGCACTCACGAAGCATATGCGGGGTATGCAAATCCGATGAGATTGCACAGCAGAGACGCTCCGTAACCGAACAGCAGATACAGGCTTAGCAGAGTGACGGCTCCTGCCGGAGAGAGGAGGCGGTGGGCCAGGGCCAGGGACCCTCTGACCCCCGTGACGGCACCAGGCTTCCTCTTGGGAGCCTGCAACCGTCACCTCCTCCCAGAAGCCTCGGTGACGCCTCTAGGGTGTCACCACTGCCCACGAAGTGTCTGTGCACCCCCATCGTGGCCCTAAGTTCCGAGCCTTTCACCTGTAACTGGTCTGTGTTTCCACGTCCCCCCTCTCCCGGGGTTGGGAGCTCCCAAGGGCAGGCAGGAGCCCGACGCTGGGCAGTGGGGTGGGTGCAAAATAGCTGCCCAGTAAGCGTTTGTTGAGTGAATGAGTGTAATCTGGACGGGTGCGGTGGCTCATGGCTGTAATCCCAGCACTTTGGAAGGCTGAGGCGGGTGGATTACTTGAAGTCAGGGGTTCGAGACCAGCCTGGCCAACATGATGAAACACCATCTCTACTAAAAATACAAAAATTAGCTGGGCGTGGTGGTGCGCGCCTGTAATCCCAGCTACTCGGGAGGCTGAGGCAGGAGAATTGCTTGAACCCAGGAGGAGGAGGCTGCGGTGAGCCGAGATTGCACCTCCGCACTCCAGCCTGGGTGGGAGTGACTCCGTCTCAAACAAAAAGAATGTAATCTGCAGCGATCCCTGTCTCAGTCCAGGCGCTATGGGAGGCCCTGGGAAAGGAGGCCAGTGGTTCAATGTAAGGGAAGGCAGAAAAGGGAGGTGGGGCTGTCACGAAGACTTGATTCCAGAGCTGAGAAAGGTAACCTGCTATCTTAGCATAGGGGGTCACTGTTGGTTGTTTTCCTCGGGGAGGGGGAGGAGCAGTGTCCCTGGCCTCTACCCGCTCTATGCCATCAGCTCCCCAATCCTGACAACCACAGACATCTGCCAGTGTCCCCGGGGCGGGGGGCGGCACTGTCTCCTTTGAGAACCCCTGTCGTGGGCGCGGCAAACCTCAGCATCTCAATGCCCTGGGCGGAGAAGAGCCCTTCAGTCGGCTGTGCACTCAGTAGCCGGGAGCGAGCAAGGCTCTGGCTGCATGGAGCCTCAGTTTCCCCCTCGGTAAGTGGGAGCAGTAACGGCCCCTGCCTCTTAGGGTTACAAGTTAACAAAGAGAATGCCCTTCTGCACATTTATTTTTTTGAGACGGAGTCTTGCTCTGTTGCCCAGCCTGGAGTGCAGTGGCACAATCCCAGCTCACTGCAACCTCCGCCTCCTGGGCTCAAGCGATTCTCGTGCCTCAGCCTCCCAAGTAGCTGGGATTATACAGGCGTGTACAACCAGGCCAGGCTGATTTTTGTATGTTTAGTAGAGATGGGGTTTCACCGTGTTGACCAGGCTGGTCTCAAACTCCTGACCTCAGGTGACCGGCCCACCTCTGTGTCCCATGGGCGGGATTACAGGTGTGAGCCGCGGCACCTGGCCTTCCTGTACAATTATTAAGCGCCTTCAGGGAACTGTAGCAGTCCCCGCAAGGAGGGTCTTCAGAGAGAAGAGTGTGTGTGTCCAGCTCTGCCCCAATCCTGAAGCTGGCTCTGGAAAGAATGACTATGACTGCTGCATTTATTAATCGCCTATTGTGTGCCAGGTTCTGTGCTTTCCCTGAATGGTCTCATTCAACAGCCAGAACTGGGCTGGGTGGGTGTGGCCCAAGGTCACACAGGGAACCTCTGGGCTCAGAAGGCTTGGGACAGCCTCCGTTCTCCTCCCCTGGGGCTGCTATCTGCAGAGAGAGATAGAGGCTACTTGGGGACCAAAGGGCAGACGCCCAAGTTCCGCAGTCCAGCCCTCCCCTCCGCCAGCATTGGTCTTTATCGACAAGCACCCAAGGTCAGGGGTAGGAGGGGTCCCCCAGCTGGTCCCAGCAGGCTATGCGGCCTCCGGGCCACTGGCTCCCCTGAGTTTCTTCTTGTTACCCAGGAGTGTAGGACCTGTGGATTTAAAGGAGGTGTGGGGTTGCGGGGGAGGGGGATGCGGGGCGATAAGGGAATGCCACCTGTCCCCAGGCCTCCCTGGTTGGCGGGGAGTGGCTCTCCCAGGGCATCCCTCCCCTAAATCCCTTTTCCTGCAGGTTCAGCACTGGGAGGATGACCTTGAACGTGGGAACTGTGGAGGGGGCACAGCCCCCAAGATTAGCGGCAGATGGGACTGGGGTGGGCGGGGTGGAGGGGGTGTATGCTTCAGACAGAGCAGGCACATAGGCAGCCCCTGCCTCCCTGTACCCCAACCCTGGCAACACAGTGCCCCAGCCAGCCCGTCCCTGCTGCCTGCCTCCTGGGCGCTCTATGACCTCAATTCCCGCCCACTGGCCCCAGGGATGTGGAAAGGGAGGGCAGAGGTCAGGGGCCTGCCCCCACCAGGGAGGCCCGGGGAAAGGTGGCATTCCCTCCTTCCCTGACCTTGGGTGCTTGTCGATAAAGACCAATGCTGGTGGAGGGGAGGGCTGGCACGCCACCTGCTGTGCTGTGCACATGGGACCAGGCACCTGGGGACCTCCAGGGTCTGGGAACAGATTTCAGACCGTCCTGGGGCTGCCAGGCATGGGAACTCCCAGACGGTGGGAAAATGGGGGAAACTGGAGTCCTGGGATCTGCCTACAGAAGGTGCTCAAAAAAGTGGCACTGCCCTCTACCCACTGTGCCCCAGGCTAGAGAAAATCCTTGTGAGTTATTCTGCCAAGCTTCCTGGAAAAGAAGGGGCTGGGAGCACCACACAAAGCAAAGGAAGGCTGGGTACACTGGTTCCCTCCTGTCATCCCAAGAGCTTTGGGAGGCTGAGGATCACTTGAGCCCAGTTTGACGCCAGCCTGGGTAACAGAGTGAGACCCTGTCTCTTAAAAAAAGTTAATTTTAAAAAGTTTTAGGCTGGGCACGGCCGGTGGCTCACACCTGTAATCCCAGCACTTTGGGAGGTCGAGGTGGGTGGATCACTTGAGGTCAGGAGTTCGAGGCCAGCCTGGCCAACATGGTGAAACTCCATCTCTACTAAATGTACAAAATGTAGCTGGGCATGGTGGCGCACACCAGTAATCCCGGCTACTCGGGAGGCTGAGGCAGGAGGACTGCTTGAACTCAGGACGTGGAGGTTGCCGTGAGCCGAGATCTCCCCATTGCACTCCAGCCTGGGCGACAGAGCAAGACTCCCTCTCAAAAAAAGAAAAGAGAAAAAAAAACTTTTAAAGGTGGAGAGGGAGGCATTTAAGGGGCGATTGCTACATGCTCTTTCTAGACAGGGTTTTGGAAAGGGGCAGGGCCGCACAGTGTCACCAAGGCGGAAAGGACCAGGAGAACATGGAGTCACAATCGGGGTGCCGGGCTCTGGAGCTCCGCGGGCGCCAGTCCAGCCTGCCATCACAGCTGTCAGACAACCCAGCTCCGTCTTAAATATTTACGCACAGTGGCACCAAGCCATTGAGCCGGGGGAAGGAGACTAGGCCAGCCGGGAGCAGGGTCCTGGCAGCCCCCCGGTAGCCCCCCAGGGCGGTCCGTTCCCCTCCCCGCCTGGAGCCCCGCCTCGGAAAACCGCAGAGATCTCCACTGTTGCAGCGAGGCCGGAGTCCACGGGGGCAGGGGACGGGGAAACGCGCGGGTCACGGGCATCCCCACCCCCACCCCTCCGGGGCCACCGGGCAACCGGAAGAACCGGACTTCGGCGTGGCGGGCACCCAGCGCCGGGAAGGAGGCTGGAAAGGGGGGCGCGGGCGGACACCGAGGTCCGGGCCGCCCCGCGCGCTCCACCGGCCGGACCGGACCCCGCAGCCGGGGACGGAGTCCGATCCGCGACCCCGGGCCCGTGGCCTCGATGTGCCCGTCGGCGGAACGGGCGATCGCCGACCGCTCACCTGCAGCCAGATACCGCTTCTCCACCCCGGTCTTGGCCTCCAGCGCCCCCAGCGCGTCGCTGACCAGGTTCCTCTGCTCCAGGAAGCGCTCCACGCGCTGGCTCAGCCCGTCCATGGCCCCGGCGCGCCCGGCGTTGGCTGCTCGAGCTCGCCCGCGGCCCCGCTCGCCCGCCCCGCTGCACGCGCGCAGCTTTCCCGCAGCCGGAGCCGCGCTGTCCGGGCCCCGCGCCGGTGTCCGCCCCCGGCCCCCCGCCCGGACCAATGGGAGGGCACGGCGGACAAAGGAGGTGGGGCCTGCCCCGTCTCCCCCGCCGCATCGCCCTCTAGGGGGCTGCGGCCGCCGCGGCCCAGACCCCGCCTGGAGAGGGCGGGGCGCGCCAGCGCAGGGCACCGATTGGCCGGGCGGGAGCGAGACGTAGCTGATTGGAGAGGCGGTGTCAGGGGACGGGATTATTGGCTGCGACGCTGAGAGGGGTGGAGCTAGGGCGAGGAGCGGCACGCGGTGGAGGGCGGAGCCTGTGGGCGGGGCTGGAGAAAAATCCGAGCCGATTGGGGAAACGGAACGCGATTCATTGGTGAGACCAGAGGAGGGGCGGAATGGTAGGGGCGGTGAACTGGGCGGGGCTTATCAGAGGAGGCGGGATTACTCGATAGAGCGATTCTGATTGGGCCGGATAGGAGGCCGGGCTGATTCTCGGAGGGGGAGGGTGTGTGGGAAAGTGGGCGAGGCCGAAGAAAGAGCGGGACGCGTTGCCACGAGTGACTCCCCTTCTCTGGTTTAGATTATTGTCGTTGTACAAATCGGGGAACTGAGGCTCCCGAGGATGCGGGTCTGCGGAAGGCCGGCAGGCGTGCCTCCTTCCCCGCTTCTGTCAGATCTTCGCGCCTCTCGGCGGGGTGGCCTCAAGGCCCCCTGGGAGTCGAAGCCTTCCGCGTTGCCATGGCGCCGGGGGCGTGGCGGGGGCGTGGCGGGGGCGTGGCGGACGCCTGGGCCCCTCGGCGGTTTGGCGGGGGAGGGGCTTGCGCCGGTCCCGCCCCCGCCCCGCCCCGCCTACATGAGGCCCGCCCCGGTTGCGCTATGGCTGCGCCTGGCCTTGGCCCTGGCCCTCGCAGGCCCCCTGGCTGTGGGGTGGGCCTCGTCCCGGGCCCCCATCTATGTCAGCAGCTGGGCCGTGCGGGTGTCCCAGGGGAACCGGGAGGCCGAGCGCCTGGCACGCAAATTCGGCTTCGTCAACCTGGGGCCGGTGGGTGGGACCGGGATGGGCAGGAAGTGGGGGCCCGAGGGGACTGGACGACCCCAGACCCCGACAAGTGGGAGGGAGCCCCCAAGGTCTCCTAAATATCAAGAGCCCCAGCCCACCCCTGCATCAGCCAAGCTCAGTTTCTGAGGGCACTTGGTGGGGAAGGACAAGGCGGTGGGGGGGTTCCCCGGCCCTCGGGGGCTCCCGCAGGGGAGCCGGGTCCGATCCGTGCCCCCCACATCCCCAGATCTTCCCTGACGGGCAGTACTTTCACCTGCGGCACCGCGGCGTGGTCCAGCAGTCCCTGACCCCGCACTGGGGCCACCGCCTGCACCTGAAGAGAGACCCCAAGGTGAGCCTGGCCTGGAGGCCACCCCCTCAGGTCTCAGCCGCACCCTGGGGCCCTAGCCACCTTCTGTGATTCTCGTGGCTGTTATGAACGGCTGTGTGCTTTCTGTGCCTCGGACCCACCCCGACCCCAAGTCTGTGTGACAGGGAAGGGCAGGGAGACCCACATACAGAAATCATGATGCCTACCAGGACCTGGTACACAGTGGGCACCTCTTGGCCTCCCCCACCTCCTCTGGGCCCCAGGGTCTCTGGTAAGGAGGGATAGATGGCATGCCTTCCCCACCGTCTAGATCAGAGGATGGAGGGAAGGGGGTTGGCTCATTTTACAACGAATGGGTTCCAAAGAGCAGGAGGCTTGAAGTTACCCAGTGCCCTCAGGACACAGTGTCCAGATGCTCAGAAAGGGACCTGGGTCCGATCGGGCCAGAAAATACCTGAGATGCCAAGCTGATGGGATGAGATGGGGCCTGGGAAGCCTTTGGAGGCCGGGAAGTGCCATGAGCAGGACTGGACAGCTGCCTGCTTATAGCATAGGGAGGGAGGGCAGTGGCTCCAATGTGGTTTCCAAGAGAGAAGCCAGGCTGGGCACCATGACTCACCCCTGTCATCCCAGCACTTTGGGAGGCCGAGGCGGGCAGATGACTTGAGGTCGGGAGTTCGAGACCAACCTGATCAACATGGCGAAACCCACCTCTACTAAAAATACAAAAATTCTTGGGTGTGGTGGCGAGTGCCTGTAGTCCCAGCTACTTGTGAGGCTGAAGCAGGAGAATCGCTTGAACCTGGGAGGTGGAGGCTGCGGTGAGCTGGGATCACACCACTGCACTCCAGCCTGGGTGATAGAGTGAGACTCTCAAAAAAAAAAAAAAAAGGAAGTGATGTAGGAGAGAGACAGAAGGATCTAGAACAGGGATGGGGGAAGGAGTGGGGTAGGGACCTGGGGACCTCCAGTCACCCTGGGCAGAGGCTCAGCCCCTCTGACTGCAGACAGAGCCCTGGGCACATGCGGACCCTGCTGACCTCAAGTGATCTGCGCTTCGACCTCCCAGCGCACTGGGATTACAGGCATGAGCCACTGTGCCCGGCCTGGATTCGGGTTTCAAAAGCAGCTTTGGGAGGGTGCTGAGTCAGTGGTGGGGCCAGGAGGGAGGTGAGGAGGCCAGGCTGGGCTGGCAGAGGGGCCCCTGTTGGGGGTTGCACTCACCATCTGGGAGTCGCTGGTCCCGCTGCTGCTGTAGGTGGTGGTGAGGGTGGAGGCGTAGGCTTCGCTGTGTCAGGGCACACGGCCCTGCTGGGTGGGGCAGGAGAGCAGCCCCTGCAAACACGGGGTCCCAGGGCATGGGGCTGCCTCACTCCCTGAACCACGAGGGGCCCCATGGGGGAGCAGGGGAAAGGCCCGACGTGCCCTCCGCCTTGCAGGTGCAGTGGTTCCAGCAGCAGACGCTGCAGCGCAGGGTGAGACGCTCTGTGGTAGTGCCCACCGACCCCTGGTTCTCCAAGCAGTGGTACATGGTGAGCTGAGCGGGCAGCCAGGGCAGGTGGGTGGGGCCGGGGCTGCTGGCGCCCCCTCCCCCCCACCCCAGGTCCTCACGGGGTCACAACCCCCCTTCCCTGCAGAACAACGAGGCACAGCCAGACCTGAACGTCCTGCAGGCCTGGGGCCAGGGGCTGTCGGGCCAGGGTGTCGTGGTCTCTGTGCTGGACGATGGCATTGAGAAGGACCACCCAGACCTCTGGGCCAACTACGTGAGACCGTGGGTGGCTGGGGGCGGGGGCTGCCCTGGGTGCCGAGACCGGTTCCACCCCAGGGACACCTCGAAGCCCCCTCGCCCCCTCACATCCCCACCCACCCGCAGGACCCCCTGGCCAGCTATGACTTTAATAACTACGACCCAGACCCCCAGCCCCGCTACACCCCCAGCGATGAGAACCGGTAAGCAGGGCTCCCACAGTGCCCGGGCAGCCCCAGTACCCGGCAGGAGGATGGAGGCCGTGACGGGAGCCCCTCTTGGCCCTGGCACCAGGCACGGGACCCGCTGTGCTGGGGAGGTGGCTGCAATGGCCAACAACGGCTTCTGCGGTGTGGGGGTCGCCTTCAACGCCCGAATCGGAGGTACCCAGGGTCCCCCAGAGGCACCATTTGGGGACAGAGGGCGAAGGGGGTGATGCTGGGGGGAGCTCGGTCCACCGACCAGGGGAGGAGGACTCCTGTACCCACCCTCTCACTGCTGGGGGGTGCCAGGACCAGGCTCCAGGGCTTAGGGGAGCTGAACCAGTACGAACGGCCCCTCCAGGGAGCAGAGAGGGCCCGAAAGGGGCTGGGGAGTGGTGTGGAGACCTGGGGCAGGCTGGTGTACAGGGAAGGGCAGGGCTGGCGGCAGAGCCCCCCCGCCCCGTCCCCCTGCAGGCGTGCGGATGCTGGACGGGACCGTCACCGACGCCATCGAGGCCCAGTCGCTGAGCCTGCGGCCACAGTACATCCACATCTACAGCGCCAGCTGGGGTCCCGAGGACGACGGCCGCACGGTGGACGGCCCCGGCATCCTCACCCGCGAGGCCTTCCGGCAAGGCGTCACCAAGGTGGGTGGGAGCCCCCCGAGGAGGGCAGGGGTGGCAGGCCCGGGCGATGCCCACTCACCACCCCTCCTGGTTTCCCAGGGCCGAGGCGGGTTGGGCACGCTCTTCATCTGGGCCTCGGGCAACGGTGGCCTCCATTATGACAACTGTAACTGTGACGGCTACACCAACAGCATTTACACGCTCTCCGTGGGCAGCGCCACCCGGCAGGGCCGCGTGCCCTGGTACAGCGAAGCCTGCGCCTCCACCCTCACCACCACCTACAGCAGCGGCGTGGCCAGCGAGCCCCAGATCGTGCGTGCAGCCCCCCGAACGGGGCCCCTCCCCAGGCCCTGCCAGCCCAGCCTGGCCTCACCTCCCTCCCGTCCCCACCACTGACTCAAAGCTGCTTTTAAAACCCAAATCCAGGCCTGTAATCCCAGCACTTTGGGAGGTCGAGGCAGGCGGATCACTTGCGGTCAGCAGTTCAAGACCAGCCTGGCCCACATGGTGAAACCCATCTCTTCTAAAGATACAAAAAAAATTACATAGGCGTGGTAGTGCCTGCCTGTAGTCCCAGCTACTCGGGAGGCTGAAGCAGGAGAATTGCTTGAACCTGGGAGGTGGAGGCTGCAGGGAGCCGAGATCACACCACTCCACTCCAGTCTCGGTCACAGAGGAGACCCTGTCCCCCCGCAGGAAAAACCCAAATCCAGCTGGGCACAGCAGCTCACTTTGGGGGCAAAAGTGGGAAGATCACTTGTGCCAATGGTTCATTTCGTTTGTGTTTTTGTTTGTGAGGCCCAGTCTCGCTCTGTCGCCCGGGCTGGACTGCAGTGGCGCGATCTCAGCTCACTGCAACCTCCGCCTCCTGGGCTCAAGCGATTCTCCTGCCTCAGCCTCCTGAGTAGCTGGGATTACAGGCACGCGCCACCATGCCTGGCTAAATCTTTTTTTGTATTATTAGTAGAGACGGGGTTTCACCATGCTGGCCAGGCTGGTCTCAAACTCCTGACCTCAAGTGATCCTCCCGCCTCGGCCCCCCAAAGTGCTGGGATTACAGGCGGGAGCCACCACACCTGGTAAGCCTGGTGTTTGAGACCAGTGTGGGCACCATAATGAGACCTCGTCTCTACAATAACATTTAAAAATTAGGCCAGGCGTGATGGCACACATCTGTGGTCCCAGCTACTTGGGAGGCTGTGGTGGGAGGTTTGCTTGAGCCCAGGAGGTCGAGGCTGCAGTGAGCCGTGATCACACCACTGCACTCCACTGGGACAGCAGAGCAAGACCCTGCCTTAGAAAATAAATAGGTGAATACAACCCAAATCCGACCCCACCGGCTCAGTCACAGCCCTCCTCTGAAACCAGCTCCTGGATCCAAGCCACCTCTGTGCCCTCTCTCAGCGCCTTGCAGGGAGGTTCCCCTCATTCCTCCAGGCCCCTCCTGCCTCAAGGTCTCCATGAGGAGGCCCCTGTGCCAGATCACTGCCCCTCTTCTGCCCCTGCTGACTCCTCCCTCTGATCTCTGCCTGGGACCACTGCCTCCAGGAAGTCCCCCAGGCCTTCACTCTATACACTTACCTCCCAGTGTTTGAGAATCCCTGAGGCAGGGACCAGCTCCCCACCCTCAGGGCTCCTCAGGCCAGAACCAGGAGGGCCTGGGTCCTCTCTCAGGCCCCGGGGCCAGACACACAGCAGGTGCTCCCCGAACACCTCCAAACTCAGGCGAGTATCCCCCCCAGGGCTGCCCCATGGTCCTGCGGCCCCTTTGCTGACCCCCACCTCTCCCAGGCAGGGCCGGCTTCCGGGCACATGACACAGCAGGCACCCTTTCAGGTCAGTCCTCAGTATTTTTTTCTTTGTTTTTTTGAGTTGTTTTCCTGTGTGTGTGAGATGGAATCTCCTTCTGTCACCCAGGTTGGGCACAACAGAGTGAAGTGGCAGGATCTCGGCTCACTGCGACCTCCGTCTGCCAGGCGCAAGTGATCCTCGTGCCTCGGCCTCCTGAGCATCTGGGGACACAAGCGTCCCTCCACGTCCGGCTAATTTCTTTTGTATATTTTGTAGAGTTAGAGTTTCACCACGGCTGGTCGCAGACTCCTGAGCTCAAGTGATTCGCCGGCCTCAGCCTCCCAAAATGCTGGGATTTACAGGCACCCACCACCGCACCCGGCCTAACGTTTTGTATTTTTAGTAGAGCTGAGGGTTTCACCGTGTTGGCCAGGCTCTTAGTGCTTGGTGAGGACAGTCCTTGCTACTTCTTCTTTTTTTTTTTTTTTGACAGAGTTTTGCTCTGTTGCCCAGGCTGGAGTGCAGTGGCGTAATCTCAGCTCACTGCAACCTCCACCTCTTGGATTCAAGCAAAGGGTCTTGTGCCTCAGCCTCCCGAGTAGCGGGGATTACAGGCGTGAGCCACCGCGCCCGGCTAATTTTTGTATTTTTAGTGGAGACGGGGTTTTACCATGTTGGTGAGGCTGGTCTCAAACTCCTGACCTCATGAACTGCCCGCCTCGGCTTCCCTAACTGCCTGGGTTACAAGCGTGAGCCACCGCGCCCGGCCAACTTGTGTATTGTTGTAGAGACAGGGCTTCACTATGTGGACCGGGCTGGTCTTGAACTCCTGAACTCACGTGACCCACCCGCCCCGGCCTCCCACAGTGCTGGGATCACAGGCTGAGCCTCCAGGCCTGGCCAGTCCTTGGTTCTTTTTGAAGAAGGGCTGCATTCTTGCTGTGCACACCCCGAGTCTCACCCCTCTCTGTCCGCAGGTCACCACGGACCTGCATCACCGGTGCACAGACAAGCACACGGGCACCTCGGCCTCAGCTCCGCTGGCGGCGGGCATGATCGCCCTGGCACTGGAGGCCAAGTAGGTGACTGTGGGGCCCTGCTCACCGCCCTCAGCCCCCGGGCGCGGCCCCCAGCTCACCAGCCCCCGACACCCCCAGCCCGTTCCTGACGTGGAGAGACCTGCAGCACCTTGTGGTCCGCGCATCCAAGCCGGCGCACCTGCAGGCTGAGGACTGGAGGACTAACGGCGTGGGGCGCCAAGGTGCGGTGGGGCTGGGTGGGGCGGGGCCCCTGGGCCTGCGGGGCGAGTGACGGCCACCCTCCTGTACAGTGAGCCATCACTACGGCTATGGGCTGCTGGACGCCGTGCTGCTGGTGGACACCGCCCGCACCTGGCTGCCCACCCCACCGCAGATGAAGTGCGCCGTCCGGGTCCAGAACAGCCCCACGTGAGCCCCTGCCTGCCCCTCGTGCCCTGTCAGTAAATGCTGCCATCACCGCTGGGGGTGTGAGGGGGGGGCCTGAGGCCTCAGTTTACCCATCTGTAAAAGGAAGGCTGGACCCCGTGATCTCTGAGCCCGGACCCACCTGCTGACTGCCCACCCCCCAAGCAGCCGCAGGAGGGTCCTCACCCCCCGCTGTCCCCAGCCCTATCCTGCCAGTGACGTACATCAGGAAGAACGTGTCTGCCTGCGCCGGCCGCCACAACGCCATCCGCTCGCTGGAGCACGTGCAGGTGCAGCTGACACTGTCGTATAGCCGGCGCGGGGACCTGGAGCTCTCGCTCACCAGCCCCATGGGCACACGCTCCACGCTGGTGGCCATACGGTGAGCGGCCAGCAGAGGGGAGGGCGGCCTCACGCCCTGGGGGTACATGCTGCCATCTTCCCCAGGCGTCCTCACGGCGAGGGGCCGGGCCCACAGGAATCACACGGCAGCCTAGCTCTGCGGGCTTCACAAAGCCAGTCCTCCCGACACGCCCACCCCCGCCTGCCCTTCTGTCCCAGACCCTTGGACGTCAGCACGGAAGGTTACAACAACTGGGTGTTCATGTCCACCCACTTCTGGGATGAGAACCCGCAGGGCATGTGGACACTGGGCCTGGAGAACAAGGGTTACTATTTCAACACGGGTGAGGGCGCGGCGGGGCTGAGGGCGCGGCGGGGCTGAGGGCGCGGCGGGGCTGTGGGCGCGGGGCGTGGCTCTCACCTCCCCCCAGGGGCTCTGGTGCTAGCCGTGGTGACCCCACTAAGAGAGGTTCCCAGTGGTCTCCAAGAGAACATTCGCACAGTAGGTGTGCAGTCACCCGGGAGATAGCAGTGTGCAGTGACGGGCACGCAGTAGGTGTGGAGTCACCCGGGAGATGTCGATGTGCAGTGACGGGCACGCAGTAGGTGTGCAGTCACCTGGGAGATGTCGATGTGCAGTGACGGGCACACAGTAGGTGTGGAGTCACCCGGGAGATGTCAATGTGCAGTGACGGGCACGCAGTAGGTGTGCAGTCACCCGGGAGATGTCGATGTGCAGTGACGGGCACACAGTAGGTGTGCAGTCACCCGGGAGATGTCAATGTGCAGTGACGGGCACGCAGTAGGTGTGCAGTCACCCGGGAGATGGTGTGCAGTGACGGGCACGCAGTAGGTGTGGAGTCACCCGGGAGATGTCGATGTGCAGTGACGGGCACACAGTAGGTGTGCAGTGACAGGTGCGCAGTAGGTGTGCAGTGACGGGCACACAGTAGGTGTGCAGTCACCCAGGAGATGTCAGGGTGCAGTGACAGGCACAGAGTAGGTATGCAGTGACGGGCACGCAGTAGGTGTGGAATCAGCCAGGAGATGGTGTGCAGTGACAGGCGCACAGTAGGTGTGGACTCACCCAGGAGATGTCAATGTGCAGTGACAGGTGCACAGTAGGTGTGCAATGATGGATGCACAGTAGGTGTTTAGTGACCTGGGAGATGTCCATGTCCAGGGACAGGCGCACAGTAGGTGTGCAATTCCCTGGGAGACGTGGACCAGTCTGGGGCCCTGGGTGGGAGCTGCAGGGGAGGGATCCCAGGGACAGCCAGGTCCAGGCTGCGAAGAGCCTCTTCCTCCTCCTGTGCCCACCTGTGACCCCTGCCCAGGGATGCTGTTCCACTACACACTGCTGCTCTACGGGACGGCGGAGGACATGACAGCAAGGCCTCCAGGCCCCCAGGTGACCAGCAGCTTGTGTGTGCGGCGGGACACAGAGGGGCTGTGCCAGGGTGAGTGCCGACACGGCAGGGCCCACGGCTGGGAGGTGGAGGCGGCCACCGCGGGCACCGTGCCTGTGGCCCCAGAGAGCAGATGGTGGGCAACAGGCCTTGGGTGGCGAGCTCACGGCTTCCATGTCTGTATCCCCAAGCAGCATGTGGCGACCCCACCTACCTCCTGGGACAGCTCTGTCTGGCCCACTGCCCCCCGCGCTTCTTCAACCACACAAGGCTGGTGACCGCCAGGCCTGGTCATCCGGCGGCGCCCGCACTGAGGGTCTGTTCCAGCTGCCACGCCTCCTGCTACACCTGCCGTGGCAGCTCCCCGAGGGACTGCACCTCCTGTCCCCCGTCTTACACGCTGGACCAGCAGCAGGGCTCCTGCTTGGGGCCCAGCACCCCCGACAGCCACCGCCAGCTTAGAGCTGCCACCTGCCCCTACCACCGCTGCCCAGCGTCGGCCATGGTGCTGGGCCTCCTGGCGGTGACCCTCGGGGGCCCCGTCCTCTGCGGCATGTCCACAGACCGCCCACCATAGGCCCGACGCACGCCAGGGCCCCTCCCACCTACGCCCAGGTCTGGCTGCCAGCTGGAATCTGAAGTTATCAGCTCAGAAACTGACATTTCCCTGGCCTGGGTCCCTGGCAGGCACTGCTACCCTGCTGCCTCCACAGGCTGGCCCCAGAGGAGCAGGCCCCAGCCCCTGACGCCCAGCTTGCCAGGAACCCCGCAGGCTGGTGGGAAGAGAGAGAGAAGTCTCCTGTGGCCTTTTGGGTTTGGGCGGGAGCAGGCTGGGGCAGAGGCCTGATCACTGTCCTTTCCCAGCCCCAGAAGCCACGGGAAAGTGGAGGGACAGGAACTGGACGCCGTCCGTCTCAGGCCCGTGTCCAACCTCAGAGTTTGCAAATAAAGGTTGCATAGAAGGTGCTCAGTCAGCGGCCTCCTCTGGAGCAGGGCAGGCCCGAGGTCCCAGGGCTCAGCTGGTTTCTGCTTGGGGGTCCCCGGACATCAGCCCATGGAGAATGCAGCCGGTCATGGAGAAGGAGTCCGCCCAGGCCCAGGGACGCCAGGCAGCGGGAGCACTGGGGAGTGGCCACGGGTCGGCAGGACGTCCAAACCCAGAACATGGGTCACCATGGCCCAGACCCCTCTCCCCACATGGGGGAGCTTCCATTTTTGTTTGTTGGAGACCGGGTCTCCCTGCGTTGACCAGTCTAGAGCACAGAGGCACGACTGGAGCTCACGGAGTCTTCCCTCCCCGGCCTCCCAAAGTGCCGGAGCACCTGGTCCTTTCCTCCCTCCCTCCCTTCCTTCCTTTTCCCTTTCTTTCTTTCTCTTTCTCCTTCCTTCCTTCTTTCCTTCCCTCCCTCCCTTCATCTGTCCCTCCCTGTCTTCCTTCTTTCCCTCCCTCCCTTTCCCTTCCTTCCTTTCCCCTTCTCCTTCCTT
>CM052668.1:765479-837111 GCA_028533165.1 Leontopithecus rosalia | reverse complement strand
TCCCTCCCTCCCTCCTTCTCTCACCGATTTCCTTGACTTCTAACGAGCTAAGCCCTGTCTGTGGGAGCCGCTGCTGCTCCAGAACATTTTTGTTTTCGCTTGTCTTAAATCACACAGACGAGGTCTCACTATGTTGCCCAGGCTGGTCTCAACTTCCTGAGCTCAATCAGTCCCCCTCACCCCACCTGCCACAGCGTGACCCCCGTTTCTACGAAACGTCCAGGTCAGGCCAGTCCACCAACATGGGAAGGAGATGTGTGGGCGCCAGGGGCTGGGAAGAGAGGAGGTGGGGAGTGGCGGTTGATGGGGGCTCTGGAATCAGAGGCGATGGTTGCACAACCCTGTAAATAGACACAACAAAAAACCCTTAACTAATGAACCTACACTTTGTTCTTTTTTGTTTATTTTTTGAGATGGAGTCTCGCCCTGTTGCCCAGGCTGGAGTGCGGTGGCACAATCTCAGCTCACTGCAACCTCCACCTCCCGGGTTAAAGCGATTCTCCGGCCTCAGCCTCCCGAGTAGCTGGGACTACAGGTGTGCCCCACCACACTCGGCTACTTTTTGTATTTTTAGTTGAGACAGGGTTTCACCGTGTTGGCCAGGCTGGTCTCAAACTGGTCTCAAGTGATCTTACCCACCTGGGCCTCCCAAAGTGCTGGGATTAAAGGCAGGAGCCACTGAGCCTGGGCTGAACTTACAGTTTAAAGAGGTGAACTCGGCCGGGCACGTAGGTCACACCTGGAACCCCAGCACTTTGGGAGGCCGAGGTGGGTGGATCATATGAGGTCGGGAGTTCAAGATCAGCATGACCAAAATGAAGAAACCCCGTCTCTACTAAAAATGCAAAATTAGGCCGGGCGGTGGCTCACGCCTGTCATCCCAGCACTTGGGGAGGCGGAGGCGGGTAGATCATGAGGTCAGCAGATCGAGACCATCCTGGTCAACATGGTGAAACCCCGTCTCTACTAAAGATACAAAAAATTAGCTGGGCATGGTGGCGCGTGCCTGTAATCCCAGCTACTCGGGAGGCTGAGGCAGGAGAATTGCCTGAACCCAGGAGGCGGAGGTTGCGGTGAGCCGAGATCGCGCCATTGCCCTACAGCCTGGGTGACAAGAGCGAAACTCCGTCTCAAAAAACAAAAAAAGCAAAATTAGCCGGGCATGGCGGCGCCTGGAGGCCTCGCGAACTTTGTGGTATATAAATGCATCTCGATAAAGCTCTTGCAACACGGGAAAAGCGCCCTCTGCTTTCTGCCTCCCTAGGCTTCAGGGGATGGGGGGAGCGACCTCCAGCACCCGCCCCCGAGCTGAGAGGGTCCTCCTCGACCGGAGGCGGGGGCGCTGCGGCCGGCGGCCTCGGTGTGGATTCCTGCAGCCAACGCCACCGAGGGGTCTTGCACCTCCAGGCCCCTTTAGGTGGACGGTGGCTTTGTCCTGCCGACAGCACGTGGGTTGCATGTCCGCCTTTTCAGAAAGACGAGCCTCGGATGCTTTTCAACGCAGCCAGTGGAGCCTGGTCTCGAACTGGCTCCCAGGCTGGCATCCGCTTTTCAAGGACACGGTCCCTTTAAGAAGGGGCGGGGCCTCGCGAGAAGGGCGGGGCCGGCGCCAGCGGAGGCCGGAAGCGCGCCTCTATCGTTGGGGGACGGGGCGGTTCTCCGACCGGAAGCGGAAGTGGCTGCCTCGCCGACGCTGGGGTCGCGGGTGCCGCGTCCGGGTGAGGAGCGGCCGGCGGCTGGGCTGACCGCTGGGAAACTGAGTCAGAGTTGAGCCAGACGCTGAAGCCTTGGCCACCGTAATGTTGGGGGGGAGGGAGGGTCAGGGCCTGGGGCGAGGCCGGAGGGGCGGGGCGGGGCGGGCTTCCCCAGGAGCGGGGCCGCGACGGGTGTGTAGGAGTTCGCTGGGCGGGAGGAGCGGTGCGGGCAAAGGCGGAGCGGTGGACGCCCCGCTCAGCGCCCCCTTCCCCGCCTGCAGGGATGAGCTCCAAGGCCAAGAAGCGCGTGCTGCTGCCCACCCGCCCAGCGCCCCCCACGGTGGAGCAGATCCTGGAGGACGTGCGGGGGGCGCCGGCAGAGGACCCCGTGTTCACCGCCCTGGCCCCGGAAGGTAGGGGAGCCCGGGCCCGGGGAAAGGCGGACCTGGGACCCCGGCAGCGCGGGGGACGGGAGAGACGCCCGGGCACCCCAGTGGCGCGGCCGCGGGCCCTGCCCTCCCCGAGCCTCCCTCTCCTCCGTGGGGTGGGGCCCATGTTCAGAGGGTCCTGCAGGCGGCGCGCAGTGGCTGAGGCCTGTAAGCCCAGCGCTTTGGGAGGATGAGGCGGGAGCATCGCTGGAGCCCAGGGGTTCGAGACCAGCCTCGCCACCGTGGGGAAACCCCGGTCTCTGCTGAAAAGGCAACCGGAAAAAAAAAAAGAAAGAAAAAGAAAATGCAAACATTAGCTGGGCACGGTGGCGCGCGCCTGTAATCCCGGATGCTCGGGAGGCTGAGGCAGGAGAATAGCCTGAACCCAGGAGGCGGAGGCTGCGGTGAGCCGAGACCGCGCCATTGCACTCCAGCCTGGGTAACAGGAGCGAAACTCCGTCTCAAAAAAAAAAAACTGAATTTCTATGGAAACGTTTTTAAGAAGTTAATGCTAGAAAATTCTGGGGCCAGGTGCAGTGGCTCATGCTTGTAATCCTCGCACTTTGGGAGGCTGAGGCAGGAGGATTGCTTGAGACCAGGAGTTCACAGCCACAACCCGGGCAACCTGTCTCTACCAGAGATCCACAGATTAGCTGGGTGTGGTGGCGAGCACGGGGGTCTTAGCTCCTCAGGAGGCTGAGGCAGGAGGATTGCTTATACCCAGGAGTTGGAGGCTCCAGCTTGAGTGACAGAGTGAGACCCTGTCTCTAAAACAGGGAAAGAACCTTTCAGTTCTTTTTGCCATTCAGGCGTCTTTTAAATGCCCAGGAGCCGCTTGTGGCTGGTGGCTGCCGTGTGGCCGGCACAGGTGGGAGGTGTGCACATCACCCGGAAGGTTCTGTCGGCCGGTACCGGTCAAGGCGTTCGAGTCGGGTTTATTCACAGCATGCCAGTGAGTCGTCTGAGGGTGCTGGAGCTGTGGTTTCAGTGTCATGGGCCCGGGGCCGTGGCTGTTTGGAGAAACTGAGGCACGGCTGTGCAGGGGCTTACAGAAGGTAGACGGGCCTCGTGGCGGGCCTGCCTTCATCCGTGAGCACCATCGGGCCTTTCCCCCCCATTCCTAAAGCAGGAGGTGACAGAGGTGACGCCATCAGACCCGGCCCGCACGGCACGTGCAGCCTTCGTCAGTGGGAGGCCAAGGGCCAGGCCAGAGCCGAGCGGACCCTGTCGCCTGTCTGCGTGACCCCGAGTCTGTGCTGCTTCCGCCCGCTGCAGTGGGTGTGCACGCTTTGGGGAGCAGGGCACCTCACATTTTTCCTATACGTGAGCGTCAGCAGGGAGTGGGTGCCCCGGCCCTGCCTCCCCAGGTGTGGGTTCCTTGAGGCTGCAGGCCCTGGAGAGGTTTTCGGAATGGAACACCGCCCACAGGAGGGCCACCGCTGGCTAGGCTTGAGCTCTGTGACCTGATCCCCCGGTCACATGCTTTGCTAAGGAAGTAGCCTAGAGCTGGAACCTGGGCAACCCGGTCAGACGCTGGCCCCTCTTGCCACCCAGCTGCTGTGCCTCTCCCCAGCTCATGGGCCAGGAAGCTTCTGTTACTTGTATTTTTACAAGTTTTACTTGTTTTTATGTATTTATTTTGAGACAAAGTCTCGTCACCCAGGCTGGGGTGCATGGCACGGTCATAGCTCACCACGGTCTCGACCTCCCAGGCTCAAGTGATCCTCCCACCTCTGTGCCTCCAGAGAAGTTGGGATTATAGGTGTGCACTACCATGCCCGGTTAATTTTTGTATTTTTTGGTAGAGATGGGGGTCTCACTATGTTGCCCAGGCTGGTATCTAATTTCTGGGCTCAAGTGATCCTCCAGCCTCCACCTCCCAAAGTGCTGGGCTTATAAGCGAGAGCCACCACACTAAGACTCCGGCCAGCAGCTGGCTCAGGGAATGCGGGGACCCGTGTCTTTTGGGGGCCGCAGTGAGGCCTACCCAGGGGGCTGCCCTCTGGGGTTCCCTGGTCAGCGGGTAGTGATGCTGCTGTGTCCTGTCCCAGACCCCCCAGTCCCCTTCAGGATGATGGAGGACACGGAGGCCCCGGGGGAGCAGCTGTACCGGCAGAGCCGGGCCTACGTGGCTGACAACCAGCGGCTCCGGCAGGCGGGCGACACGCTGAGGCAGAGGTGTGAGCAGCTGCGGCGAGCCGGCGAGGACCTGGAACAGGAGGTCGCCCAGGCGAAGCAGGTGGCACTGCCGGGCGCCGAGGCTGCCTCTTGAGGCTGACCTGTCGGGTCCGGCAGGCCTGGGCAGTGCATGAGGTGGCCGGCGCCCAGCCCTGTGGGGCCGTCAGCCCCAGACTGGCATTCACTGGGCCCCAGCTTGCGTGGGCAGCGGACGCGGGCTGCCCTCCTGGCGCTATGGCTGCAGTTCATCCGTCGTCCCGTTCCTGCCCCGTTCGTGGGACCCACCCAGCTGGCTGTGACCTCAGGGCCCACTGGGGTTCCTGACAGGATGGGGACGTCACCATCCTGCTGGCATTCTGCCCCTCGGCTTGCGGTGGCCGTGATCTGAGGTGGGGCCTCTGGGAGCAGGCTCCTCCTTCCTCCCAGGGCCAGGCACTCGCCTGTCCACTTCTGCGTCCGGGTGCCGGGCCAAGGCGTTAACCGTGATTCCGTCCAGTGGGTGCCCAGCCGCCGTCAGAGCAGCCCGATTTCGCTTCCCGGTTCCGGACTCAGCCGCTCGGCCACGTGCCACGTCAGTCTTCACAACCACCCTGGGCTGCTGGTGTCACCCAGAGCAGCAGCACTGAGGCCTGGCCTGGCTCCCCGGCTCCCCAGCCCCTGCTGTTGCTGGGATGGCTCAGTCACCGGCCAGGAACCCAGGGAGCCCTGGGCCTCACAGCCACCCTGGCGGCTGGAGCAGGTCCTGGGCCTGCTCCCTGTGGGTTCCGGCCCTCCCAGGGGAAGGGGCGCTAGGATGGTAGTCTTGCCAAGGGCTTTTCGTCCTGTGCGTCAACTGGAGCGGAAACCTGGACGACGCTCCCCGAGGCCGGCCCTGCACACAAACGCCTTCGTGTGTGTGTGTGTGTGTGTGTGTGTGTGTGTGTGTGGCTGTCTGAACGGCGCCTCTGTGAGCAGCTCCATCCTGGGGCTCTGGAAGCTGGGGAGGGACATGTGCTGGTGACCGCAGGAATGCTGCCCAGTCCAGCCTAGCGCTGTGTTTAGGGACCGTCCGCTGGACTGAGAGACCTGGGGCTGCCTGGCCCTCGCCAGACCCACAGCCAGCTTTGTTTCTGGAACATAGAGGATGCTGCTTGTTCCCCAAAGGAAGGGGGCTTGCCACACAGCCTGGGAGGCTTCTCACTGGTCCCTCCTGTGAGCTGCTCACCTGGCCAGGGGAGGTCCCGGTGGAGTCCCAGGGCGGACGGTGGGCAGCGGAGCAGCTCCTGTCAGCCCTTCCCGCCTTGCAGCCCTGTACTGCTGCCAGTCAAAGCCTTCCTTGTCCCCCTCTGGGCCAGGGCTGCGCTCCCTGAGAGTGGCTTTGACGTGGGGCCGTCCCTCCTCCCCCAGCCTGTGTACCCGTGGCTCCCTCCCAGCTGTTGCAGCTGCCGCAGCTCCTGGTGGCTCGTGGGTGCCCGCTTCCCCACGCTGGGCCTTGCTGTAATAACTGCCCAGGTATTGGACCTAGGTGGGACCGCCTGGCTGGGGTGTGTGCACCCCTGGAGCCCACCCTCCCTCGGGACCAGGGGGAGACTCCTGGCCTCACCCAGTGCCTCCCCTGCCCATCTGGGGGTGCGCCCAAGTAAACCCTGTGCTCACAGGCTCTGCTTCCAGGGACCTGACCCGGGCTGGGGTCTTCTCAGGGTTCTGGGGCACCACGTCGATTGTGATGAACCCGCCCCACCCCACGTGCAGCCCATTTGAGGAACAGGAGTGATGGCGCCGGGCAATTCCACAGCTCAGTTTATTAAAGGTGTGCAGACGGCTGACCGGTGTCGTCCTTACGCTGGACAGATGGCTTTACATTTAGGGGAGGACAGGCTGTCACTATTTACACGTGTGTTTAACACTGCAGAGACCCGGTACAGAAACAAGGGGCAGCAGCTGGAGGACTCTGAGACAGACCAGGTGCGTCGTGGGGGGCTGGGCTGGGGCAACAGGTGGGGCGGGGTGAGGTAATGCTGTCAGAGCTCAGGCGGTCCATGCCGGTGGGCACAGTGTCCCGAGTTCAGCACCCACGTGTGGCGGCGTTGGGGGGTCAGTGCTGGTCACTGTCATCCTCAGGACGCCTCCGCCCTCCCTGCGTCCTGGCCCCGGAGTCGGGGGGCAGGCGGACCCCTTGTCACCCTGGTGCAGGGAAGCCGGGTGGCAGGCAGGGGCCAGAGTGGGATGGAAGCCTTGAGGTGTGGCTGTGGCCCTGGAGGCAGGGGGTGCAGAAGGCAGAAGTGAGCTCAGGACTCGGGGTGACAGTGGGAGACAGGGCCAGCAGCCATGCTGGGCAGGGCAGGGCAGGTCGGGTCCTCTGGCTCAGCCTCGGAGGAATTGCCCAGGGCTGGTCAGAGGGGAGGCAGCACTGGCAGGGTCTGGCCAGACTCAAGTTCTGTGAGCACCGGGCATCTCCCCGGTCATTGCTGCCACCATGCCTGCCCAAGAGGTAGCTCTGGGAGTTCCCCACGGCCCACGTGGGGAAACAGGCACGGAGCCAGGAGAGCACCACCCAGGGTCTCACAGTGCGTGGGAAGCTGCTGCACCTTGTCCCTGCACAGCCTGGCCCTGCCACCCGCAACCTGCTGCTGTCTGCAGTTTCCCTGCACCCTGGCCATGTGGGACGCGGCTCACTGGGGTGAGGGTGAGCACATTTGACATCCCGAACTCCAAAATCTCGGAAGAGACCACCAGGGTCCCCCTCAGGCCGTGGATGGGGACAGCAAATTTGAGATCCCCCCACCCCCCATGTCCTGAAGAGGAGGCGGGAGGTCGCCCCACTCGGCCTGCATTCTCTCCGCTTTCTGTTCAACCACCTTCGGCCTCTTCACCCAGAACCCCCCAACGTGCGCAGCCTCGCCTGGCTGCGGGGTTTTAGGAGGGAGTGTTTGGCACGTCTAGCACCTGGTGGTGGTGCCCCTCGGTGACTCAGGCAGGGTGCGGGCCCAGAGCACAGGATGCAGCGTGACAGAGGAGCAGCAGCATTAAGTGGGGGTACAGGCCAGGGTCAACTTCACTGAGCAGTCCTGGGTTGAGGGCAGCTCCTGCCAGAAGGCTGGCCCCGTGCATGCTGGGGACGGGTCTGGAGGGTTGGTGGTATCCGTGGCCGGGCCGGAGTTTTCATCCACCCAGCCCTCAAACTCTGCTTCCCTCCACCCGGAGAAGGCCCGTGGGGCAGTGAGCGTGTGCCCTCCGCCCGGGCAGATCCGCGCGTGAAGGCAGCGCCTGCCCAGGCTGGGATTCTGCAGAAGAGAGGTCGTTGGCTCCCTCTGCAGGACGAGGCGTTGCCCCAGTTCGAGCCCCGCCCCATGCACGAGGCCCGGCTCCCAGCCAGGGGCTGAAGCACCTGAGCCCGCAGGCCCCTCTGCCAGCTTTCGCGTCATTTGGCACCAGATACTCTCCAGCCCCGTGTTCGTCTGCGGCCCCCGGACTTCCCGCCTCGTCCCAGAGTCCGGAGTGCAGGGCGAGGGCGGGTCCCCGGTGCCCCCACCCCTCCGCCAGCTGTGCTGTTGCGAGTCCTAGGGCTTACGATTTATGCATCGGGAACCACAAGGGAACAGAAAAGGGGCAAAGTCAGCAACGGCGCAGTCCTGGGCACTGAGCGCGCCCACGTGTGATCTCCGTTAAGTGCAGCCTCCGCTGGGTAGAGTCCAGCGCGGGCCCCGGGCCCCAGGGCCTCAGTCTCCTTCCCATTGGTCTCGCCCGCCGGGGCTGGGCTAGGCCGGGACGATCTGACCCCAGCGACCCCTGGGGTCGCCCCAGCTGGCAGCCAGCACCTCCTCTGGGGTCTAAGCGTCAGCCGTCCCGCCGTCTGCACCAGGGTCCTCTCCCATCGTGCGCAGCCCCCTGCCTTCCAGTCTTCCGCCAAGGGGTGCAGCAGGCCTGGGGATCTGTTGGCCGCTGCCCCACCCACCCCCGCCCTCTCGGCTCCACAGGGGAGCTTGGCTCCGGGTTCCCTGAACACCGTCTGGGCGGGGCTTCCCGCCGGGGCTCGGCAACACCCCACCCCGCACTCGACAGCTGGGGCTCAAGATGAAAACAAAGCCTGCAAAGCCCTCATTAGCGAATTAGCCGCGGCTGCCGTGATTAGAGGCTTCGGCCCTGCGCGCCGCGGAGCCCCGAGCTGGCACGCCCGCTTAGCGCCGCGCCCCACCTGCGGCGGGCGCCGTCACCTCCTCGGTGCCGACCCCTCGGAAGCAGCGGACCTGGACCCAGACACGGAGGCTGCCCCCTCCCTCGCCCGGGGTCAGGCAGCGGCTCCCGACTGGGCCAGGGCGCCCTTGCCAGCGCCTCACGGCCGGGACTTGGACCCCGCGGCACAGAGGCAAGGTCTTCCGGTGAGGCGCGAAGCCCCCTTGCGCTGGGCGGGGGGCTCAGAGGGTGCTGGGGCTTAGCCGGGCAGAGGCCCTGGGGCGACCTACGGGGGGCATCTACAGCGCAGGCCCACGGGGCAGCCAGACCGGGCCGCAGGGCCGGGAGAGAACGTTCCAGAAGGCCGGCCTAGGCCACTATTCCAGGAGACTGGCCGAGGCGGTGGCCGGGGCTTTCTCCGCGGCTGAGTCGGTGGTGGCTGCAGCCACCATGGGGCTGGGCACATAATTGAAGGGGGGTACTCGGGCCGAGCGGCTGGGGGAGCCGTGCCGACTGGCGGGGAAGCCCCCTACGGCGACCCCCAGGCCCTCGTGCACGAAGGGTGCGGAGATGGGAGCCTTGGCGAGGCCGGGCCCGTCCACGTCGCTGCCGAGGAGGGAGAGCGGGGCGCCGGCGGGGACTCCGGGGGGCTCCCTGCTCTCCAGGCTCGGGGACGTGCTGGAGTTGGTCTTGGGGGCGGCGACCTCCTCTGTCTGGACCACGGCGTCGCTGGTCTTGCGCAGCGGGGGCGCGGCCGGGGCGTCCTCGGGCGTGGAGCTTCGCAGTGGCAGGGCCGTGGCGGGCAGCGTGCTGCGAAGGATGTGGGGCACGTCCTCGTCTCGGATGCGCCGCCACGTCGTGCCTGGCGCGGCCACTCTGGGGAGCGGCCGGGGCTGCCCGTCGCTGCTGCGGCGCGCGGCGTCGGCGGGGGCGGGGGCGGGGGCTGCGGGGACGGCGCTGTCCGGCCTGCGGGCCACGCTGATGTGGGGCAGCGACGCGTAGCGCTTGACCGTCTCGGGCCGGGCGGCGGGCGCGCGCACGGGCAGGCGGGACGGGCTCTCGGAGCTGGTGCGCCGGGCCGGGCGCTCGCCGGGGCCGGGTCGGGTCGTGGGGGGCCGCTGCGGGGCCGCGGCCTGCCGGGGCGCCGTTCGGAGCTCTTCGCAGCGCGAGGAGCAGAGGAAGACCGCGGGCAGCGCGGGTCGGCCGCGGCGGGGCGAGGCGCCCTGGGGGGCAGAGGCCGCGGACTCGGCCGAGGACAGCTCCGAGCGGCGGCGCCGCAAGCCGGGCGACTCCTTGATGAAGGTCAGTTGTCGCCGGAAGCCCGAGCGGTCGGAGGACTCGCTGCCGCTGGAGAGGGCCGAGGCCACGCGCACGAGGCCCAGGCGGCCCCCGCGCGTTCCCGGGCCCACCTCTGCCCCCGCCCGGCCCCTGGGGCCCGGCTCCGGGACTGCCCGAGCCAGCGCTGGCGGCCCCCGCCGGGCTGGTCTCTGCATGAACGGGATCCGCACGGGCGACCTCTGTGTCTTGTGCTGCTTCGCCAAGAGGGTGCGCGCCGGCGTCTTGGGCACCGGGGAGGCCCCGGGGCCGGGCAAGGGCCCGGCAGCCTGGGTGACTTGGGGGCGCTTTCTGGGCAGGGTCTGGGAGGCGGGCGAGGTCTGAGAGGAGCTGGAGGAGGGGGTCTTGGCGAGGCGGGCGGGTGGTGTGGCGCTCCTGGGGGGTTGGCTCAGCGTCGCCAGCTCCGAGGTCTTGCCGGGCCGGTGTAGGCTCCTTGACCGCTGCTGTCCGGGGCTGGGGACTTTGGCTGGAGCCGCGGGCTGTGCCAGGCAAGGGGGCGCCACCTTCCGCGGTGTGGTGCGGGGGCCGGGGGTCCCTTTGGGCTGGGCCCGGGGTGCCGGGCTGGGCACGTAGATGACCGTTCGTCCCCGGAGCACAGCGGGCACCCCGGGCGTGGTCTTCTGTGTGCCACGTGGCTTCTCGGGGCCCGCAGGGCAACGGGAGCTCCCTCCAGTCTTGGCTGAGGCTGTGCCCCGTTTCTCTGGCCGCCGGGTATTGGCGGTTTCGCCCCCCG
The DNA here is from genome assembly GCA_028533165.1 of Leontopithecus rosalia. NCBI lineage: Eukaryota > Metazoa > Chordata > Mammalia > Primates > Cebidae > Leontopithecus > Leontopithecus rosalia. The sequence goes on along the minus strand of CM052668.1, from coordinate 826,591 downwards.
CCTGTCGTCCCTTCCTGTGCTTGGGGGGCTGCAGGGTGGAGCCCGCCGACAGCCCAGATACGAAGGACAGGATGGAGTCAGACTCGGACGAGCCCTCGCGCGTGGCAGCCGCTGCCTGGTGCAGCCACGTGACGATGGAGTTGGCGCCCTCCTGGATGGCTCGCCACTCCACGCTGTCCAGGTCTGAAGCCCGGTCCGAGCCCGCTGCCTCCTCGCCGCGCTCCCGGGTTCCCTCTGCGGGCCGCTCATCCAGCCGCGTGGCACGGGGCTTGCGGCGCCGCAGGCTGGACACGGGGGGCCGGCGTCTGGGCAGGGCCGAGCTGATGCAGCGCTGCAGCAGCTCCTCTGCGGCCCGAGGGCTGGGCGAGCTGTCAAGGCTGCCTCCCGGGCCTGGGTCCTTGGTGATCGAAAGCTCCCGGCCTCGTGGACGGCCGGCCGGCGGTGCCAGTGTCTCCGGGGGCTCGGGCTCACTGAGGGAGCTGGCCGAGGAGCTCAGGGAGTAGCAGGGCGGGGTCTCGTCAGCGATGAGGCTGGGCTGGGCCCGGGCGGGCGGCAGGGAGGACGGCGCTGCCTTGGACTGGGCCTGGGCCTCCTTCCGGCCGTGCGGGCGCTCCCGCGTGAGTGCGCGGGGAATGGCCGATGTGCGCCGGTGGGTGGGCGTTGGCGCGGCCTCAGGGGGCTCCTCGTCGGAGTCATTGCCGTAAAAGCAGTACACGGCCTCCTCGGTGGGCGTCGTGAGGCACAGCGACTGGAGTGCCCCGTCCCCGCGGGTCCGGCCGGGCTTTGAGCCGTCCTTGTCCGCGGGGGCGCTCGGGGGCCGGCCCAGAGGCAGCTCCAGCCCCGCTCGGTTCTTGCCCGCACCCTGGGCCTGCTCCGCGCTGCGGCCGGCGCCTCCCGCCTTGTGCCGGTGCCCCACGGGCTGCTTGGCCGAGGTGGGGCGGCCGGTGGGTCTCTGCCTGCCCGCTGGTCCCCCAGGCTGGTCTCTGGGGGGTCCCTGCAGCGTTTCGTCGCTGAGGGAGGCGGCGCTGGAGAAGTTGACTGGCGTGCCCTCCGCGGAGTCGGTGCAGGAGTCTTCCTCCTGGTTCCGGGCCGGGGCCGGAGCGGGCACCAACATGTAGACGGGCACGGGCAGCGCGCGGTGACCTGGCACCAGCGCCGAGGCCACCTTGCGCAGCCGGGCAGGCACGGCGGCCCCCAGGCACTCCCGCAGCAGCTCCAGCTCCTGGTCTGCGGCCCCACGGGGTCGAGAACCGGTGGGCGCCGGCCCCTCTTCCCGCCGGCGGTGCCCTGCGAAGTGGAGGCCGGCGGCCCCCGCACCCCCGCCGCGTTCCGGGCAGGCCGAGGGCAGCAGCCGCAGCTCCACGTCCTTCTGGACGTAGTGCTCGTGCAGGGCCAGTGCGCTGAGGCTGGAGGCGCACGAGAAGTTCTCATCCGGCTTCTCCACGGTGAAGCGCACGCTGCCGGCGTCCAGCTCCGACGGGAGCCGGCAGCGCTCGCGGCAGTCCGCGATGTCCAGGAAGCGCTTCACGTAGCTCTCCCACTGCAGGCTGAACTGGCTGGCCTCGGGGGCACCTGCTGGCGCGGGCGCCAGCGGCGGCGTCTTGCTCCGGCTGGGCGGCATGGTCTGCCCAGGGCTGTCGGGCAGCTCGCTAGGGCTGATGGTGCCGCTGCCCTGCCCGCTGCAGGGGTCGCTGGGGATGGAGCTGGCGATGGACGGACTCTCGAAGCTGCCCAGCGAGCTCACGGAGCTGCAGCGGCTCAGCACCAGGGGTGTCTCCTGCACGTAATTCTCTGACGAGCTGGACGGCGTGGCGTCCTCCACCCCCAGGCCCCGGCCTCGGTTACGCCGGGGAGCCGGGATGGCTACGGGCAGGGAGGCGGCCCCGGGCGCTGTCCACGCGCTGTCCAGCTCAGCCTCGCCGGGGCCTGCCTCCTCCAGTCCCTCCAGGGAGGAGTCACTGTCACCCAGATCACCGCCCTCACTGGGGCCTGGGCGGCCTGCGGAAGACAGCGAGGAGAGGGAGCTGCATCGCGACAGCGAGAGCGGCGCCTCCTGCGCTACCAGCTTCTGAAGTGCCTTACTGGCCGCGGACACTGGGGCCGCCGCCAGCTTCTCGGGAACCTTGCTCAGGTCTGCCGGCAGCCAGGCCTGCTTTCGGGTCCCAGTCCCCGCGAGGGGCTCTGCACCTGCCCTAGTGGCACCCTCGAGCAGCGGCACGTGCTGGTAGGTGGGCGACAGCTTGATGGTGCGCACACGGGCGTCGGCGGATGTGGCCTCCCTGGCGGGGTCCTTGGCCTGGCTGCCTGGCAGGTCAAGGTCAAGCCGGCTGGGCCGAGGCTGCCCACACCTGGGGTCCTCGCGGCGCGAAGCTAGTGCGGCCAGCGGGCAGGGCTGCATGTGCTCGCGTGGGCAGTACCCGTCGCTGGCACTGCCGCTGTTGAGGCTGTCGTTGGAGAGGCTGGCGTGGGCCGCCTTGAGCCGCAGCAGCGGGTGTCCCCGGTTGCCTGCGTCTCGCCGCCCGCCCTCGGGGCTGCGGCATGGCGAGCAGGACTGGGCACGGCCCTCCCGTGGCGCCTCCTGCCCGGGGTCCCCGGAGCTGAGGCTGAAGCTGTCGTCGGAGGAGGTGTGCAGGGCGGAGATGTCCTCTACCAACTGGTCGATGCGCGCCACTGCAAGCGCCAGCTTGGCCTTGGCCTTGGCCGCCACGGCCGCCTTCCCATTGGCCTCCTTCTCCGCCTCCATGCCACTGCGGCGCGTGGGCGGGGTGCGGGCCAGAGCCTGCCCCTGCAGGAAGGGGCTGCCCAGGAACAGGGACAGTGCTGCGGGGCTGGCCGGCTCCCCAGTGGCCGCGGCCGCGGCCGCAGCCAGGGATGATGGCGCATCGTCGTCGTCAAAGCAGCCCGAGTCGGAAGCGTAGTCTTGAGCCAGGCCGTCCAGGTGTCGCAGCGGCGGCAGCGGCTTCTTAGCAGCAGCGTCGGCAGTGGGCGGGCCCTGCTTCTCCAGGTGCTCCAGCGCCTGCGCCAGGTGCCGCGCGTCCAGCTCGGCCTCCAGCGCCCGCTGCTTGCGCACGTACAGGCTGGGCACGCAGCTGCCCGGGGACACGGCGGTGGCGGCCGCCTGGTGCTTGGCGGGCCTGTGGGCCAGCAGGTTGCGCAGGGCGGCGGCGCTGCCCATGGCGATCATCTTGTGTTTGGAGTGCACCAGGTTCCGCAGCATGCCCACGGCGCCCAGGTCCCACAGCAGCTCCTGGTCGCGCGCGCTGCGGGCTGACAGGTTCCAGAGCGTGCCGCACGCGTTGCTCACGATGGTCAGGCTGTGCGAGGTCAGGTGCTGCAGCAGCGTCTGCAGACAGCTGTGATCCCGGAGCACCTGCCTGCGGGCACAGGGCGCGTCAGCCTGGGCCACCCCCTGCCCACCCTGGGGTGGGAGGCCGGATGTGCCAGGGAAAAGTGAACACGACTTGTTGGGTTTGGATTTCGGAAAGACTGATTTTTGGTGTAAGTGTATCCTAACGGTTTGCATGAGAGAGACTAAAAATAAATTGTATTTCTTTTTATTTTTTTGAGACGGCATTAAAGTCCAGACACACTGGCTCACACCTGTAATCCCAGCACTTTGGGAGGCCGAGGTGAGCGGATCACCTGAGAGCAAGGGTTCAAGCCTGACCAATGTGGTGAAACTCCGCCTCTACTAAAAATAACAAAAATTAGCCGGCCGTGGTGGTGCCTGCCTGTAGTCCCAGCTACTCAGGAGGCTGAGGCAGAAGAATGACTTGAACCCAGGGGTGGAGGCTGCTGTGAGCTGAGATCGCGCCCTGCACTCCAGCCTGGGCGACAGAGCAAGACTGTCTCAAAAAAAAAAAAAAGTAAAAAACAGCATGAAGAATACAGTATCTGTGATACTGGGGATATAGTTAGATGGATCCTGTCTGTTTTTCTGAGACAGTCTCCCTCTGTCATAGAGTCAGGAGTGCACTGCCGGACTCATGGCTCACTGCAGCCTCCAACTCCTTGGCTCAGACGATCCTCCTGCCTCAGCCTCCCAAACTACTGGGATTACAGGCATCAGCCATGATGACCAGCTAAAAATACTATTTTGTGTTTTTATAAATATCTACATATTTTTTAATAAATATTACTTAACTGTTTAATTTTAATGATTTTATTTTCCTGAGACGGAGTTTCACTCGTGTTGCCCAGGCTGGAGTGCAATGGCGTGATCTTGACTCACTGTAATCTCCATGTCCCGGGTTCAAGCGATTCTCCTGCCTCAGCCTCCCGAGTAGCTGGGATTACAGGATGTGCCACTGTGCCCGGCTGATTTTTGTATTTTGTTTTGTTATTTTTTAACACAGAGCCTCGCTCTGTCACCCAGGCTGGAGTGCAGTGGCGCCATCTTGGCTCACTGCAGCCTCTTCCTCCTGGTTTCAAGCGATTCTCTCGCCTCAGCCTCCCCAGTAGCTGGGATTACAGGTGCCACCCCCCCCAGCCCGGCTAATATTTGTATTTTTAGTAGAGATGGGGTTTCTCCATGTTGCCCAGGCTGGTCTTGAACTCCTGACCTCCGGTGACCCGCCCACCTCGGCCTCCCACAGTGCTGGGATGACAGGCGTGAGCTGCCGCCCTGCCAGTTAGTTTTAGTAGAAGTGAAGCCGGGTAATTTGTGGAATGCACTTCAATTAAAAGTATGTTTATTTTCATAAATATTCCTCATTAAGAAATGTTTTAAGGAAGACATATCAATATGATTTAAAATAAACTTGAGACAGGGTCTCATCCTGTCGCCAGGCTGGAGGGCATCAGCCCCCTGTGCTCAAGCCAGCCTCCCTCGTCAGCCTCTCAAGTAGCTGGAACTACAGGCGCACGCCAAGCCCAGCTCATTGTTTTTTCTTTCTTGCTTGAGATAGAGTTTCACTCTTGTCGCCCAGGCTGGAGTACAGTGGCAAGATCTCAGCTCACCGGAACCTCCACCTCCCGGGTTCAAGCGATTCTCCTGCCTCAGCCTCCCGAGTAGCTGGGACTACAGGTATGTGCTACCACACCCCGCTAATTTTGTATTTTTAGTAGAAACGAGTTTCTCCATATTGGTCAGGCTGGTCTCAAACTCCCTGCCTCAGCCTCTCAAGGTGCTGGGATTACAGGCGTGAACCATCGTGCCGGCCTTTTTTTGGGGGGGGGGGCGCGCATGGAGTTTCGCTCCTTGCTCAGGCTGGAGTGCTAGGTGTGATCTCAGCTCCGTGAAACCTCCACCTCCCAAGTTCAGGTGACCGTCCTGCCTCAGTGTCCCAACTGGCCGGGATTACCGGCATGAGCCACCACACCCGGTGTATATTTCAAGTAGAGACAGGGGTCTCATTATGTTGGCCAGGCTGGTCTCGAACTCCTGGGCTCAGGTGATCCTCCTGCCTCCCAAGTGCTGGCATTCCAGGGCTGAGGCATCCTGCCCAACTTGAAGTCTTTTTTTTTTTTTTTTTTTTTTGAGACGGAGTTTTGCTCTTGTTACCCAGGCTGGAGTGCAATGGCGCGATCTCAGCTCACCGCAACCTCCGCCTCCTGGGTTCAGGCAATTCTCCCGCCTCAGCCTCCCGAGTAGCTGGGATTACAGGCACGCGCCACCGTGCCCAGCTAATTTTTTTGTATTTTTAGTAGAGACGGGGTTTCACCACATTGACCAGGATGGTCTCGATCTCTTGACCTCATGAACCACCCACCTCGGCCTCCCAAAGTGCTGGGATTACAGGCTTGAGCCACCGCGCCCGGCCTGAAGGCATTTTGAATGTCATCTGCGTTTTGGTGTATCTCAGGCAGGATTTGGGAGGTAGTTATGCTGAACATAGCAGTCCCTGGGAAGCCTTGGGACCGTCCATTCATGGGAGGACAGTGCCCAGTCCAGACCCCTCCCTGCCCGCCCCAAGGGCCGCTGACTGGGTGGGGGCTGACCTGTAGTCCTCCCGGGTGGCGATCAGGCTGGACACGTTGCGCAGGATGCCGCCGCCACTCTCGATGATGGCCAGCGAGTTGCTCTGGCACTTGTAGGTCAGGGTGCTCACCAGGAAGCCCAGGGCGCCGTCCACCTGGCAGATAGCTGCCTTGTTCTCCGTGCTGTGCGCAGACAGGTTCCACAGGGCGCTGAGCACGCTCTTCAGGGTGGACTCCTGGGTGGGGGCGGGAGGGGCAGATCAGGGCCTGAGTGGGGCGGGAGGAAAGGCACCCACACCAGCTTTTCAGTGAAGGGTTTTTTTTTTTTGAGACGGACTTTCGCTCTTGTTGCCCAGGCTGGAGTGCAGTGGTGCAATCTCGGCTCACCGCAACCTCTGCCTCCCGGGTTCAAGTGATTCTCCTGCCTCAGCCTCCCAAGCAGCTGGGATTACAGGCATGTGCCACCACGATCACCAGCTAATTTTTTTGTATTTTTTGTAGAGATGGGGGTTTTACCAGGCTGGTCTTGAACTCCTGACCTCAGGTGATCCTCCTGCCTTGGCCTCCCAAGGAGCTGGGACTACAGGCATGAGTCACTGAGCTCGCCCATCAGTGAGGTTTTTTTTATTGAGATGCAGTCTCGCTCCGTCACCCACACTGGAGGACAGTGGTGCGCCTCCCAGGTTCAAGGGATTCTCCTTCCTCACCCTCCTGAGTAACTGGGATTACAGGCACGCGCCACCAGGCCTGGCTGATTTTTTTTTTCTCTTGTAGAGACAGGATTGGACCATGTTGGCCAAAATGGTCTGGAACTCCTGATGTGAAGTGAGCCACCGCCCGCCTGAGGCTGGAGCACCTGCTAAGCAGTGAGTTGTTCAACTTGGTTTCTTCCCAAGCTGGAGAGCTCACCCCTTGCCGCCGTCATCTCCCTACCCAGTGACTGAACCATGGCTGCTCCCCTCCCTCAACCCGTGCCCCACCAGGTGCCCACCTTGGTGGCCCGCAGGACGCACTGCACCAGGGCGGCCACGCTGCCCGCCTCCCTCAGCACCTTCTTGCTGTTGATGTCGGCCCGCCAGGAGAGGTTGCGGAGGATGCTGGATACCACCTGGGCAGGGTGAGGGACAGGTGTGGTGGGACTAGGGTCCAGGCCCCACAGCAAGTGTCACGCTGCATAAAGTCGGGCGGGACCCCCCTGCCAGCCCATCACACCCTGGGGAAGGGCCCCTGCCCAAGAGGGATGCCATGGAAGGCTGCCCAGCGCCCTGTACCTGGTGGAGCTCCTCGCTGTCCGAGGCCAACTGGGCCACGATGGCCTCCATGCAGCCCCGGCGTGCACACAGGGTGGCCTGTGAGGGGGTGACACAGCCAGGGTCATGGGGTGCACCAAGGAGACCGTGCCCGTCCCCTTCCAGCCCTGTCTGTGCTACAGCTGCAAACCTGGAACCCTGCTGGTCCTGAGCGCCACAGGGGAGGGTTAGCCCATGCTCAGGTCGGGAAACTGAGGCCCTGACCAGGGCAGACACACAGCCTCCAGGGCCCAGAGGCCCCTCTAAGATGAGGCCCATTTTCTGCAGAGGCAGCAGCGAGGACACGGCTGGGCAGAGGAAGTTCAGCCTGGGCTCCCACCGCGTCCCCAACCTCACTCTGGGCCTCAGTCTACCCGTCTGTAAGTTGAGGACACCTGGCCCCAGCTCCCAGGCTGTTTCAAGGCCAGGATGAGCTGGAAGGAGACTCAGCTCGCCCCTGCAAGCCTGGATGAGGCACGCGCCAGCCCCACCCACCGCCCCAGGCACCTTGTTGGCCACGTCCCCGAAGGTGAGGTTGGTGAGGGTCATGCCCGCGTAGCGGCGCAGCGCCAAATTCAGTGGGTCCCGGGTCATCTTGTGCATCTCGTAGTCAACCTGCAGCAGCTCCGCCACGGCCTGCAGCCCGCCTGTGGGGACCCGGTGAGGTTGGCAGACAGCAGGGACGACCCTGCCTTGCTTCCCCCAGCCTGTGCCCACCTAGTGCCCCTGCCCAGATGCCCTTCCTACCCCCAGCCCTCCCCTCTTAAGTTCCCCTTCCAGGCTCAACTCTGAGCCCTCCTCCAGGAGCTCGTAAGGCTTCACCCTGCTGCCAAACCCACGGTGGGGGGGGTACCCCCATTGGCCTGTGACTGTCACCCCTGCAGCCCTCAGCCTGGCTCACACTTCCTCCAGCCGCTGGGCCTCTGCACCTGCTCCCCCTGCCCTGTGTGATAGGTGCCTTAGGGAAGGCCCCCCGAGTCCCATGAGACCATCAGATGGAGAGCTGTGTCCCCAGCACAGAGCTGTGACTTTTCTCCCCTTCAAAGAAGACGGAGGCAAATGTGTTCTCAGGCCAGGGGTGGATCAGTGGAGACGCCCTTAGGGGAAGTGAGTTAGGGGCTGTGTCAGAAAACTTCCAGCGTGAAACAGGTACACCATGTTGGCACAGCACGAGTCCCAGCAGCCAGGACTGGGAGCCACCAGAGTGTCAATCGGAGGACAGTGTGTCAGTCCAGCGCAGCCTCAGGAAGGAGCCAGGCTTTGCAGCGGCTGAAGCAGGAGAATCGCCTGACCCAGGAGGCACAGGTTACAGTGAGCCGACACCGCGGCACTGCACTCCAGCCCGGGCGACAGAGCGAGACTCCGTCTTAAAAAAAAAAAAAAGGAGCCAGGCTCTGACACAAACTATCACGTGTGCACCTTGAGAACGTCACACTCCAGGTATAAACAGATGAATCCTGGGTGATTCCACCCCCAGGAGGTCTAGCACCGTCAGATTCACAGACAAAGTGGGGAAGGGGACGGCCAGGGGCGGGGTATAGGATGGGCAGCAAATGTTTCACAGGGACAGAGTTTGAATATGTGTAGATGAAAAGTTAGCAGACGCAGTGGCTCATGCCTGTACTCCCAGCACTCTGGGAGGCCAAGGCCGGCAGATCACCTGAGGTCAGGAGTTCGAGACCAGTCCGACCAACCTGGCAAAACCCTGTCTCTACTAAAATTACAAAAATTAGCCTGGCGTGGTGGCGGGCACCTCTAATCCCAGCTACTCAGGAGGCTGAGGCAGGAGAATCGCTTGAACCTGGGAGGCAGAGGTTGCAGTGAGCCGAGATCACTCCATTGCACTCTAGCCTGGGCGATAGAGTGAGACTCTGTCTCAAAAAGAAACAAAAGTTGGCCAGGCGCAGTGGCTCACGCCTGTAATTCTAGCACTTTTGGGAGGCCGAGGCGGATGGAACACCTGAGGTCAGGAGTTCAAGCACAGCCTAGCCAACTTGGTGAAACCCCATCTCTAAAAATAATAAAAAATTATTTGAAAAAAAAGTTATGGCTCTGAAGATTGTTTTTGAGACAGGGTCTGCCTCTGTTGCCCAGTCTGGAGTGTACTGGCACGACCAGAGCTCATGGCACCTTTGACCACCTGAGCTCAAGAGATCTTCCCACCTCAGCCTCGTAGCTGGTGCTATTTTATTTTTTTATAGTGGTGGGGTCTTACTGTGTTGCCCAGCCTGGTCTCAAAGTCCTGGGCTAACGCGATCCTCCTACCTCAGCATCTCAGAGTGCTGGGATTACAGTGTGAGCAGCCTTATCCTGCCTCAATTACTGTTACACTGACAAAGAAGATGTTATGTCCCCAAACAAAACCCACAGCTCCGATTCTGTGCGTATCTTGTATCGTTGCTGTTCCGTGTTCTGAGCCCCGGGGAAACTATGGCTGAAAGTCACCCCCAGAGGCCTCAAACCAAACTGGGAGGCCACAGGCAGCTCATGGGGAGAGAGGGCCCAGAACTCACAGCAGGTGCTGCGTGACTCCAGGGAGTCTGTCCCTGACTCCAGAAGCTCAGATGACCCAGCCTCTGTCCCTTAGCAGCTGAGGAGACACCACCTGCTGGGGGCTGGAGGATGGCTCCCCGGAGGAGCTGGGGCACTCACCTAGCTCGTTCATGGCACGGCGGTATTCCTCATCAAAGGACAGCTTCATCACCGCACAGGTGGCCTGGCAGATCTGCGGCTCGATGGGGACCGGGGCTGTGGGAAAGGGACCAGATCAGACCCCCCATTCCTGAGAAATGTCCCAGGTGACTCCCAAAGGTCCCCACCCCCTCAAGCCTGAAGAATCCCAGGAGCTTTGCAAACGGCTGCAGAGCTGAGACTTCCTTTCCCAACCTCTCTAAGACGGGATGAAGGGGTGGCCTCCCTCACTCGGCTTGGGAAGGGACATGAGGCGGTTCCTGGAGCATACCTCTTAGCTGTGCCCCTGTCCTTTTAAAAAAAAAATCAAAATTGGCCGGGCGCGGTGGCTCACCCCTGTCATCCCAGCACTTTAGGAGGCCGAGGCAGGTGGATCATGAGGTCAAGAGATCGAGACCATCCTGGTCAACAAAGTGAAACCCCGTCTCTACTAAAAATACAAAAATTAGCTGGGCATGGTGGCGCGTGCCTGTCATCCCAGCTACTCGGGAGGCTGAGGCAGGAGAATTGCCTGAACCCGGGAGGCGGAGGTTGCGGTGAGCCGAGATCGCGCCAGTGCACTCCAGCCTGGGTAACAAGAGCGAAACTCCGTCTCAAGAAAAACAAAAAATTATGAGACAAGGCCTCCCTCAGTTGCCCAGGCTGGAGTGCAGTGGCGCGACCTCAGATCACTGCAGCCTCAGATTCTTGGGCTCAAGCAGTTCTCCCGCTTCAGCCTCCCAAAGTGCTGGGATTACCGGAGTGAGAGTCACCGCGCCCAGCCCCTGTATTACCTTTGAGGTCAACTGCCTCCAGCTCCAGAAGGCGGCAGGTTTTAGTCGCCCATCCCCACGGGAAGTCCCGGCTGCGTGTTAGCTGCACAGGCGCCCCCACCCTCACCCCAAGGCCCAGCACTCACCGCCACTGGCGCCGCCTCCGCCTCCGCCTCCGTCGGGCGCGCCCTCCCGGGCCTGCAGCCAGTCCCAGCACGTCTCGCAGTAGGCGCGGATCTGCTCCAGCACGTGCAGGACGCGCATCTCCTTGCGCGCCAGGCCCTGGTCCGGCTGCGAGAAGACGATGTTGTGCAGCGCCGCGTTGGCACGCATGCGCGCGTCCTTGGCCCCCGGCGCCCCTGGAGCCCCGGCGCGGCCCGCGGCCTCGGTGCCGGTGCCGTGGAGGATTTGCAGCAGCAGCGGCAGGCAGCCCGAGCGGCGCATGGCCACGCAGCTCTCCGGCGAGCTGGACATGGCCAGCAGCGTCCGCGCAGTGTCCTCCTGATCACGCGTCGCCAACATGGACAACAGCCAGAAGACCACCTCCACCTGGGGGTGGGAAGGGTCAGGGTCAGGGTGCGGGGGTCCCTCACCTGCCGCCGGACACCTGGAAACCTGGTCCGAGCCCTGCCCCTGCCCCATCCCAAGGGCAGCCCCATGCACACCTGGGGGACGGATCGGGGGTCAGGGAGGCTAAACCCCCTCACCCGGCATTCCTAGGGCGGCCGTGCACAGCCAAGGGGCTCTACAGGGATGTCCACGGTACCCCCGGCTCCAGCTACGGGACGTGTTTCCCCATCCACCTCGCCGGGCCCCCAGCTTCTCCACCAGCTGCACACGGGGCGGGGGGCCTTCCTACACCCGAGGGGGTACTGGATGGAGGCGTGGGGGGGCACCACAACTGGCGGGGATGCAGGTCCGATCCTCCCCAACCCAGACAACCGACTCCCACCTCACGTTAGACCCTCCCCCTCACCTTGCTGTTGCCTGGCTGAGGGGTGCCATCCTCTGGGTGTGTGGGGACCTCTGTCTCGGGGTCCTCGTCCACTGGCACCGACTTCACCGCCAGCAAGGCCTGCCGGAGAGCACCAGGCTCAGGGGTACAGTCCAAGAGCACCCCAGAAAGCACCGAATCTGCTGATGCCAGCTGCTCGCCCATGATGTGGGTGGGGGCAGGTAGGACCCTAGGAGTCCCGTTCTGCCTGGGCCACCACCACCCCTGGGCCCTGGCTCCACCCCACCCAGTACCTGGGGCTCCGTCTGCTGCACTCGGTCCTGTGCCTCCAGCAACTCCTTGTCAATCTGTTCCAGGCGCGAGGCGCGGATCTGCTCGAAACATCAGGGCTAGTGCTGGGACTGACCGTGCCCCCGGCTCCGACCCCGCCTTCTGCCTCGGATGACCCCGCCCCCGACTCAGATCCCGCCTTCTCCCTGGGATGACCCTGCCCTGGGCTCTAATCTTGCCTCTCTCTGGGATCACCCCCCCCACCCCGTCCCCACTCTGGGCCCTGACCCCACCTCCCTGGAATGACCTTGCCCTGGGCCCCAACCCTGCTTCTCCCTTGGATGACCCCACCTGGAATGACTTCATCCTGGGCTCTGACCCTGCCTCTTCCTGGGATGACCTCGCCCTGGACAGACTCTGCCTTCTCCCTGATCCAGCCCTGCCTGCACCCTAAGCCCTGCCCCCTAAGATATGACCCCACCCACTGTCTCCCTGCTTTATCCTTCTAGCCCCCACCCTATCTAGCCCATCCCCGGCTCTGACTCCCCCCACTTCTCACTTGGGCTCCACCCAGAACCTAGATCTCGTCCTTCTAGGCCCCACCCACCCCCTGATCTGACCCACGGGCCACGCCACCAGCCACTGTCCCCTCGAACCACTCTTGTGCTCAGGCTGCCCTGAGCCGCCTCTGACCACCCACCACCACCTCCAGCTTCTGTCCAGCTCCTGAACCAGACCCCTCCAACCCAGGAGGCCTAAAACTCCTCCCATTACCCCCGCCCCCGCCCATGATAATCTCTGCCCTCCGAGTCGCCCACTGGCACAGGATCCCGCCTACCGCCGCACCTGCGCCCGCTGCACCATCTCATCCGAGGTGCCAAAGCGCTCCTCCATCAGTGATCGGATGTGCTGGGCCTCGAACTCCAGCTGCTGCCGTATCAGGTCCATCTGCATCGAAAACTGCTGGGGAGAGCGGGAGGGCCACGGTGAAGGGCGCCGGGGCTGGGTCCCTTTCCTCCCCACACTGCAGGCGGGCCACGGTGAGGAACTCCGGGGCTGGGTCCCTTTCCTCCCCACACTGCAGGCGGGCCACGGTGAGGGGCGCCGGGGCTGGGTCCCTTTCCTCCCCACACTGCAGGCGGGCCACGGTGAGGGGCGCCGGGGCTGGGTCCCTTTCCTCCCCACGCTGCAGGCGGGCCACGGTGAGGAACTCCGGGGCTGGGTCCCTTTCCTCCCCAGCCGCGTCCCAACTCGGCGTGGGGCGGGCGCGCTGCCCGCTGGCCCCGCAGCTCGCTCACCGTCTCCACGTGCGGCAGCTCTTCCAGGCGCTTGGACAGGCCCTGCAGCTGAGAGTAGTACCAGAGCTTCTCCTTCTCCTCCTTCTCAATCTCGTTCAGCAGGAAACACCTGCGGGAGGTCAGGGAGGGCGGCCCCGTGTACGTGTGTTTATTTTGATGTTCGTGTCACTTGCTGGCGCTCACTGTATGCCAAGTCTAGCAGGCAGCAAGGCAATGTCTCTCCGTGGCGCTCCCCACGCTAGGGTAAGCGGGGGGTGCTGAAATTAACTGGGGGGTGCAACAATTAGCTGAAAGGAGAGAAGGCATTCGGGCAACAAAGCCAGACCCCTCTATAAAAAGAAAAAAAAAAAACATTTTTTTAAATAGCCAGTCAGCCTGGCTTGGTGGCTCACGCCTGTAATCCCAGCACTTTGGGAGGTCAAGGGGGGAAGATCACCTGAGGTCAGGAGTTCGAGACCAGCCTGGCCAAGATGGCGAAACGCCATCTCTACTAAAAATAAAAAATTAGACGGGCGTGGTCGTTCACGTCTGTAATCCCAGCTATTCGGGAGGCTGTGGGAGAACTGCCCGAACACGGGAGACGGAGGTTGTAGTGAGCCAAGATCACACCATCGCACTCCAGTCTGGGCAACAAGAATGAACTCCGTCTCAAAAAAAAAGAGAAAGCACTTCCTCTGGAAATTCTCATCCTTGAAGACAGACTGAGGAGCCTGTTCTGCCTGTAACACTTCTCAGCTTATAAAGCAGCTTCGGGCTCAAAGGGTGCAACAGAGATGTCCCTTAACCCCGTGTGGGAGACACGGCCACTCCCACTTTACAGGGCAGGAGTCAGGCTGCGAGGGTTTAGGGGAGCTGAGTGAGATCCCACAGCAGAGCACAGACAACTCCATGCTGCTCTTGCAACGGCCCCGCCCGACCCCACACGACCAGGCTGAGCAGCGCAGAGCGCGCGGACCCTGCCTCCCTCTGCTGGCCCTGAGCCCACGTTTCTGGGGTCACAGCGCGCTCTCTACAAACATTGCTTTGAGCCCCTCTGGCTCCAGGCCTGGCTGAACCCTGGCACTGGACACAGCCTGGTCCCTAGCGACGCCGGCGTGTCCCGGACCCCTGGGGACGTCGCCAAGGAGCCTTTCTCTCAGCCAGGAACCTCCCCCATCCTCTTTGTACGCCCGCTGCGGTCACCCAGGCCGTAGAGGGGGCGGAGAGCCACGTGGGGAAGAGGCTTAGAGGTGGGCGGGGTTTGTTCGCTGGGCGGTGCCGTATGAGTGGGTGGGGCGTGTGTGGGCGGAGCCACATGAGGATGGACGAATTAGAGGGCAGAGACGGTCGGGGGCGGAGTCACCTCCTGGCTGCCCAAGGCCCGGGTCCCATGTGCGCTCACCGTTCCCGGTCCAGTTCCTCCAGCAGCCGGATGGTGGCCCGGCTCAGCTCCCCAAAGCTGTCCTTAGAGGGCCCGGAGCCATGTACCGGGCTGCCCTCGGGGGTCCGGGCAGCAGGCTCCGGGCCCAGGGCGGGCGGCTGGAATTTGAGGTTGTACAGGCTGGCGATGTCCATCTGCAGGGCTGGATGGGCAGAGAGGGCGGAGGTCAGCGGCCCTGCCTGCCTCTCCCCCCAGCTTCCCTCGCTCCCTCCGCGCGTGGTCCCAGTGCTCACCTTTCAGCTGTTCTAGCACCTCCGTCTGTCCCGAGGACACCAGCACTCGGGCCTCCTGCTCCAGCTTCCCCTGCAGATGCTTCAACACCTCCTGCAGGGGCGGGGAAAAAGGGTGGGGAGGCATTGGCCACTGCACTCGGCTGCCGGAGGCCACCCCCTGGGGCCTTAGCCACCTCCTCCATGCAGGCCCCCACCTTCATGCCCGACGTCTCTGTCTGCAGCTTGGACAGGTGGCTGGAGTTATCCCGGAGCTCCTGCCTCAGGTGGCTGTTCTCAGCCTTCAAGGCCTCCACCTGCCGCACCAGCTGCTCGTACGACGCCACGGAGCTCGTCATCTTCAGCTCCTGCAGCGTCTGGAATCACAGGGGCAGAGGGTTCAGCTGAGCGTCTGGGGAGGGTGCCGTGATGCCTTCTGGATGGCCCCTGACCTAAGGCCCAGCCCTCCTGCCTGATCCTGGGTTGGGATTCCCAGGCAGGAGTCCCTGGTGTGGACCAGTACAGGCCCAGGCGGTGCTGTCCAGGGAATCCGGGGCACAGAGGGGCAGGTGAAGTTGGACAGGCGGCCCGGACGGGAGACAGGGGCCACGTACAGACACCTGAATGTCCAACTGACCAGGCAACTGACAGACAGCCTCTCCTTCCCAGCCTCTAGGACACATCCTGACAGCTCGCCCGACAAACACACAGACAGCTGGGACCGCCTAACCTAGTGGGCCAACTGGCCAGCCCAGCACCCCCAGGCTCACAGCCAGAGAGGGTGACAGCCAGACAGACAGACAGGACCCTCCCCTAAAACGCACACCCTGCCTAGAGGCTGACAGCCAGACACGCTGGGCAGACAGACCACCAGTGGGCCCTGCTGATGGACAATAAAACACCATGAAGGTCAGTGGGTAACACCCAAGATGTGCAGAAACGGACGGATAGATGAATCCCAGCCCGCCACCACCACCCCAGCAGCCCCACACCTCGTCCATCGCTGGCTGGGCTCAGGGTGGCTACCTGCGTGGCCTGAACCCTCCGTGCAGCCTTCAGCTGGTCCCGGCTGGATGCCCCATCCCTTGGCTGTACCAGTGCCACTAGCTTCTTTGTGCCTCTGGCTGCCTTCTGGCTCCAGCCTGGCCTCCTCCCTCTGTCCAGCTGGCCGGTGCCTCCTCCCTTGGCTCAGCCCTCCTGCCTGAGCCCCCCTCACGCCCCCCTTCCCTCTTTGTTCCTTTCCCATCAGCGCTTGCCTCCTCCCTCCGCCTTTGTCTCAGATGCACCAATGGCAGCCCATGCTCCGCCACCTCCCCCTGCCAGCCTGAGCCCCCTCCTCACACCGGCCCTGTCCGGCACACCTGCTCCTCCCCTCCCTCCTCCACCTGACCACACACATGTATTCACTTGTTATTCATTCTCTGACCCCCAGGTGCCCCCCATCCCCTCCCCTCCCACCTGGATGTCACCAGGGACACAGCTGGAACAGGAGTAGGGGAGGGGGCTCAGTCCCAGGCGGGAGGATGGGGTCAGGCTGTCCCCACCTGCTCAGGGGACCCAGTGTGTGCCTCACCGTGTCATGTGGCTCATTCCTGGTCTGTCCTGAGTCTTAGGGACCACCAGTCGGCTGTTGCCAGAGGGAGAGACCGAGGCCCTGGGAAACTGACCCAGTAAGGAAGGGAACACAACATCACTGGCACCCAGACCCTGCCTGGGAGGCGCTGGAAGTCCAGGCTGGAGGCCCAACACGCGCCCCCCTCTCGCCTCGGGCTGCCCCTCTGCAGGGTAGAAGTGGGCATGGCCAGGGTGGGAGGGGCACAGGGACTGGAAATCAGGTGGCAGAGGCTGGCAGCCTGAGGACCACAGCCCTCACCTCCCATCCTGATTCAATGATGTCCAAGGCTGTTGGGGTCTCCACTGGGGATCAGGCCTGGGGTTGGGGGCCATATGCAGGGAGACCCTGGGGTCTGACTGGAGCCGCATGTTCCACCTGATGTCACCATGCCATGCCCAGCCAGGCAGAAAGAGCAGATGAAGTGGAAAGCAACACGCATCTCCTCCTGCTCCCCAGTCCCAGGCCTCCCCTACATGGCTCTTCCTAGCTGGCCCAAGTCAAGCCCCGGACACCTTCCCTCTCCCCACACTCGGTGCTCACTTCTGGGTCCTCATTAGAGTGAGCTGGTCCCTCCAAGCTCTGCCCAGCGAATCGTGCCTCCCCCAGCTCCTGACACCCCTGTCAGGACATTCCGATCAACCTCTTCCTGGCCTCCCACAATCCCTGGTGCACAGCCAGAGGGAGCCTGAAATGTCACAAGTCAGATCTCATTACTCCCCAGCTCAAACACCTCCCATGGCTCCCCAGTGCCCTCAGGATAAGCTCTAACTCCTCCATGTACAGCACGAGTCCCTGGGAAACTGGAGGCTCTCTTCTCTCAGGCCTTTGCATGTGCAGTTGCCCTGGCCAGGTCACCTTTTCTAACTCCTGCCATCCCTCACCTTCTTCCACGAAGCCCTCCTGCCTGCCTTTCACCCCCAGGTTGCATACTGTAGCCTCCCGGGGGGCCTTCCTGAGAGCTCACTCCCTGAAGGCACCATGGCTGGGGGCTGGTCGTATTGAGAGGGGAGGGAAGCCCACGGGTGGGAAGCCAGGCCCAAAAAGGCCCTTCTCCTTCCTTTAATCCGAACCCCATCTTTCCAGAGGGGGAAACTGATGCCCAGAGAGGTGCCACCACACCCCCTAAGACACACAGCAGGCCTGTCCATCCCTCCCTCCGATCACCTCTAGGAGGTCCAGATGTTGAAGCCCACGAGTGGGTGTGTGCACAGGACCGGATGCAGAGACGCTGAGGCCCAACTCACTGGGACTCAGTTTCCCCTCCAGCTCCCACCCTGGGGAGATGAAGGGCCCAGAGTCTGTGCTGACGGGCATTGGAAACGTCGACGCGAGGCGGAGCTCGCGCCCCCTGCCCTCCACCCCGAGGACCCACACCCGCTTACTTGCAGCTGGGGTGGCGGGGCGCCCGGGTGTGGGGCCTCCTCCCTCTGCGCAGCTCCGCGGGCCCCACCGGGAATTCCGGCCCGGGGTGGCCTCGGAGCACAGGCTCCGGGGTCTCTGCGGCACGGACAGGGGCTCCGGGGCGGACAAAGCCCGGTCCGGGCCTGGGCAGGCAGCGCCACCGCTCCTACCGCTGGGCGAGACCACCGCGAGCGGGGGGAGGATGCGGGATGCGGGCGACACGGCCAATGAGGGCGCGGGAAGACGGGCTGGTGCCATGGCAACAGCCAATGGCGGCCCGGGCCGGGGACCGGCGGCAGCCGCAGGGCGTCAGGCCTCCTCGCGGGCTAAGGGACTGTGTGTGGGGGGGACTGAAACCCCCCAAGGGAAGGGGGCGCCCGAGGACCAAGATCTCTGTGTCCCCCACTTTATTGCAGGGTGTAACGGCCTCTTAAAATCTCCTGCGTCTGGATTTGCAGAATGTCAGAGTAAAATATCAAATCCTGGATGTTACATCAGCATCTAGGCGGGGGATGGGTTCCCAGGGCAGTGGCTGGGCTGGGGCAGGGCCTCCCCCCCCACAGGTCCAGCCTGGCCTGGTGCGGCTGAGTCAGGGTGGGACAGGGCTCGGGTCCAGGCTGGAGCTCCCTGAGGGTCCTACCTGGTGGGCAGGGGGGAGGGGGAGAGAGGCAGCCCACTGGGGAGCATCTGGGACCCCACATCTCCCCACATCTCTGTCTCCCCAGAAGAGGGTCAGGTTCTCCTGTAACTGTTCCTCCCCACATTCCTCTCTCTGTTTCTGTCTGTCCCTCAGTCTGTCTCTCCATCTCTGTTTCCATGTGTCTCTGCCCCTGGTCAGTCACACACACAAAGGCCAGAGGAGGGAAGGGCCAGGGATCCCAGGAATCCCCTTCTCCAGGGTCCCTTCTGGGGGGGGGGCGGGGACAGAAGGCGTGATTTTTTTTTTTCCTGGGCTGAGCAGCCAGGGCAAATCATTCACGGCTGAACCCTCAGTGTCCTCTGTAAAACGGGGAGGCGGCGGAAGATGCTGCAAGGGCTGGTGCAGGAATGAGAGGAGAGTGTGTGAAGGTCTGAGCGTTCCAGGCCCCCCAGCCAAGGCATGGGAGGACCCGTGCTGTTTCCTGCTGGGCCTTGAGCTGACCACCTGAAGGCTCTGGCCTGGGCCGTCACTGCCAGGGGCCGAGAACACTTAGGCCTGGCTGTGTGGGAGTCCCCAGAGCTGCATGCAGCTGTCCCCGGTGGTCGGGTCTGCAGAGGGAATGCATTAGGCGGACACAGGGGATGTTTTCTGAAGGCTGGAGGCTCCAGAGAAGCGAACAGCTGTGGTCAGGGGAGAGTAGTTCCGGGCTGAGGGAAGATCAGTGCATGCTTGGGACACAGCGGGTGTCTGCTGGAGCCATGGGGTACGGCGCGCGGTGGGGCTCGGCGAGGGCAAGTCGGGGCAGGGCAGGGCGAGGCTGGAATGGGGTGGGGGATGCAGAGCCTGGGGCCCTGGCTTCAGCTCAGCCTTGCGGTCCCTGTGTAACCCTAGGCATGTCTCTCTCTGGCCTCAGTTTCCAGTCTTGTTAAATGGGGGGTGGGTTGGATAACCCCTGCCTCTCTCCCGCGTGGAACCGCACCTCCCTGTTTAATTAGATGTCTCAGCACCCCAGGCTCCTCTCAGGCCCGGGTTTGGGGGATCCAAGGTCAGCCCTGTCCTTGTATACATGGGGAAACCGAGGCCTAGGCCAGGTAACATGTTGCCTGGGTTCACCCGTGAATGCCAACGAGACCTCCAGAGTGACTCTGAGCCTCCCTCCTTATCCCTGTGGAGGCGGCCAGGACCTGGAGGACTGAGGGTACATGAGGGCTGAGACCCCAAGACAGGGTGCCCTTGGCCCCAAATCTCCAGAACATTACGCCTCTGAACAAACCCCCGACGCACTAAAATCCCAGACCCTGTAAATCCTTGAACCACAGCCACACTCAGACATTAGACATTTAACTGTCAAAGGAACCCCCCATGGCCCTCCAAACCTTAGAAGGCTGAGCGAGGCCTCCCCTGTCTCCCATTGTGGAACTGGCGGCCTAGCCCAAAACCCCCTCCCAGGCTCCTCCCTGGGGTCCTCCACGCCCCCTACTGCTGCTGGGTTAAGGGGGAAGTTCCATCAAATGGTCACTTACTCCCCGCAAGCCCTCAGCCTGGCACAGGGCTCACTCTTGGAGTGTCTTTGAGCCCTCTGAGTCTGACCTCGAGCTGTCCCCGCCCCCTGATGTCTCCTCTGTGCCAGGGGCTGGGGGCAGAAATAGGAACGGCCCCCATCGGGAGCCGGGTGGGGCCCAGCAGAGCCTGAAGGCACCAGGTCACCGTGGGAGGACAGAGACAGGCCCGTCGCGGGCTGGGTGGCCGGGAAGGGCCCTGACCGGTGACGCGGCCACTGGAAGTGGGGGAGGGGTGGGACAGGCCGGTTCAGGCCGCGCCTCGAAACCTGATCGCCACTGTGGGCCTCAGTTTCCCCGGCGGCGAGCCGGCAGACTTGAGTCTCCGTCAGCACCGCGGACAGCTCCCCGGCCCCGCCGACGCGTTCTCTGCGGGCGCCTCCGCTCCGCAGCGAGGCTCCAGCCCTGCTCGAGGCGTGACCTTGGGCTCCCCGCTGCACTCCCAGCCTCAGTTTCCCCTTCAATGAGGCATGTCACGGCCGCGAGATTCGGAACGATTCCGGAGGCTGGAGACCCGCTGGGGTCGGGAACGGACGGATACGAACAGCAGCCGCGGCGAACGTCAAAGCAGGCCACACGCTCGCGCCCAGAAGGGGAAACTGAGGCCCAAAGAGGCGCAGGGCGTGGCCCAGGCCCCCACCCTGCGCAGGGCCGGGCCTTCGCAGGATGCCCCCGCAGCCGCCCCCGCCAGCCCAGCGGGCGCAGCCTCGGCGTCACCGCAGTGAGGAGGGGTCCGAGGGTCTCCCGCTGAGGCCGAGGGCTGGGCCGGGCGAGCCCTGCGCTTGCGCAGACCCGGGGCGTGGGGGGGTCGCTGCGGCGCAGGAGAGGGGCTCCCATCCCCGCCAAGCCCCGGGCTGTTTCCCCGGCAACCGTCTCCACTGCGACTGCGCCAGACCCCCGACTGCAGCTCCGCTCGCTCCCCCGTGCGCCCCCCGCCGCCGCGCCCGGCGCTCCCGCGGCGTGGACCCCGCCCCGTTCCCGCGCCGCCTGGAGCCCTCCCCAGCGGCCCGACCCCCGCGCCCTACCTGGTCCCCGAAGAAGGCCGAGTGCAGCAGGTTCAGGAGCCCCAGGAGCCCCATGGAGCCGCGGCCGCCCCGGACCAGCCGCGCCCCGCCCCGCCTCTCGGCCGCCCGGGTGGGGGTGCGGGCCGCGGCCCCGTCTGCCCTGCGCCTGCGCGGAGAGGGGGGCGGAGGGGTCACTCCGCGCGTCTGGGGCGGGGCTCCTCCCGAAAGGGGCGCGGGCTCCCCGCGGGGTCTGGAGGCGCTCCGGGGCCGGGGAGTCTCGCGGGACCGAGGCTGCGGCAGATCCAGGCATGGGAGAGAGGGGAGGGGACTCACGTGGGCCGAGCGGCGCCAGGAACGGGTCCCACCGCGCAGGGGAGTTCCAATGCGGCGGGAGGAGACGGGCGGGGGCTCGGTGGGAGCGGGGCACGAGGTCCCACGGGGAATGGGGGTCGCGGACGGACAGAGGCGGCGGCACCCTGCGGCTGGGGTCTGCTGCCCACGGGCACTCGTGACCTGCGGAAGCTCGTGACCGCCCCTGAATCAGCACGGCCTGGCGCGCTGAGGTTCATTAGTCATTCAGCAATCACCTGCGCAAACATCGCCTGCCGAGAGCGGAGCTGGGCGAAGGGAGGCCGCCGTAAGGGGGCGACAGCGCACGCAGACATTCACTTAACAAGCCTTTATGAAGCACCTACTGTGTGCTGGGATGCCTGCAATGAACAACTCAAAACCCCTGCCCTTGGGAAGCGGACACGAACGAGGACTGCAGCGGGCTGGGCAGAGAAGCCAGCGGGGCCGGCAGGGCGTAGGGAGCTGCTGGGGAGGCGGAACAGCCCTGGGTGGTGTGAGGGGAGAGGGCAGGGAGGGAGGGTCCCCGGCAGGTCGCGCAGGCCCTGCGGAAAGGGGGAGCCACGATGGGCTGTGGGCAGAGCAGGGCCGCGCCCGACTCCAGGCTCACGGGCGCCCACTGGCGGCTGCGGGGAGAACAGGCCGTGGGCGGCGCCGGGAGGGCAGGCAGAGGCCGGGGCGCGGGTCCGGAGTGGGAAGTTGGGGCCCAGCCAGTTTGGGGGCTGAGGCGTGTTGTGAATTGAGTCCCGGGAAGCCAGAGACCGAGCGGCCGAAGGAGAAAGGGCGCTGCTTTAGCAGGACGGCGGGGCAGGCCGCCTCCAGCAGGTGCCTCACTGAAACCCGGAGAGCTGGGAGGGAGCCATGCTCCCGGCGGGGCCGTGGTGGGGCCGGCAGGCTTCGGGTCACACAGGGCTCCTGCTTGAGAAGTCAAGGGAGGGCGCGGGCAGTGCCAAGCGGCGGGAACCAGGACAGGGACTGAAGGCAGCTGACCGGCAGCGCCAGGGCCAGACCGGTGCCCAGAGGACGGAGCTGCCTGGGACGTTATGTATGAGACCCGGCAGGTCTGGGAGAATCCACACAGGTTCTGGGGCAGAGCGTGGGATCAGAGGATAGAAACAGTAGCGTGCACGCCTGTAATCCCGGAAGGCCGAGGCGGGTAGATCATCGGAGGTCAGGAGTTCAAGACCAGCCTGGCCAACATCCTGAAACCCTGTCTCTACTAAAATTACAAAAAATTAGGGGTCGTCTTGGCACGCGCCTGTAGTCCCTGATACTAGGGAGACCTGAGGCAGGAGAATCGCTTAAACCCACAAAGCAGACATTGCAGTGAGCCAAGATGGTGCCACGGCACTGCAGCCTGGACCCCAGAGCAAGACTGTCTCAAAGACAAAAAAAAAAAAACCCGTAGATGTGAGAGACCGAAGGACAGAGCCTGGGCCTTGTGTTGGGAAGTGCCCAGCAGTGGCACCCCAGTGCCAGTTGGAGGCTCCCACCGCAACTCCTGGATGCCCCCCCAAATGCCTTGGACCTAGAGCACCACCTGGCTGCCAAAGCGTGCCTGTATCTGAGATGGCAGAGTATCTTTTTGCTTTAAATATGAAAATGTATTTTCCCTGATGCCAGCTGCAGAAAACCAAGGGAAGTAGCCATCAGCAGCCACTGTGCTGGCCAGGCCTCACCACGTGCAGGGACGGCATTTATGGACAGGAAACTTCCTTTAAAGGGCCAGACAGTAAATTGTCAGCATCTGCCCAGCAGAATGTAGGTATGAATGGGCACACAGCTGGGTGCCAATAAGCTCCGCCAAAGCAAGATGAAACCCTGAACCGGGTCCGCCTCCGCTTTTCAGGGAGGGGCCTGGGGCTTGTTGCCAGCTGGCTGCCTCCGGATGGCAATGGGCATGGCTCCAAATCTCACCTACAGAGCAGCCTGGTACTCAACAGCTCTTACCATTTCCATGTTTTTTTAGGCAGTGTCTCCATAAGACCGCCCCACCGTGCACCACCACTTGTGACTTCCGACACTCAGGGCTGAAAACCACCCTGCAGATAAAGCTGGGTTTGAGGATGGCACCCATTCATTTATCTGAGGCTTAAACACCTGTTTTAACACCTCCACAATTTTTTTTTTTTCTTTGAGACGGAGTTTCACTCTTGTTACCCAAGCTGGAGTGCAATGGCGCGATCTCGGCTCACCGTAACCTCGGCCTCCTGAGTAGCTGGGATTACAGGCACGCGCCACCATGCCCAGCTAATTTTTGTATTTTTAGTAGAGATGGGGTTTCACCATGTTGACCAGGATGGTCTCGATCTCGTGACCTCGTGATCCACCCGCCTCGGCCTCCCAAAGTGCTGGGATTATAGGCGTGAGCCACCGCACCCGGTCGAACAATTTCATTTTTAAAAATAATTCTGGGCCAGGCACAGTGGCTCAGGCCTGTAACCCCAGCACTTTGGAAGTCTGAGGTGGGTGGATCATCTGAGATTGGGAGTTGGAGACCTGCCTGACCAACACGGTGAAATCCTGTCTCAACTAAAAATAAAAAAATTAGCCAGCTGTGGTGGCGCGTGCCTGTAATCCCAACTACTCGGGAGGCTGAGGCACAAGAATCACTTTAACCTGGGAGGTGGAGGTTGTAGTGAGCTGAGATGGTGCCACTGCACTCCAGCCTGGAGAAATAGCAACACCCGTCTCAAAAACTAAAAACAAACAACTCCAAATGCTGACAACCGACACAAGGAGCCCTGCCCGCACGTGCGATCCCTCCGTCTGCGGAAGCTGGAGCTGGGCAGGCCTGTGAAACTGAAGTGAACCTGGCCCGCCTGCCCAGAGCCCTCTGGACAGTCCTAACCCTGGGGGCCTTTCCCACTGCCCTAAGGCTGCACCAAGCAGCTAAACCACCCTCCATGTCTTGAGGGTTCCTTTAAAGCCCAGGTGGGTTCAGGGCAGCCCACAGGCGAATTTTCAATATTCCACGTACCTCAGGCGCTGCCAGCGAGACTCGCCCCCACTTCTGACTTCCCAGCAGGTCCAGGTCCTCAAGTGGCCTCCCCGGCCCCCGTGCGTCCTGGCAGGGTCCGCCAATGCACGCGGTCCAGCGTGGGGCTTCAGAGCCGTGGCCACGCGCAGCGCGGTGCCCCACAGCGGCAGGCCCCTCTGCACCAGCCAGGTAGTCACAGGTGCTCCCAGTACCCCCCAGCTCTGTAGGCGGGGAGGGTCTCCAGCTGCAGTGAACCCAGGCTTCCTAGTAGTGTAACTTGATTCCAAAGTGCTCTATGTTTTTAAAGACGGGTTCATCATGTTGGTCAGGCTAGTGTCCCCTAACTCCTGAGCTCAGGTGATCCGCCCACCTCGGCCTCCGAAGTGCGGGGAATACAAGTGTGAGCCACCACACCTCATCTTTTTTTTTTCTGAGACAGAGTCTCAGTCTTGTCACCCAGGCAGTGTAACCTCTGCCTCCTGGGTTCAAGTGACTCTCCTGCCTCAGCCTCTCAAATAACTGGAATCGCAGGTGCACCCAATCATGCCCAGCTAGGCTAATTTTTGTGTCTTTAAAGTACAGATAGGGTCTCAGCGTGTAGGCCAGGCTTGTCTTGAACTCCTGACCTCAGGTGATCTGCCCACCTCTGCCTCCCAGAGTGCTGGAATTACAGGTGAGGCACCGCGCCCAGCTGCAGACGATGTTTAAATTTGAAGACAGAACCAAGTGCAGTGTCTGACGCCCGCGATCCCAGCACTGGGAAGCCGCGGGAAGACCACTGGAGCCCACGATGCTGAGGTTGCAGTGAGCCGTGATCACAGCACCACCCTCCAGCCTCTGCTGACTCCAGCCTCGAACCCGTTAGTTCTCACCATGTTCTCCCACCCCCATTCAGCCATCAGGGAGGCCACCGAGGGCTGGATGGCGCCTCAAGCCCAAATACACGGCGGCCACCGTGTCCTGTTCTTTCAAGCATCCCGTGCGAAGGGGACAGGGCTGGTCAGACCATGGATGGTGCAGCCGAAGCCACGGGACATGCTACTCTGTCCTGGGACATGACACCCCAGGCTGGAAGGACGAGGTTGGCGGCAGCCATGGAGCCTGCTGGGAGGGCAGAGTTCGCAGTATGGTGTCAGCAGTCAGGAGCTCGTGAGGAGCTGGGCGGGCTGACGACGGGAGGCTCAGGTCACCCAAAAGTTCCTGCTGCTGCTGCTTTGCTTCCTGAGGGAACCCTCCCCCAAGAGATGAGGCCAGAAGGGAGAACCTAGGGGAGGTGGGGGCCTGAGGAGGGTGCATGGGGCACCCAGAAGACAGCATGAGGCCAGCCAGCTGCCCCCAGGCAGAGAACGCCGAGGGCCGAAGGACAGGGCTACACCTGGGCTTGGGGGACCTGGGCTTGGGGGCACAGCCGTCAGCCTCGGACACCAGGAGGCCACCCACGCAGCACTCCCTCACAGCCCTGAATGTCCAACCTGAACCCCCTCACAGCGGGAACCAGAACCAGCCCCAGGCCCCTCCCGGAGCTCGGACGCGGAAAGACAGGCCTCGCGCAGGGCTGGAGACCTGTGAGCCTTTATTAGCACAGCCACTACTTGAGGGGGATGAAGCGGGAGGAGTGAGTGGCCCCGATGCCCGGCCGGCCGTGCTTCACGGGCTTGTAGGTGATGGAGAACTCGCCCAGGTAGTGGCCGATCATCTCTGGCTGCGGGAGGCGAGGAGAGCTGGGCGTCAGGCGACCTTCCCGGCCGGCCGGCCGCCCGCACCTTGGCCTCCCCACCCCGCCGCAGGGACGGCCCACGCACCTTGATCTCCACCTGGTTGAAGGTCTTGCCGTTGTAGACGCCCACCATGCTGCCCACCATCTCGGGCAGGATGATCATGTCCCGCAGGTGCGTCTTCACCACTTCCGGCTTCTCCATGGGCGGCGCCTCCTTCTTGGCCTTGCGCAGCCGCTTCAGCAGCGAGTGCTGCTTCCGCCGAAGGCCCCGGTTCAGCCGCCGCCGCTGGCGCGCACTGTACAGCTGCATCAGCTGCTCGCTGAGGGCGCACCAGGCAGACGGGTCTGAGCGGCCCCGCCCGGGGCGACCCCACCACTCCAGGGGCGGTGAGCAAGGCCTGGCTCTCCCCAGGGACATGGCTGCCCTGCATTTGAACTGACCACTGTAGTGACTAGAAACACGCCAAGTCTCTCTGCGCCCCCGCCAGACCTGTGGACGCACCCCTCAGATGCAGGGATCCAGAGGGGACAATCGGCCCGGAAGCTACAGCCTCAGACAAGGTGCTGTGACGCACGGCTCTGGCCAAAGGCCCCTAAAACACGCATGGGGAGGCTGCGAGGGTGCAGTGGCTCCCCTGGCATCCCGGCGCTTTGGGAAGCTGATGCGGGTGGATCACGAGGTCAATAGGTCGAGACCAGTCTGGCCAACATGGCGGAACCCCGTCTCCACTAAAGATACAAAACTTGGCCAGGCGTGGTGGCGCGCGGGAGGCGGAGGGTGCAGTGAGCCGAGATCGCCCCACTGCACTCCAGCCTGGGCGACACAGTGAGACTCCGTCTCCAGAAGAGACAATAAAAAAATAAAACTGCATGCCAGGTGCTTTCTACTGCCCTGCTTGAAAAGGAGCGAGCCAGCACCTGCCACCGCCCTTGGAATCTAAGGACTCTAACGCTGCCCGTTATTCTAACACACGTGGGCTACGGGCGGCGGCTACGCCCTCCACCTCATCCGCGGAGAAGGTAACAAAGGGGCAGGTTGAAATAAGCAAAACCCGGCCCGGCGCGGCGGCTCACGAGGTCAAGAGATCGAGACCATCCTGGTCAACATGGTGAAACCCCGTCTCTACTAAAAATACAAAAATTAGCCGGACATGGTGGCGCGGGCCTGTAATCCCAGCTCTTTGGGAGGCCGAGGCGGGTGGATCATGAGGTCAAGAGATCGAGACCATCCAGGTCAACATGGTGAAACCCCGTCTCTACTAAAAATACAAAAAATTAGCTGGGCATGGTGGCGCGTGCCTGTAATCTCAGCTACTCGGGAGGCTGAGGCAGGAGAATTGCCCGAACCCAGGAGGCGGAGGTTGTGGTGAGCCGAGATCGTGCCATTGCACTCCAGCCTGGGTAACAAGAGCGAAACTCCGTCTCAAAAAAAAAAAAAGAAAAAAGAAATAAACAAAACCCTCAACGTCTCTGGACAGTTTTCCGGGCGCACAACCGCGCTCAGTCCTCCGGCGCGCGGCAGAGGCGCCGGGACCCCGGTCCGCCCCCGCCCCAGCCCCGCCCCAGCCCCGCCGGCCTTACTAGGACATGTCCAGCAGCTGGTCCAGGTCCACGCCGCGGTAGGTGAACTTGCGGAAGGTCCGCTTCTTCTTCTGCTCTACCTCTGCCTGCGCAGGCGCGGGCCGGGCGTCAGCGGGATCGCGACACCCTCCACCCGGGGCCACCGGGCACGAGGACGCCGCGGACAGAAACCCGACGGGGACACACCGCCTCGACCCCTCTGCCGGGGTCACGCGCGGCTCCGAGTTACGGGATCCCGGACGGACCTTCCCTGCCCCGCGTCGTCCCGATACCCACCGGGCCCGCCCCACGCCCCGACATCTGGCCGCCTCCAAGGTCCGGAGCAGGCCGCCGTAGCCGCGGGGCCGTACTGAGGCTCCCGCGGACAGTCAGAGGTCGGATGGAGCCGGATAGGCCCGGGGTAGACGCGCCAAATCGCAACACTCACCATCTTGCCGGATCCTCGGAAAAGACCGTTCTTGTCCGCGCTTGCGCAGTTATCGCGAGACTGCCCGCGTGTCCCGCCCCCTCGGCCGCGAACGCACACGCGCTTCCTTCCGGTTTCCCGGCGGCGAAGGCGCGCCCTCTGCCGGCTGGAGGGCAACACACAGGCTGCGGGGAGTAACGGGGCTGAGCTCTGCAGAGCCGCTTCCTCCAGTGTGACTCCGGCACGTGCTCCGTTATCTACAGGGTGACACCCACCTCGAGTATTCATGGAGCGCCTACTGTTGGCTCGTAGGTGCGGTTTGGGGGTTTAGGTCCCAGTGTGGGAGGAAGGCAAGACGTTATTGCAGATACCGGAGCAGGGACAGGGCCACGATGACAAGAAAAGTTTTTGTATAGAAAATAAGGGCAGTGAGACTGCCTCGCTACCAAAAAAAAAAAAAAATGCAAAAACTTGTGTACACACGGACATAACAATAAAAAATACAAACGTTAGCCGACATGGTGGCGTGCTCATGATCCCAGCTGCTCTAGGCCTTGAGCCCAGGAGGTCGAGGCTGCAGTGAGCCACGATGACGCCAACGGCACTCGAGCCTGGGCGACAAGAGCAAGACCCTGTCTCAAAAATGAGGTTTAGGGGCCGGGCGTGGTGGCTCACGCCTGTAATCCCAGCACTTTGGGAGGCCAAGGCGGGTGGATCACGAAGTCAAGAGATCGAGACCATCCAGGTGAAACCCCGTCTCTACTAAAAATACAAAAATCAGCTGGGCATGGTGGCGCGTGCCTGTAATCCCAGCTGCTCGGGAGGCTGAGGCAGGAGAATTGCCTGAACCCAGGAGGCAGAGGTCGCGGTGAGCCGAGATCGCGCCATTGCACTCCAGCCTGGGTAACAACTCCATCTCAAAAAAAAAAAAAAAAAAGAAAGGAAAAAAAAAATGAGGTTAGGAACATCACTGGGTTTGTAAGATATGTAAACGTAGCATGAATAATGATAGCTCAAAAAGGAAGAGGAGAAACTAGAACTACATAGGAATGTTGCTTTTTTTTTTTTTTTGAGACGGAGTTTTGCTCTTGTTGTCCAGGATGGAGCACAATGGCACAGTCTTGGCTCACTGCACTTCCACCTCTGAGGTTCAAGCGATATTTATACCTCAGCCTCCCAAGTAGCTGGGATTACAGGAGCCCACCAGCACACCCAGCTAATTATGTATTTTTAGTGGAGATAGGATTTCATCATGTTGCCCAGGCTGGTCTCGAACTCCCAACCTCAGGTGATTCATCCACTTTGGCCTCCCAAAATGCTGGGATTACAGGCCACTGTGCCCAGCCTGTATCTTACTGGAATTAAGGATAAAGTTGAAGTTGACTATTATTACAGTAACGTGGCACCCAGCTGGGTGGAGAGGCTCACGCCTTAATCCTAGCACTTAAGTAGG
Organism: Leontopithecus rosalia; assembly: GCA_028533165.1. Lineage (NCBI taxonomy): Eukaryota > Metazoa > Chordata > Mammalia > Primates > Cebidae > Leontopithecus > Leontopithecus rosalia. The sequence continues at coordinate 797,084 of CM052668.1, read as the reverse complement.
CTGAGGCGGGCATATCACCTGGCATATCTGGCCAACATGGTGAAACTCCATCTCTACTAAAATTACAAAAAATTGGCCGGGCACAGTGGCTCACGCCTGCAATCCCAGCACTTTGGGAGGCCGAGGTGGGCGGATCATGAGGTCAAGAGATCAAGACCATCCTGGCCGACATGGTGAAATTCCATCTCTATTAAAAAATAACAAAAATTAGCCAGGCGTGGTGGCTTGCCTGCAATCCCAGCTACTCAGGAGGCTGATGCAGGAGAATCGCTTGAACCCCGGGCCGGGGGACGGAGGTTGCGGTGAGCCAAGATTGCACTATTGCACTCCAGCCCGGGCGACAGAGCCAGACTCCTCAAAAAACGAACAGCAACAACAACAACAACAAAAAAACGGCCGGACGTGGTGGTTCACACCTGTAATCCCAGCACTTTGGGAGGTCAAGGTGGGTGGATCACCAGAGGTCAGGAGTTTGAGACCAGCCTGTCCAATGTGTGGAAACCCCATCTCTACTAAAAATACAAAAAAAAATTAGCCGGCTGTGGCGGCACCAGCCTGTAATCCCAGCTTCTCAGGAGGCTGAGACAGGAGAATCGCTTGAACCCGGGAGGTAGAGGTTACAATGAGCCGAGATCGCACTATTGCACTCTAGCCTGGGCAGCGAGCAAAACTCCCTCCTAAAAAACAAACCCCCAAAACCTCTGGGAACCCTAGCTTAGCTGTGGCGCTGTCCAGGGAGCTCAGCTCTCCCCAGCCTTCCCCACAGTCCCAAGGGAAGCCAATGACACTGTGTCCAGGAGGGGCTGCCTCTCCCTCTCCCTGAGGAGCACAGCACCTGTGTGTGGGGCCCACCCAAGTTGCCCATTTTCCTGCAGCAGACGCCTCCTGGCTGGCTCGCCGATTTCGTGCATGCTACTCCTTGGCTGGGGGAGCTAATCAAACTCGAGGGGCTGACACGCAACACCAGTGGAGAAGGCTGCTCCCGCCTGGCCCTGGCCTTCCTGGAAGCTGAGGATAGGGGAGAAAGCTCTGAGCAGGAAACAGGGCTGGCTTCCTGGGCGGAGGCATTGGGGGGCACTGTCTCGGTGAGGAAACTGCACTGCACGGAGGTGTGGGGGGTACTCCCTTCCTTGGCTCTCTCTAAACTAAGCCAAACCTTCCCTGCCCCACAAATATGAACTGGGGCAAGAGGTCCTAGCTGTTGTTTGGAGGATCTCACACTTGGAATGCTGTAGGCTTCCAATCTGAAACTTGGCGGACCTATTTATTTATGTATTTAGAGCCAGAGCCTCCCCCTGTGATGCAGGCTGGAGCGAAATGGCGTGATCTCCCATCACTGCAACCTCCACCTCCCAGGTTCAAGCAATTCTCCCCCCTCAGCCTCCTGAGTAGCTGGGATTACAGGCACGCACCACCATGCCCAGCTAATTTTTTGTATCTTTAGTAGAGACGGGGTTTCACCATATTGACCAGGATGGTCTCGATCTCATGACCTCGTGATCCACCCGCCTCGGCCTCCCAAAGTGCTGGGATGACAGGCGTGAGCCACTGCACCTGGTCTTTTTATGTCTGAAGCCTCGCTTTCCCTGCCAGAGTGACAGTATTGCTTCCAAAAGATGCCCCTGTCCTAATCCCCAGAACCTGGGCATGTGTCATCTTCCATGGCACAAGATGTTTAATAAAGGTTATGGGATGGGAGAAGCCTGGAGCCCACATTCCAAGAGAAAACTGGCGGAGGCCACATCCTAAAATTCCCAGCACCCCAACACCCGCTGAGGGACGGGCCCAGGCCGAGACCAAGGAGGGAAGAAACGGACACAAAGTGCTTTCTAATCCAAACGCACTTCTCTTTATTCAAACCAGGGTCAGACTGGTCAGTGTGAAACACCCTGAACCGCGGGCCTGGGGAGACGGCCTCCTACTCGGCCCGCATGGCCGCGGGACCCAGACCGCCAGTGTCCACGCGGCTGGCTGTGCGCAGCCCCCAAAGTGCACCTCAGACACTACCAAGCAGGTCAGTCGACGAAAGCAAGGAATTAAATGAAAAACAGAAACACACTCAGTAGATTTCTTCTTGAAGCTCCCAGAGTTTCTGGACCGAGGAGTCCCAGCCCCCAAAGCAAGGGGACTAGAAACGCACCCTCCACCACCGCTGACGGAAACCCTGTTTGAAATTAAAAAATAAGCCAGTATACATCGTAGAAAATTTCTCTTAAAAATCTCACAATTTGTAAATGTATATTTTTTCTTTAACATAAAAGTTTACAATATACCGTAAAACAAAAGGCTCAGGAAAATAATTTCCAAAGAAAAGGAAGAAAAAGAAACCTGAAGTTTTGAATTAAAGCTGAAGACATTTTTTTAACCCTGTTGTTGAACCAGTGACTTTTTCTTTATTGTGCTGATGGGTTAGAGAAAGAAATATTTAAAAACCTCAGTCCAGACGACACCCACAGCCGCTCCGAAAGCCGCTCGCCCCCCTCCCCCGCCCCCCAAGGCCGAGTCACTACTTTGCCGCCACGTTTGTGATTGTCACAGAGTTCACAAGTTTGGAATCCGGGTCTGGGCCGTGCAGACGTTGCCACCGCGGCTAGCGTCGGTAGGGGTGGAACCCTTGCACGTTGTGGTTCTGCCCTCGTCCAAAGCCGCTGCCACCGGCGGGGGGGCCCCCTGACCCTGGCACGGAGGGGCCCCCGTAGGAGGGGGGCTGCTGGCTGGGGTCCGAGAAGCCCTGTCCAAAGCCACTCAAGTCCTGCCCGTAACCTGCTGGGGGAGAGAGGCTTGTGAGCTCGGGGCGGTCCCCGGGCACTGGGCACTGCCATCGAGTGAGGCTGCCTGGACACAGTTCTGCTGAGCCACCTGAAGACCACAGGCCCCACAGTGTGGGGTGCGACCCTTCTGAGGCCAGCACCTAAGCCAGGGAGAGGAGCCCCGGGCGGCGTGTTCTCTCCCTCAAAACCATGTGAGCAGGGCACACACAGGGAAACTCGGCTTCCAGAGCCCTCCGTGGCCCACATGGCCTTGCCGTTTCCCTGTTCAATCCTGAAGACACCGTGGGTTGGTCGGGGGCAGGCTGGAGATGGCTGGGGGTGGGTGGAGACACAGATGGCCCGAGGCGCCATCATGGACAGGACTTCTAGAAAGCTGGCTCTCAGGAGGAGTGCACGGCTCTCAAGAGTTTTAGAGAACCCCCAATGCGCCCTTGCACCAATGCAGGGCCTGCCCAGACCCCACGTCGTCCCCCTGCCAGGGCATGTCCTTTGGTGGCGCATGTCAGGGAAGGGTCCTGGGCCCAACCTGACTGCCCCAGTGACACCATGGCTGAGGGTCCGGCACACCCTGTGGCCGGTCCAGCCGCACAGCCGACCTCAGGGGCATGGACAGAACAAGAACAGAGACACCGGGCTGTTCCCCACCCGACTACACACCTTCAGGAAGCCCCTCCCGCACCCTCTGGGTTCCCAGTCAGGTGCACACGGCACAGGCAGGCGTGGGCTCTGGGAGATCCTGGACCCGGTGAAGGCTTATAGCCAGCCAACATCTTAGCACTGGCAAGGGCCCCTCCCCAGAGGGCATCACCAACATCCACCCCCGCCCGGGCGGCAGAGGAAGCCATGTCCACTTCCCGGTGCAGGCAGGTGGGAGGAACCTGGAAGAGGCGGCGGCACCTACCTAGGCCACATCACTGCTCAGCCTGACCATAAGAGTGTAAACAAAGTGTGGGCCGCAGCCCGGCGGGTCTGGAGAATAGGAACCCAGGCCTGGCAAGAGACGAGACCGGGGTGACCAACCCAGGCAGCCGCCACCGAGAGCAGTGGCTGACACACACTCCACGCCCCAACTGGGCGCCTCATGCCCCCCTGCCAGCCGAAGACACTCGGGGCTTGGTGGCAGGTCAAGACCCACGTATGCAGCAACCTGAGCCCGAGGCCTGGCCATGAGGGCAGGGGAACCAGAGCCATGCAAGGCGGGCGGGCGCCTGCGCCACACACAGCTCCCACTCCCAGCACCCACCAGGCCTAAAGGAAGCGTGTTCACAGGCGCCCCATGTTCTCACACCCTGCCTGTGAGCATCCCCTGGTGCTGGAAGAGCTGCGCGTGGTTGGAGCCCTGCCCACTTAGGACACTGCATTGGTCCTGAGCAAGGCTGCTGTGACACTAGGCTCAATGCAGGTCAAGAACTATAGACATGCAAAACCTTGACCCATCCTGGCCCGGTCCCCCACCAAGCCCCTAGCCCGGTCCCCCACCAAGCCCCTACCCTTGTCCCTTACCAAGCTCCTACCCCCACCCCTCACCAAGTTCTGAGCCCCGAAGCACATGCGCCTCCTACAGGTCACCTCCAGACAGCACCCACGTCACGAAAGCCAAGTCCAAGGCAAAGCCCACGTCCAGGCCATGGCCTGCTGCAGACCCAGGCCTCTACCCTAAGCAGGGTCTGTAACCCAGCAGGAGAATGATGACCTCAGAAACTGCAAACACCGAGGGGTCAGTGCACCCGGGACCCACATCAAGGGCCTTGACTTTGCGACAGTGATCACAGCCTTCTGGGACTCACTTCCCTTGACCCAGTCACCACTCAGCTTCGCACACACGCAGGCCCTGCAGCACCTGCTGAGTGGACGAAGGCTCTGCTGCCACCCACGCCCCCGCGCTCCCTCCACGCTCCCACGCTCCCGCGCTCCCTCCACGCTCCCACGCCCCCGCGCTCCCTTCCTTCCGCCGGGGCAAGAGCGCTCTCCAGCAAGCGCTGCGCCTCTACTCCCCTCCCCTCCCTCTATCCTTTCCTGCCAGGTAAAGGTGGGAGGAGGCCGGCAGGGGGAGGAAGCAGAAGGCAGGCTGTGCCTGGGGTCCCGGGGCCAGCAGGAGACCACTTACCATACTGGCCGTAGGGGAAGTCTGGCTGAGCTGTCGGGGGCTTGCTCATGTCCGGGGCGGCCTGAGACGGAGGCGGAGGGAAGGCCAGAGGCGCTGCCCCGGGAGTGGCCGGTGGAGGAGGAACCCCCGGAGGGGCAAACTGATCCGGTGGTGGAGGTGGAGGCCCGTAGCCAAAACCTGCAGACGCACAGGAAGGCAAGGCACGGGCCACGTGGTGCAGCTGGGGGCAGACCAGCAGGAGACCCACACCCAGCCCAGCAGGGGCTGCCCAGACGGGACTGCCACCCTAACCCACACAATGCTCCGGCCTCATGAATGTCCACAGAATGGATCACAGAGCCACAGACCCAGGCCATCCCCCACCCCGCCCCGGGAAACACACGCCCCTGGGATGGCAGCAGTTTGCTGAGCTGCGGCAGGGCAGGCGTCAGACAAGAACTCAAGGAGTCTGGGCGCGGTGGCTCAAGCCTGTAATCCCAGCACTTTGGGAGGCCGAGGCGGGTGGATCACGAGGTCAAAAGAGATCGAGACCATCCTGGTCAACATGGTGAAACCCCGTCTCTACTAAAAATACAAAAATTTAGCTGGGCACGGTGGCGCGTGCCTGTAATCCCAGCTACTCGGGAGGCTGAGGCAGGAGAATTGCTTGAACCCGGGAGGCGGAGGTTGCGGTGAGCCGAGATCGCGCCATTGCACTCCAGCCTGGGTAACGAGCGAAACTCCGTCTCAAAAAAAGAAAAAAAAAAAAAGGAACTCAGGGAGCAAGTAACCCCACAGCAAAAGCAAAATCCATTTCAGAACAAAAACCCACCACGATGCCCAGTGCCCATGTTTAGGAAGCTGCCAGCACAGGTGAGGGCGCGTCCTGACGAGCTCGGAAGGGACTGCCGTGCCAGAGGCACTGCCGCCCTGCCCTCTGCTGCTGGACGCCAGGCGGGCCGAGGTCCCACCCAGCTCCCTCCTGTCAGTCATCTGACCCATGGGCCTCCATGTGCAGAGCCTGATCCAGACCAGAGGACGGAACCGCCCGCTCCTGTGCCACAGCCACAGGGAGCCTCCAAGCCCCCAGATGGGACTAGTGCACACTGGGACGGTCCCAACTGTAAAAGACCCCCGGGTCCCAAGAATGGCAAGTGAAAATCAGATCCCAACAGAGCCCGTGCCGACGGCGTGCTCTGAGGAGTAACCACTGGCTCGGCGGGAAGGGACAAGATCCTAGAAAGCCACACCCCCGGGAGGCCTGCGTCTCTTCCCCTCTACTGAAGGGCACCACCGGCCCCACCCTGGGAGCCCATCAAAAATTCTGGGTGTGCTGAGGTCAGGAGTTCAAGACCAGCCTGGCCAACATGGATATACCCCATCTCTACTAAAAATACAAAATTGGCTGGGCACGGTGGTGCGCGCCTATAATCCCAGCTACTCGGGAGGCTGAGGCAGGAGAATCACTTGAACCCAGGAGGTGGAGGCTGCAGTGAGCCGAGATCGCACCATTGCACTCCAGCCTGGGCAACAAGAGTGAAACTCCATCTCAAAAAAATACAGTAAGATGAAATTCTGGGTGTACCTTCTAATCTTATACTCAGCTCTTCAATTACAACTGAAGCATACAGGAAAATTAGTAAATAATGAGAACTTGTGCACCCTCAAACAAATGCCCCCCAATTCTGAAGTACGACGCTGAGAGACGAAGTCCCGGCACCGTCTCCTGAGGGGTTCTTCTTGTGAGAAGAACTGGCCGGGTGCAGACGTTCCTGCCGTGAGCTCTCCGGCCTGCAAGAGCCTGGGCTGCCCTTCAGCCTGACCAGCAAAGCCACAGGCAACGGAGCCCATCTGCAGGTGAAGGGCCTGGTGGCGGGTGACCTGCTGAGCAGCCACACCCCACCTGTAGCTCTCCCTGAGGCTGAGACCAGACGGGTAACACAGGAACCCCCATCACTCCCACCCACCACCTGGCTGGGTGGCATCTCCAGAGCAGGCGGGAGGCCCCCCCGACAAGGCCCCCTAGACTTACTGAACTGTGGCGGGGCACCGTAGCCCTGAGGGAAGCCCTGGGGAGGGGGGAAGCCTCCAGGAGGGGTGGACACGATGTAGGAGGTGAATGGTGGGGGTGGCGGGGGGGCTCCTCTTCCCGCAGGGGGCGGTCCGTAGCCACCTGAAACACAGTGCAGGAGTGATGGGCGGAGTGCGCTGGATGACACAGCCTGGCCATAGCCAGACCTGGGCCTGCCAGGGGCCCCCAGCAGGCCCCTCACCCTCTCTGCCTCTCCAGCACTCAGGACACAGGAACCAGGCTGTGCCCGCTGCCCTGGGGCACCTGCTGAGTCAGCCTGCCATGTGACTGACTCACCTTTGCTTCCGTCCCCACCTTTGCTCTATAAACAAGGACTTACCAATCGCCTGTCCTGCCGGCACCCACATTCCTGGATGAGAGAACAGAAGAGGAGGTTGGAGCTGTGTCCGCCCAGGTGCCCGACGCAGACGAGGACGAGGAGCCGCAGAGTACGGGCATCCGGGGCTGGGGCCCACCCAGGGGCCCTCTATGCTCAGAGCCTGCTTGTCCTGAGGGCAGAGCCCCCACCCAGCCAAGCCCTGAGCAGAGAAGCACTCCCCACCCACTGTCAAACAGGCCTTAAAGCCACTCTCCTCTGTCCCCTGCCAGATGGCAGACACTGTGTCTGCTGACTGGGGCACAGGCGACCTCTAAGCTCCACCTGAGGACCCCAGAGAAACCTGAGACTTCTAAGCCTCAAGAAGGCAGGGACAGTCCCCACAGGACCTCCCAGCTTCCGACAGAGGCGGCTCCAAAGAGAAAGGTTTGAGACGAGGCAGAGGGAAGCCACAGTCTCAGAACCTGGACAAGGGACATCCGGAACCCTGACCTGGAACTCGGGTCAGGCTGCGGCCAAGCCCAGGGGTTCTGTGGCTGCTGGAAGCTCTTGAGTAGGGCAGGGCCACAACGCACAGGCCTAGCCACAGAGGGCCCACGGCACTGCAGAGGGGACGGCAGGTGGCAAAGATCCAAAGCCTGCCCAGTCCTCAACGGCCCCCCTGGGGGCAGCACCCCAATTCCAAGCTCAACTTGGCAACGCCAGAACTCAGGGTTTCCTGCTCAGACCCGCCGTGGCACACAGCAGCGAGGTGCAGACGCTCACTGCAGCTCTTCCAGGTGACAGCGAGGCCCAGGCAAGGACAGGCACCCGAGCCGTGGCTACCCCGCTACTGAGGAGGCTGCAGTGCTGCCTGGGAGCTGGCTCTCTGCCGGCTCCTGGTCGGGACTCAAGGCCACCGTGTTGCGCTGCCAGGCGCAGCAGAAGTGGGGAGGCCGCAGCAACAGTCGAGCAGGGTAGGTCGGGGCGAGTCTGAGATGCGGGGGGCTCCCGAGAGCACCTCTGCCTCAGCCTTACCTTGCGGGCCGTATCCTTGCTGCCACGTGGGCGGGGGCTGGCCTGCCCAGCCATTGGCAGCGCTGGGAACAACGCGGCTCCCCCACTGGCTGGCACCTGGCTGTCCCGGCGGCTGGCTCTTGCTGTCCCGAGGCTCAGCCCGTTTAACTTCCACCTAAACAAACCGAGCTCTGGTTTAGGACGGGGCTGCGGGTCCCAGCACCCCCTTCCCTTCAGACACACCCTTGGGTAACTTACGACTACACTTAGCAACTTACGACTTAAGACTAAATACTTAACTATAAACCTTATTTAGGCCAGTAGCATTTTTTTCTTAAAAAAATTTTTTTTGTTGAATTTTTTTGTTTAAAAAATGTTTCTCAGGTACAATAGATACAACTGTAAGACAAGCAGAGCCCACCCGCTGCGGGGCAGCAGGGACAGAGCCAACAGCCCTCAGGGGAGTTTCGTGCATGACGAAGGGTCTTTCACTCAAGTAAAACGTCAGCATCCTCCTTCCTCTCGAAAACACGGGGACAGAACGGGACCGGGGTCTTCCCAGCCATCGGCATCCTCATTGCCCTCTGGGCCGCTCGGAGCCCACCCGCCTGTGCTTTTCACTCATACCTGAGAAACACGGCTGGTGTTTTACTTAGATTGTTTAATTTAAAATGTCTAATGGAAGATAAAGACTTACCTTCCCCAGGCTAACGCTTAAAGAATCTCAATTAACTCAAAAATAATGTCAGAGGGAATGGATGTGGTAAGAGAATCTTACATTACATCTAACAAAAAAAAGGAAACAAACATGCAATAAATGGACATTTGGATCAGTAAGCAATCTTCATACTGTGTCTGACCGCAGCCGGGGCCTTCCTCTCTAGACACTCAGGAGCCACTGCCTTCTCAGGAGGCGGGTGCGGGGCCTGGGACGACCGATGGAGCAGGCCTGACCTACTTATTCCAGGCGCAGGGGCCGACCTTCCTTGAATGCCTGCTTTAAAGCATGGGCGAGCTGCCTCAGCATTTGAGACTGCTGAATTTGTCTTATTTTTATGGTAAATTTTAATGAGAATAAAGAGACAATGAATCCACCTGGAGTCAGCCTTGGGGTCTGTCTGAGCTCTACGCAAGATGCGTTGTTCTCCATTAGAGAACAGACAGCGGTGGCCACAGAGGCACAAAGCCCCCACCTGCCTGCCCAATGCCCCAAGGACGGCCTATGTGGGAACAGAATCCCCTTCAGCTCAAGGCCACGCGACAGCAGGATCAGGGACCAGGTTCAAAGAACTCAGATTAACGAGTCTTCACATACTCTCCTTAGAGGACTGTGGCTCCTGCTTACAAAGCAGAGCAGTCCTTGTACGTGGGGAAAAAAAATTCTCTTACCCTTCGCTATGTTAACACAGCAACGCGGAGTTGCCTGGCATGGAGGTGAACTATCACCCGAGACCAAACTTCTATGGAAAATCCCCACGAGGGGCTGGCAGCGACGCCAAGTGCCCTGTCCGGCCGACCAGTGAAGGTCGGTGCCAGGCAAGCTGGACTCCAATGACTGTCTTCCTTGGTAGGTGAGACCCACACTGAGCAGCCGAGCTCAGAGGCTCACGAGGACAGTCACGGCTGGGGGTACCCGGGGGCTGCCCAAGGACGAGAGCAGGTGTGTGCACTGCACAGAGCCCCTTCTGTCCCATGTATCAAGACCATGCCGGTCCCTAACTGTCAACGGCGTAGTACCTTAAAATTGCGAGCACAGACTCCTCTGAACCTGCGCTGGTACTGCTGGGCACCCATGCAGCCCGCATGCCAACTTTACACCAAAACCTGCCCCGAATGTCAGAACAAGGACGGTGCCTCTGGTTTTAGCTGGGGTCAAATGGAATTAATGAAGTCTGCAGCCCAATCTAAGGCACCTGAACACAAAAGTAACTGCACGCACTACTGTCCTTAAATGCTCGGGGCTGGGGTAGAGGGCGGGGGCAGGAGACAATAAGCAGGAGGCTGGCTCCCCCCAGGACATTTTAGCTGAAAAATAACTGTGGCTTTGTCCAAAAGGCTGAGCATCTTCTGTGAACAGGTGACGCTGCCACACCATGGAGGCGGGGTCGAACCCCCTCGGTGTGTGGGGCAGCCTGGCACAGACAGCAGAGCTCCTTGGTTTCAAAGAACCAAGACAGGAATCCTGCAAAAACTTGGACCCCTAAGCTTTCACTAACTGCAAGAAATTCCACACGGCAGAATTTCTACCAGTTATTCATTTCAGAGTCCACTTCTCAAGACCCTCCAAGGGTCCAGGGAAAACAAGGACTTAGGAAGCCCTTTCTGACACGCCTACCAAGGGCTGGCCTGGGGGCGGGGGTGGCCTCCTGTCCCTCTCACCTCCGGGGGTAACACAGTATGAAGATGACACAACCAGAGGTCACTTGACTGCATGGTGGCTGAGTACTACCGAGAGCATGTGGCTGGTGCCGGAGTTCCACAGTAAGTGACCCAATTAAAACAACCAATCCTTCATGATGTTTTCGTTTTCCTTTCGGTTTTAAGCGGAACCTCGGCTCTCCGAGGTCCCTTGCTGATCACATTACAGGTCAGTGTCAGACAGTGGGATTTGCAGACATCTGAAGGAGTGGTCATGGAAACCAAGCCTGAGGCAACGCTGCGGTCTCACTGGAGTCAGCCCCAACACCGCCACAGCCTGGCCAGGCCCCCACCCGCCCAGTCCCAGGCCACCCAGAGGGAGGGGCTCCGGGAGCAAGGCTGGGAGACACCCACCCACGGGAAGGGTGCTTGGGGAGGCTGGGGCCCTCCCGCCGTGCACACGCCCAGCTCCACCGCACGCCTCAGGCGGCGAAGGCTCACGGGACGCACTGGCCCGACCCTTGTGTGAAGGAAGGCTCCTTTCCAGTGAGCCCAAGTTGCCTAAGCCTTGGTTTGGACTTAAGGTAAAATAAAACTACAACTACACACTTTTTTGCCCATGATGTCGTGAAAATGCATGTTGACAGCCTGGTCCACTGATTGTTCGTCCTCGAAAGTAATAAATCCAAAACCTAGCCAACGACGAAGAGTGAATCAAGGTAGCAGGGTGTTGTGACACAAAACAGGATGATGAACAGTATTAGGGACGGGCCGAGGGATCGACCCCGGGTTTCAGCTCAGCCGTGTGTGGGGCGCTGCCTCCCCCCAGGAGCTGCCGCTCAGCAGGACAGAGCGGACAGACGGTGATGGCGGCTCCGCTGACTGAGGCCTGAGTCGGGTCTCCAACCCAGACACCCAGGGCTGGGGCTCTGTGTCAGGAGCGCATCCTAGCACGCAGCGGCCGAGGCAGTACAACGGTGAGGGCCTGCGCTGCTGCTGGCAGACCGACCACCCCCAGGGAGGCTCAGAGGTCCTCGCTGCAGTATTCTGGCTCTCGCCCATGGAGAGACGGCCAGGGAAGCCTGCAGGCCGGGAGCCCGCGTGGAGTCTACGTCTCCGTCAGGGGTGTGCACCATGGATGTGTGTCTGCTTCTCTGAAACCCAGGATTCTCCCCCTCGGCTTGCAAATTGCTTTGCAGCTAGTGCTGACAGCAGCCATATATCGTTCTAAAGCGTTAACAGGTACAGTATCTATCACAGCTGGTGCCTCGCCAGGCTTACCCAACACCGTTGGGTAAGCCCAAGGAGTCCTAGGAGAGTCATATCATAGGCATATATGCATGTATATACAGTAGATTAACAGTGCACAAAGATACAGGCCACAACGGGTTCCAGCAGGTCAGACTCTGCTGTCAGCAGCAAGAGCGAGATGCACCATGGGATCAAAACAGAAAATTTTAAAGGCAAAAAAAATTTAGCACTTTCCAAACACAAGAGTGGCAGTATAAACGAAGTTTAGTCGGTCTGGGGTGAGCGCGGCCCCCGCTAACGGAGTGGGTCTCGTCCTCTACGCAGGAGTGCGCTGGGCTCCCCAGGCTTCCCCAGCTGGGTGGAGTGCGACACCGCGGAGCACAATGTCCTCCCGAGGGGCCCCGGCCACGCTAGCACCTCCCCAGATGGCCTGTGTGCTGGACAGAAGGAAGTGCGCGGCAGACAGCTGCCCAAGACCTCACAGAACAAAGACGGACGAGGGAAGAGTGGAGGAGATGGGGCTGAAGATGGGCCGCCCGCCAGAGGCACAGGGTGTGTGACAAAGCACCACACAGAGGGGCACAGCGCGATGCGGGCATGAGCGCGGCAGAGAAAGGCCACGGGGGTGGGAGCAGGCAAGGGCCCCAGGAAGGAGCGGCCCACCACGGGGCCACCCAAGCTCGAGAAACAGGGGCCGGGGCTGCTGTAGCTGGGACCAGGCAGAAACATGACAAGCAAAACTGGGTGAGAAAAAGATGGAAATGGGGCTGGAAGGGCAGCTCAGACTGTGAGAGGACAAAAGTCGCCCGCGGTTTAGGAGCCTCCCGCCGTCCTGAGCACACGCATGCACCTCAGCGTTACTGCACGTGGCGTCTGCAACCTGACGGGAGAGGAGGATGAGGGACCAGGAGGGCAAGGCACACAGCGAGGAGGCGGGAGGAAGACCCGAGGGAAGGTGGGGCCGGAGGCGAAGGAGGCAGCGGCTGCAGCGGGCGGGCCGAGGGCAGACGAGGGAGGGCCGTGCAGGGACCCACGCAGACACTGTGTGCCCAAGACACATGCGGGGTCCCCGACAGGGATGTGGCCACAACCTTCAGTCAATGGAGAGGAAGAGGGAGGTGGCGGGAAAGGGAACACAGACCCATCTCAGAAGAGGAAGAAAGGCCAAGGAAGAGAACCTACTCTCTGGGAGGACTCGCCAAGAAGCGCCACGGTGTCTCTCCTGCCCTCCACTCGCCTGACACCCAAGGGACACTTTCAAAGCCCGACGGCTAAGGACATGTGGCCACATGCTGGCCCCGAAGTGGTCTGTACACCAGCGTGGACTCAGCGACACTCGCCAGCCACGTCCCGTCCACACGGGACAGGATGCAAGGAGAAGGGGCGCCAGCTCTGGGCAGCCGGAGGGAAGCGGGAGGATCTAGAGGCACCCTCGGATTCCCACGCACTCAAGGTTCCCGAGATCAGAGGCAGTATTGGAACGCGGCATCGGTGATGAAGCAACGTATTTAGAAGCAGACATTTTCTCAAACTGCAGGAGTGTCTGAAGCCACAGGGCTCGCCTGGTCCGGGCACAGTGCAAGAGGCGCTGGGTCCTGGGGGAGGCGCCCTGAGCGCTGTCTAGGAATGCGGCTGTCAAGAGGCGACATCACCACTGAGGAAGCGGGACAGAAACACCTGAAACTTCGTTTACACCCCACTGGAGCGAAGCCGCTCCCTCCTCTGACTGCGGGACTGGCCTGTACCTGTGTGATATAATTTAGCACCTGGAGAAGAGAAATCTAAAGAGATATCGTTAATCACAAACAATTCACAGAGAGAAAAGGAAAAAACAACTTACTTAACATTACTGTACTTTACTATGAGACACTTAAGCACGTCACTTAGCATGTATGTCTATGTCTAAATTAAGTCACGACTAAGACTTAACAGCGTAACCAACATGGAGGAGGAACACGCCCTAACCGTGGGGAGGGAGGTTCAAATGGCAAACTATGCTCCAGCATGGCGGCCATGCTGTGGCGCCGCGTGGCGCTCGGGGCTGCCCAGACTGACCTGGCAGGCGGTGCGGGGCGGCACGGACGCCTCGGGCAGACCCAGGCTGCGGATCTGCTCGCGTGGCTGGTCAAAAGCGGCTGATGAACCAAAACCATGCGGGCGGGACAGACAGCGGCAGCCACGGAAAAGGGGCACAGAAACGGGGCGCCCACGGCCCCAGCTCCACAAACCAGTGCGGACAGGCGTGCGGGGAGCTGAGGGAAATGATGAGGGGGTCCCTGAGGTGACTCCTCACCCCTCCTCCCACCTGCCCCACTGACTTCAGAGGGGGACACAAAAAAAAAACAAGAAAGCATGGGATGGATGACAGGAGTCCACGCTCCACGCCAAGCCGGCCGGCCCAGCCAACCACACGAAATGAGACCGGCCACACTGGGAGGGCTCGACGAGGGCGAAGGAAGGTCAGATGCAGAAGCAGCACACTCTCCCGGGACACGGTGAAAACAGAAACCGGGCTGACACCCATGTCGAGTCATAAAAACGCCAAAAGAACAAACCAAAAAACAGCGTGTGACGTCTGACCTCGGGAAGCACAGACAGGCTGAATGGGGTGCACAGGAGGGACCCACGTTTTAGTCATTTGTCTCCGAATCGTCCTGCCCTGAGGCTGTTTGCTACAGCCACCACCTATGTGTGCCTGGCGGGTGAGATAGTTTGCCATCTGAGGGAGGAGCAGGGAGAGAAGGCCAAGGACAAACTGGATCTGCCCTTACCTCGGGGCCTCTGCTTCTCGGCATCATAGATCATGACTACCTCCGTGACCTGGAAGGAGAGAATGGCATGAGCCCAGCGCCAGCACCGAGGGGGCTCTTCCGAGGTATCATCACGGGGCGCACCCTCCTTCAGCGTGGAGGCTGCACAGGCAAGGGCTGCTTCCTGGGAGAGGCAGGAGCCCCCACACTCCAGGGCCAGATGAAGGCGCACAGAAGCAGCTCCAGGGCAGGCGCATGCGTATCCATCTCACGTGTATGCTGAGGGACACGATGGGCCCACGATGCTGGCCACGCATGCTAGCAGAGGTCGTGGGAGCCAGAAGACCCCACAGAAGCCCTTCCCACCCAAACAAGGGAAGCGAAGGGAAGCTCAGCTCTCACTCAAAGCGGCAGGGCAGCCACACACTGCTCCTCTGCGGACCCTGTGCTCCCTGGCCTCCGCTCAGGGCCCCTCATTCCTGGCCTAGGCCCGCGGCCCCCTCAGTTACCACCTTATAAACATATGCTGGACCCAAGCCCACAGGACTGTCCTGCTGGAGGGGCTAGGAATGTGGCCTGCGGGGCACGGGATGAGCCCCAGCAGGACCTTGGGGTGAGAGCACGCACCTGCGTCAGGTGACTGGGAGGACTCCCTGCCGGCCCCCCGCCCGGCTGTCCCAGCTCCCCCGGGCACCAGGCTCAGCTGAGCTTGGGAATTTTCCCACTTGCCCGGTGGAGTCAGCTCGTCCAGGTCACGCTGAACCCCATTTCTGTGTAACCGTCGTTCTCCGACACTTTACCCCATGGTGTTTTCACAGTGGAGTCAGGCGGACGCCCTGAAGGCTGTCAGGCCAGCAGCCTGCAGAACTACCCTACTGGGACATTAAATGGCCATGAAGGCCAAGGCTGGGTTTTCCATCTTTTCGGTGGGGGGTGCAGGCATCGGCGAAATATGAGAGCGAGCATGAGCTCCCAGCCTGAAAGGTCTGTGCACCTGCAGCTCTGCCACTTCGCCCCAAGAAGGCGGAGGACGAGCAGAAGCGGCTCTGCCCAACAGCAGCGCCGGGGTGGGAGAAACTTACCACTCCGAACTTCTTGAAGTATTCCCTGAGCTCTGTCTCACCACAGTTGTGAGGAATTCCACCAACAAATATCTTATTGGATTTACTGTTATCGCTCCGGGGTCCTTTCTGCTGTTTGAAGAAGAAAATAACGGTTAATTCACGACGGACCCTCCGCGCCCTCCGTGAGCTGCACAGGCCGCAAAGCCCTGTCTGCACTGGTTTTAGGAGCTGGCCGAAAGCCAGGCAAGAGCGCTCCACGAGCCTGCTAGGTCCGAGGAGCCACCAGAAACACCCGCTCTTCCGAGACGCTTCGGCATTTTTCTCGAGACTCAAGGAGACAGGGATGTAGCACTTTTGCAGGGCTGAATTTCAGCTAAACGGAAACCGCATGGTGTGTGCTCGCCTTCAGCTACTCTGCATTACAACCGCGCCGGCTGTGGAGGCAGGGACTTCAGAGTGCTGGGGAAGGGGAGCGCCAACGATGGCAGCGAGCAGAGATGAAGCTGCATTTCAGGCTGCACTTCTTCAGCAGGCGACAGCGATGACTACGGAAAACCTCTAGCAGCTCCAGAGCCACGGGACACATGGCCCGAACCGCACAGCCCCTGCGCTGCCGCCTCCCACTGCCCTGCTCCTGGACGCCACTGCCCGGGCCTCGTCACTCGCCCCTCAGCTGTGGCTGCCCTCCTGCCCCCACCCCACCCAGAGTCCTTTTCTTCTCCTATCCAAGGCTACCATATTCTAACTTGTCCCAACTGCTTTGAATTAAGAGACTAAAGCTTTGGGGGTGGGCGCCCACTGCCATGACTGTAAGGATGGCTTCACGAGTGGCCGCGTGGGTCGGAATCCACCAAGTTGTGCAGTTTACTACGTGCCCGTTACGTCTTAATAAAAACCAGAGACATTAATGAATAACCAGACAGAACATGAACCGTGACTGGATTCCAGTCTGGAGAAAACAGCTATGAGAGAACTTGTGAGATAATTCTGGAGCGGGAGCGTGGCCTGCACAGACGACACAGGACTCCCTGCAGCCATTCTCCAGCATGCTGACCGAGGGTGCGTGTGGGGAGGACGGAATTTTAGGGGACGCACCCTCCAGTCCTTAGGAGTGGTACATGTGGACAGAGATAGATATAAACGCATATAGATACATCGGGCAAAATATTAATGATGTTTAAACCTACACATGGTGTATTTAGGTATTCTTTGTGCTATTCTTCTATTTTTTGTGTAGCTAAAAAGTTTCCTGCCGGGCGTGGTGGCTCACGCCTGTAATCCAAGCACTTTGGAGGCCAAGGCGGACAGATCACCTAAGGTCGGGAGTTCAAGACCAGCCTGACCAACATGGTGAAACCCCGTTTTCTTTTTTAAAAAATTCTTTTTTAAAGTTTCCTAATAAAGTTAAAAAAAAAAAAAAAAACTGTTCCAAGGGTTCTGAAGCCTGCAGAAGCAGATTCTGCTGGAAATGCAGGTTCTGCAGCCCCGGCCTGCTGCCCACACTGCAGAGAGGCTGGCACTCAGTGCTTCAGCAGGCCTCCAGGTCTGCACTGTCCAGCGCACTCTGTGGGGTTGGGAGCTTCTCCATCTGCACTGCCCCACCGGGCTCCTGGCGCCACTGTGAGAACCGCACGGCTGGAGGAAGGTAATCAGACCAGGGAAACCCCATGCCGGGACGGTGCCGTCAGCCAGGCAAGCACCAGGGTCGCAGGTCAGAGAACCCAAGTTGCCATGTCAGGGGATCTCAAGTGGAGCGGCAAGGTGGCCGGCACAAGCTGACGTGGCCTGGTCCAGCGCAGTGGGCACACAGGGCGCAGAGTAAGATGAAGGGCTCCTGACAAGAAACGGCGTGAGCTGTCATTGTTTTTTCTTAAGACAGACTAGTAAGAATTTTTTTGGCTGTAGGATAAAACACAGCACTGATAAGCCCGGGTGAGGCTCAACTGCTCAAGCGTCAACCTAGAAGACCTCTGTTGCTCTCGATCTTAGGGAGCGAAAACACCAGATTGAAGGCACGCGTCTCCATCCCGAGCGAAGAACACACGAGGAGGCCACCCGGCCCCGCCCCTTACCCATCCTTCCTTCGGCCGTGTTCTCTCTGGCTGCATCCCCCGGGGTGTGCACGGCTTGGGGTCGATCTGTAAGAAATTTCAAATCAGCCGGTGGTGAGTAAGAGGCTGTTTCTCTAGGAAAGAAGGCGTCAGCACAAGAGCAGCCACAGCGCAGCAGCCCTGCCCCACCCGCCGGCTCCGTCCGCCCCGCGTGCTACTGCACCATCCAGCCTCGGCACCACGGCTTCGGCCTCCACTCAACCCACTTTCAAACATGCTCTAATACAAACATCCGTCGGAGTCCAGGACAGAATGAAGCAAAGCCACGACAGAGGAGGCAGAGCAGGAGAGAGCTCCCGAAGAACACTTACGTTTCGGCCGTCTAGCGTGTGCGGTCTGCTGGCCAGCACTGTCCCCACACAGTTTGGGTCTTTAAATTTGACAAACCCAAACCCTCGAGACTGGTTGGTGGTTTTATCTTTCATGATAACACAGTCTACGACTTCTCCATATTGGGAAAAGTAGCTGCGCAGAGTCTCTGCTCAGAAATTGGGAACAAAACACAAACACACAGGACCAGAGCATTAGGCACGCGCCAGGCAGTGACGGCAGGCACACGCGCTCCTCCAGTCCACCAGCCGCGCATGCAGCAATGCTGAACTGGGGGTTGGGGCGGTGTCCAGGAAGTACAGACTGAAGGCCCTCCTGTAAATCAGAGGGGCTGCCAGTGAGCACAGCAGCGGCCGGCGGTTACCACCTGCCTTTGTGGGAGTCCGGGAAGGCAAACACACCACCTCTGGATGCTGACAGTGAGCACAGAGCACCGAATGCGCCACACACTTTCCTTCCTCTACTCTCAACTTGGGAGCTTGGCCAGGCCCTCGCCCTCTGCCTCCACCACCCACCTCAGCCCTGAGCTACGAACCTGCAGACTGAAGTCTTCCCTGTCATTTGGGATGGGAAATACCAGGGCCAAATTAACAGTCTCAAAGTAATACACACTTACTCTCTGCCCCAGCCAACTCCAATGTCCCCTGCCCAGAAATCAAAACGGTATCAATAGCACTTTGAAACATCCAAGACGGCAGCAAGAGGCTGCAGACACAAGTTGAAGGCCAAGGTCCTAGAGCCTGTCTGCAGCGCCCACCTGACACCCCTTCCCCACCTACCTTGGGTCGTGCTCCAGTCCAGACCGCCCACGAAGAGCTTCCTGCAATTCAATGAGAAAACATTCAACATCAAGACAAGCTGTCGCCTGAGAAATGCCCCCATCTGAGCCAAACTGAGGTCTCAATTCAAAACCCAGAAGCAGTTTATGCACACGACGGCGAGGTGCTCACAGCAACGGCAAGTCAGCCTCTCTCATGCTGTCTGCAGACACGAAAGATGATCCCAAGCCTTGCCAGCACCATGGGGAGAGGACTGGCCATAGAGCCACATGCAGACCTCCTACACGACGGGCAGAGTTCCTTTGACAGACTGGTGGTGACCGCACAGACCCGTGCTGTTGCCGAGCGGGACACAGGCTCGCTTTCCTACAGCCTTTGCAAATATTTTATAACCAGGAAAAAGAATTTAGAAGTCTAGATTTGAAATGTGCACAATAAACTAGACACCTAAGCCACAAGGCCCCTGAATTACAGCCCAGGGCAGGGTGGGGAGACACAGAAGCCTCCAGATAAGCCTGCACTCACAGGAGAACGAGGCCCACAGATGGTGGGGAAGGCCGTGGAGCTCCAGGCTCAGCACTGGCACCCCCTGCCCATCCTCACAAGCCCTCGCCCTCACCCTGGGTCTGTCTCTTCTGGGCAAATGAGCTGGAGCTCTCCCAAGGCGTCTGCCATCCACCCTGCGGCGACACCCAAGGGCCCATCTTTTCACCTCTCTGTAGCTCCGAGTGCACCCAGGGGCCTTGGCTGTTCCAACTCCCAACAAGGGCTGTGCCACCATGCATCAGCCATGGCACCCACTGGGCCTGTCTGAGACACATGGGCCACAAGGCTTACCCAGGCACAGGGCCTTAGATCTGTCATTCAAGCTTCCCCCAAACCCAGGAGGCAGGGAAGAGATGGTTCTATGTGCGGCTCTCCAGTCCTGCCCACTTTCTCTGGAAAAGGGGACACGTATTCAGAAATGAAGTCCCTGAGCTGAATTTCGGCTGTGACTCAGTGCCAGCACCATCAACACCCCTGGTCTCCAGAGAGCAAAGCACCCTCGAAGCTCCAACAAAGAACGCTGCCAGCATCACTGAAAACAGCAGACAGACAAGGGTCCCCAGGTCCCTGATGGCCGACCACGTCACACCTGCTTGTGCTTTTGCAAAAAGGTCCCTGGCAGGTTGAACACGTCACCGCCCCCACCACGAGCGGTCAGGAGCGACAGGACAGGCTGGAACGCAGCCCTGCTCCTCCAGCTCCAGCCAGCTCGCCAGGAAAGACCCGTGCAAGGTGGCTGGCACGTTCGGCACCTCTCATCGATGACCGCCTGGGGCCTGTGAACTCCAGCTCCCAGACTCAGCCCCTGGTGAAGGGTCTGCCACAGCCAACTCCCAGGGGCTTGTTCCTGCTCCTTCTTTTTCCCTAAGAAAGGCTCATTTAAATCTAGCGTGTGAAAAACAAAGCATGGTCCCACTACAGGAAAGGCACCACTGCCGTCTTCAAAATGTCAACAAGCAACCCCCCACCCCAGGTGGACTGTGCCAGTGGCCCCGTGTTTCCTGGTCCCTAGAGACGAGAACTGAAAAGACCAATTTCAGAGAAAAACATGCTGATCCCGCAACAGCAGCAGGCTTAAGCCTCATGAACTGAAAATCCTGCGTCTCCCACGCACCCGCACCCTTCGCAATCAGGCCAGGGAGCACTGAGGTCAGAACTAGCAACTGTGGGAGGAGCAAGGCTCCATGTGCCTCACTCCCCATAGGCTGTGCCTGTGCTGAGTCAGGCCCGGCTCCACCCACATCCCTGCCAGCAGGGCCGGGCACCCAGCAGGAGGGCCAGCAGCAGTCCCCACCCCATGAAGGAAGGGCCCTCGAGACTCGCAGAAACTGCCAGAAAAATGTCCATTTACACAAGCCTTTGGAATAAAAGTTCAAGCATTCACACACACACACCCAAGTCACGTGAAGAAATACCAGCCGCTAGTTAGCACTGCACCCACCAAACAGCCAGGTAATAGGCGGGTGTCCTCCAGGAAACCGAATCCCCGCCCGCCCACCTCACCTCCCCGGTGGCAGGGACTCGTCAGACCAGTCTGGTTTCGGTCCTCATTTAAATTTCAAAAACTGGGTATTAAGGGGGAAGGTCCGAGAAACTCAGGACAGGGTGGGTGGGTTAGTGACCTGGTACCAACATTGTCTTTCTAACTGGATGCAGCAGATCACGCCTGTAATCGAAGCATTCTGGGAGGCCAGGACAGAAGGATCGTTTCAGCCTAGATTGAGGCTGCAGTGAGCCATGATCATGTCACCGTACTCCAGCTGGGGTGACAAAGATCTTGTCTCTTAAACAAAACTTTAAAAAATAAAAAAAGATATTTTTTCAATTATTTTTTTGAGACAGAGTCACGCTCTGTCGCCCAGGCTGGAGTGCAGTGGTGTAATCCTGGCAACCTCTGCCTCCCAGGTTCAAGAGATTCTCCTGCCTCAGCCTCCCGAGTAGCTGAACTGATAGGTGTGCAACACCATGCCCAGCTAATTTTTGTGTTTTCAGCAGAGACAAGATTTCACGATGTTGGCCAGGATGGTCTCGATCTCTTGACCTTGTGATCCGCCCCGCTCAGCCTCCCAAAGTGCTGGGATGACAGGCGTGAGCCCCGTGCCTGCCCGGCTGCTTTCCCGATTCTGGTCAGAGCTGTGTTCCCGTCGTTGTTCTTGGGAAACAATAGATAGCTCAGTGTCCACATAAAGGGATGCCACTCCCCCGCCTCCAGCTACTCTCCAGTATTTCAGGAGAAACAGTGAGGCCGGGCGGCGGCTCACACCTCAATCTCAGCACTTTGGGAGGCCAAGGCGGGTGGACACCTGAGGTCAGAAGTTCAAGACCAGCCTGGCCAACATGGCAAAATCCCATCTCTACTAAAAATACAAAAATTAGCCACACACAGTGGGCAGGGGCCTGTAATCCCAGCTACTCAGGAGGCTGAGGCAGGAGAATCACTTGAACCCAGGAGGCGGAGGCTGCACTGGGCCAAGATCGGGCCACTGCACTCCAGCCTGGGGGAAAGGGTGGGGAGTGAGACTCCATCTAAAAAAAAAAAAAACCACAGAGTTCACTGGGGGTGGGGCAAGAGGTGCCGGGTGCCGGGTGCCGGACAGAAAATGTCTGCCGGTGGTGAGTCTTGCAGAGTCAAGAGAATATGGGAATGTTTGTTACTACTTTTGTAATTTTCCCGTAAGTCAGAAATTACATATAGGATTATGGCATAAAAACCTTTCAGTACTGAGAACGTGACAGAATTTAAGTATCTTTTGAAATAAGTCTTGTTACTCATGAAATCTGAGACTGCAGCTGATGGCTTTTGTTTTACACAGCGTGTCTGCTTCGAAGGGAAGGCGACTCCGGGCTGGTGCTGCGCTAAAGCTTCTCATGTTCCTGTTTCTCTTACTGCTGCTCAGAGGCTACCAGCTAAGACTGGCACCTTCCCCACGGTCTACAGACAGAAGGCTCCAGCAAGTCCCAGGAGGCAGGGTCACCTCCTCAGTAGCAGGGACTGCTTCCAGGGCCCTGGCACAAAGTCCCTACTTCTGAGGCTCAGGATTTTTTAGTGAATAAAATAAGAAAGCTCTTGGCTGCCAACCTCACCAGGTGATGAGTGAGAAGCCAGCACCCCAGAAACACGCAGGGCCCTGGGCAGACACCTCCAGACACTGCCCATGAACTGCCCAGGCAGCAAAACCAACTCTCAACTCTCACACAAGTCAACGCCGGAGTCCAGGGAGCCGCACGGGCCGCAGCCAGCACAGGAGGTGCTGCTGACTCGGGGGCTGCCTCCGGGGCTGGCTGGCTGCTTGTCCTCAGCTCCAGACTGGCTGAGCCTGCACCTGGGCTAGCACTGCGTGGACCGAGGACATTAACTAGGCAGTTAAACACTGGCCTATGCAGATTAAGGCTCAGCCACAAATGTAACCTCCCCACGCTCTGCCTCTGAGGAGCCCACTGGTGGGAGAGTCCTCATCCAGCTGATGGCCTCTCCGACACTGGAAGTCACGCACCTACAGACCTTACCCCACAAACCCAAAAGGGCTGTTCTCGTCAGTGGGGGAGGTTAGGGTGAGCTCCCCTTCTTCCCTGGCAACCTGGAGTCTGGTGTGCAGTCTGACTACCAAAGGTCACGACACCTCCCAGCAGCTGCAAGCCTGGTGCCCAAGCCCCGTAGCTCCACACCCGGCGGGGGCTCAACCCACAGCGGCTGGAGCAGCCACTCTCTTCTGCCTGTTAAAGCAAAAGCTGTTTGGGGTGGCAGGCTTGCTTGCTGTGCGCCCTTAGGGCAGCTGTGCAGTGAGGTATTAAAGCAGAAGGTCCATCTGCAGAGGCTTCCTCTGGCCTAGGCTGACCATAGACAGACAGCCCTGGCCTCCTGGCAGAAGCAGAGAGGGCTTCAAAAAGTGGCTGCCAGCCTGGCCACTCAGGGTCAGCAGCCTCACCGAGGGCAGTCAGCAGGGGACCTTTCCCTTCCTGCTGGGCTGAGGGACCAAGCCAGGAGGAGCCTGCCTCCCCACAGGCCCCACCTGGCTTCGAGCTCTGCCAGTCACACTCAGCTCTGGGCACAATCGTGAGGCAGAAGCCCAGGCCCAGTGGCGGCTGCTGTGTGGGGAATCTATGAACTTTCCTGCTTCCTGCCCTAAGGCCAACAGGGACCACTCCTCCCACTGCCTGCCTCAGGCCCGTGAGTACAGCCCTGCCCTCCGCAGCGAGGTTCCCCTCACCAGCAGGGCAGATGCCCTCCCCACCCCAACACTGGCAGGGTGCGGGGTCCACAGAACACCTCAGCAGTCTGTGAACTGTAAAGCAGCGCCGTGTGCTGAAGGGGGCACTGAGTGCCCACATCCTGGGCGCTAACTGTGGTTGCCCTCATCCTCTCCCTGCCAGACCCACCCTCCCAGGCAACCAGTGTCCTCCTTCACAACGCCTGGAGCCAAGCTGGAGCCTCAGCCCATAAGCGTCTGTCAAATGAGTGGCCTCTGCCTAAGGTTCTGTAACAGCTCTCAGGGATTCTGACACCATGGCGCAGTGTCACGGGAATCAGGCCTGGATGGGAAAAGGCCTCAGTCCACAGAAGACAGCACAGCCTCAGATTAACAGACCGCAGCATGCACACAGCAGCCCGACCAGGAGGGCTCTCTGTGTGGGGCGGGCAGCAGAGGAGTGTGGATTCCCAGCTCAGGTTCTTCCACTCGGTGGGGGACCCTGGGCGAATCCCTCAACTCCTCTGTTCCTCTGTCTCTCTGGAAAGGCCAAGGGTTAGTCAAGGGAACAAGCACCAGCTGGGCATGCTGCATGCTGCTGCTGGCTCTGGGCTACTGGGGAGCTGCTGAGCGAAGGGAAGGGCACGCACCAGGGCGGTGCTGCTGCCTTTCTAGACACCTGCCTGCTCCAGACCATCAGAGCCAAGGAACAGCCAGTCAGGAGCACCCTGACCTCACAGCCCATTCACAGGAACCAAAGGAGTCAACACAGGACAAGCCATAAACCATAAGGAGCTGCTACTCCCAACGTGGTGGGAACCAGGCCAAGAGCACAGACGCTCCCAGACAGCAGCTCTCACCCTGGCGAGTCTCCCCTACCCCACAGGACACAGGCTGATGTCTGGGGGCATTGTGGTTATCACGAGTGGGGGTGTTCCTGGCACAGAGCAAGTGGAGGCCAAAGATGCTTCCCAGTGCCCTGCAGTGCCCAGGATGCCCTGCCTAAGAGTGATACAGGCCAAAGTGCTGACAGAGCCCAGGACATCCACCTCAAAATAACCCAAATGTACCACAAGAGCCCCAGAAAGGCCCCATGAGGTTTCCCGTCACTCCCTACATTGCAACAGCCTCCCCAAGATGATGGCCCTCTGAACTGACCAGCAGTCCCTCCTCCCAGGTGCCTGTGCTCACTGTGCTCCGCACAGGCGGTCACAGCCTCTCCAGGCCCAGCCAGGAGCCCCACACAGTATCTGCATCCACAGCCACCCAATAAACCTAGGGACCCGCCATGTGCCTTTCTGGCTCTAAGCCGCACGGCCCCATCACAGTCCTGCGTTACCCTGAAGCTGCCCAGAAGCTGCTTTCTCCTCTCTCCGCTGAGTCCCTCCTCCTCCTCCTCCTGTGACGTCCCTAAATATGTGCAGGTGTCCCTGTCTCACCATTCCCGGGTGTACCTACCAGATAAAATCTTCCACAAACCTCCCTCTCCAGTTCCAGGACACCCCCCCACCCCCACCCCACCCCCCCCCTTGGAGGTCAGCAGAATACAATGGCCTGAGCGCTCGAGGTGACCCCTCCGAGCCTCCGCCCCTTCCCGGTAAGCCAGGCATTGGGTCCTATTCCTGACACCTGGTGTATCACACAGGTGCCCAGCACCCAGCACTCCACAGGACTCAGTGACCCCAGCCGCACTGTGTCAGCTTCCCAGAATCCAATTCAAGGCACTCAACACAGAGACTTGAAGATGACTTCACCAGCGGGTACTGTCCCTCTAACCTTCCAGAGAGGTCAGTGCCTGTCCCCCACCCTTCACAAGGGGACCAGGACGGGCCCCAATCCCAAATGAGGACATCGCCCATCACCTCCAGCACGTGGGGTCCGCGTGCCAAACCCAGCAAGGTTGACAGAGGCTCCCCACGCACCCCCTTTCCTGTGCGCTTCCTCCTGCGTGCAGCCCCTCCTTGGGCTGGCGAGAAGTCAGGCTGCAGAAGGCACTTTATCACCCACAGCCTCAGCTGACTTTCGTCCCCATCAGGCTTCCTGTGGGCTTCTAAGCCAGCATCAGTACTCTCAAAACTCGGAAAGACTTCTTGGACTCAAACTCAAAAGCAGAGCTTTCCCCGAGGGTGGCTCCCTAACCCACCTTCCCGTGGCAGGGGCTGGGTGGCCACAAGTGTCCCAGAACAGGGAGCTGCAGGGCTCCAATTGTCCTGAGGCGCTGCCCCTGCACCCAGGTGCGCTCCAGGCCTAGCCCGCCAAGCAGGGATCTCCTGCCTCCTCCACGGCAGTGAGCAGTGAGGGACGCGGGTGAGGAAGAAGGGCAGCCTGAGGAGGTGCCGAGACCCCCCACCGTGGCAAATCACAGACCCGTGGCATCCCAAAAGCTGCCGTCCATCACAGAGGACCCGCTTCCATCCAAGCTCAGCACCCTTCGGCGTGGCATCCCCCACAGGGCTGACCCTGTGGCCTCCTAGGAAACTGCAAGGGACCTGCCAGGAGGCGTTTCACAGGGGCACAAGCGTTTTGTCCCCACAAGTCCACAGAGCAAGGCGTTCAGAGTAGACCACAGACTCCCACACAGAACGGAAGCCTGTTTCCCACGCAAAATGTAGCTGTATCAACACTTCTTGGCCACCGAGTCTGACTCAGAAAGCAGTGGACACTCCTGGGCAGCCGGGGCTTCCAGCTTCCAAGGCCAGTGATGTGGACAGAGCTGGGAGCTGGGGAGGAGAGCAGGGTCCATGGACTCCGGTCCCCTCCACGCAGCCTGTGGCGTCCCACAAGCCCGTCTGTGCAGGGAGGGAAGGGGAGTAGCCCTCACCTCTCTCCAGCTTCCTCGCCAGGACAGGGA
Source organism: Leontopithecus rosalia (assembly GCA_028533165.1). Taxonomy (NCBI): domain Eukaryota; kingdom Metazoa; phylum Chordata; class Mammalia; order Primates; family Cebidae; genus Leontopithecus; species Leontopithecus rosalia. The sequence goes on along the minus strand of CM052668.1, from coordinate 770,596 downwards.
TGGGGCGGGCCCACGCTCACCTGTGGCTAGAACGGCCCTGACCCAGGCACCCCCCGGCCTCTCCCCCCCACCATCCCAGAGTCGAGGGCTCCGTGCCCCGTGGCCCGTGGAGCCCCTGCTCTGGCCAATCCCGCTGGGGCCCCATCCAGGTCATGACTGCCACAGGGGCACGACCCCTGGCAAGCCACAGTGCCAGGGGAGGACTCCGCAGGGGCGAGGCGGGGCTCGGTGCCTGCACCCCGCTCTCCAAAGGAAGGCGCTCTTTTGTTCTGTCTGGGACGGGAGGACCCACAGAAGGCATCCGCTTTTGTTTCGTCGGGGAGCGGCCCGCCCAGGCCACGCTCTGGCAGCCACGGCTCCGCCACGGGCCAATCCCGGCCCGGAGAAATTCACAGCAGACCGTCCTGCCGGAAGAACGCGGGCGCCGCAGGGGCCGCTGCCGCCACGGGCCGACCCCGCGGAACGAGGCTTCCCGGCCCCGTGGGGTCCGGCCGGGCCGCGATCGCAGGGGACGCGCCCCCTTCCGCGGCTCAAGCCCACCCCGGGCGGGGAGGCGCCGACACAGCGAAAGCACCGCGAGCCCCGGCGGACCCGAGCCCCGCGGGCCCTGGGAGTGCGAAGCCCGCCCGTGCCGACCACCCCGGGGGCCGCGATGGCCGCGGGGAGCCCGGGGCCCCGAGGGGGAGAAGCCGGGCGGCGCCAGCACCGGAACCCGCGGCTCGGCTCGCCACGTGCGCCGCCCGCCAAGTTTGGGCGCGCACTGGGGGCGCCCCCTGCCCGCCCCCCAGGCCACGGTTCGGGGCGCCCTGGCCCGGAAGCCGGGAAGCGGCAGCGAGGACGCCCTGGAGTCCCCGCAGGTCCCCAGTCGGGGTCCCCCAAACCAGAGAGTCCATGGGCAGCGGCGGGGGCGCCCCGGCCCCCCAGGCTCCCGTTCCGGGTCCCCCAGGACGCGCGGTCGGGGAGCGGCGGCGGGCGCGCCCCGGGACTCCCCAGGGGGCCGCTCGGGACCCCCCGACCCCCCAGGCTCCCGTTCCCGGCCAGCAGCCAGGAAGTCGGGGGGCAGCGGCGGGGGCCCCGCATCCCCCACGCTCCGGTTCCAGGTCCCCCAGGACGCGCGGTCCGGGAGCGGCGGCGGGGGCGCCCCGGGACTCCCCAGGGGGCCGCTCGGGGCCCCCCGACCCCCCAGGTCCCCATCCACGGGCCCCGACGCCGAAAAGCCGGGAAGGGGCGGCGGGGGCGCCCGGACCCCCCCCCGACCCCCGGCTCCCGTCCAGAGCCCCCGGCGCGAAGCCGCGGCGAGTCCGGGTCCCGAGTTCGCCCCCGGCCGGCGTGACCTTGACGGGGCGGCCCCGGGGGGCGGCGTCTGAGGCCGGGCCCAGGGCAGAGCCGCAGGCCCGCGCCGCCCGTCCTCACCCGATCTCGTCCGCGCCCGAGTTGTTCATGGCGGCGGCGGCGGCGGCGGCGCTCGGCGCTCCCGGGCCTCCTCGCTCGCTCCCGCCTCCGGAAGGTCACCAGCTCCGTCGCCCTCCCCACAGCCGCGGCCCGGATCTGCGCAACGGCGGCGGCGGCGGCGGCGGCTGCCTCCTCCCCTCAGCGCCAACGGTCACCGCGCGTCCCCGCGCCGCCGCGCCGCCGCCCCTGCGCACGCCCGGGCGCGCTCTCGCACGGGGCCTCCGGGGGCGGGGCCAGGGGTGCTCCGTCCGTGCGTGCGTCCCTGCGGCGGGTTTTGCGCCGCCGCGGTAGAGGACACTGAGCGACTCATTCCCACCCCAGAGGCTCCGCACTCGCCCGTGGGGCACTCTGGGAAATGGAGTCTCTGCCCGGGCCCCGCCCCTACGAGGAGGAAGCGCGCGGGCCGAGACACGTGCGTGCGTGCGTGCGTGCGTGCGCGCGCGCGTCCGGAGCTCCGGGCTAGGCACTGCGGGCGCAGGCGCGGCTGCCGCTTCCTCTTTAACTCGGCATTCGGAAGTGGTGGAGGCGCTGGGGCCGGGGGTGCGGTCGGGGGAGTAGGAATGTCCCCGCCCGCACCCCATCCGGGCGGACCCAGGGCGAGCGGCACGTGGGCATCCCGCGCGAGGCTCCTTCCCGTGTCCCCATTTCACAGAAGAGGATCCCGAGGGTCCGAGAGGCTGAGTCACTTGCCCAAGGTCACCCAGTAAGGGCCAGACTGGAATCAAATCAAAACAATTAACTGAATTCGATGACGATGAAACAATATTATAGACCCCCGAGTGCTAGTACTATTAATAACCAAATACTGTCTTAATGGCATCTGTCAATTGCATACATCGGTGGTTCTTCTGGGTGACTTTGCCCCCCAGGGGATAATGTGACTATGTCTGAAAAGATGGTTTTCCTTGTCTCCACTTGGGGTGTCGGGGGGTGCTGCTGGCATGGAGTGGTTGGAGACTCAGCACCCTGCAGTGCCCAGGACGGCTCCCCGGCAGTAGGAAACATGACCCACCGGTGTGTGCCGCCCGCGACTGCTTTTCTTCTGTCTCACCGCCCTGACCATTCCATTTATTCATCATCACAAAATTAAATGAATACGAGGAGCAAGGCTGGGTTAGGTGGCTCACGCCTGTCGTCTTCAGCACTACGGGAGGCTGAGGTGGGTGGATCATCTGAGGTCAGGAGTTCGAGACCACCCTGGCCAACATATAGTGAAACCCTGTCTTTACTAAAAATACACTAAAAGCCCGGGCGCGGTGGCTCACGCCTGTCATCCCAGCACTTTGGGAGGCCGAGGCGGGTGGATCACGAGGTCAAGAGATGGAGACCATCCTGGTCAACAAGGTGAAACCCGTCTCTACTAAAAATACAAAAATTAGGGGGGCATGGTGGCGCGCGCCTGTAGTCCCAGCTACTCGGGAGGCTGAGGCAGGAGAATTGCTTGAACCCAGAAGGCAGAGGTTGTGGTGAGCCAAGATCGTTACACTGCACTCCAGTCTGGGTAACAACATCAAAACTCTGTCTCGCCGGGCGCGGTGGCTCAAGCCTGTAATCCCAGCACTTTGGGAGGCCGAGGCGGGTGGATCACGAGGTCAACAGATCGAGACCATCCTGGTCAACATAGTGAAACCCCGTCTCTACTAAAGATACAAAAATTAGCTGGGCATGGTGGTGCGTGCCTGTAGTCCCAGCTACTCGGGAGGCTGAGGCAGGAGAATTGCCTGAACCCAGGAGGCGGAGGTTGCGGTGAGCCAAGATCGGGCCATTGCACTCCAGCCTGGGTAACAAGAGCGAAACTGAGCCTCAAAAAAAAAAACTCTGTCTCAAAACAAACAAACAAAAAAATACACATAAAAATTAGCCGGGGGTGGTGGTGGACACCTGTAATCCCAACTACATGGGGAGCCAGGGCAGGAGACTCTCTGAAACCCAGGAAGTAGAAGTTGCAGAAGGCTGAGATCGAGCCACTGCACTCCAGCCTGGGTGACAGAGCGAGAGTTCATCTCAAAAAAAAAAAAAAGGAACAAGATCACAGGCAAATAGAACAAAACAAAAAAAACCTTTTTTTTTTTTGAGACAGAGTTTCGCTCGTTACCCAGGCTGGAGTGCAATGGCGCGATCTCGGCTCACCACAACCTCCGCCTCCTGGATTCAGGCAATTCTCCTGCCTCAGCCTCCTGAGTTGCTGGGACTACAGGCATGCGCCACCATGCCCAGCTAATTTGTGTTGTTTTTAGAAAAAAGAAAAATGGAGTCTCCCTCTGTTGCCCAGGCTGCAGTGTAGTGGTGTGACCTCAGCTCACAGCAGCTGGGTTCAAGCAATTCTCCTGGGTTCAAGCAGTTCTCCTGCCTCAGCCTCCGGAGTAGCTGGGATTACAGGCACGCGCCACCATGCCCAGCTAATTTTTGTATTTTTAGTAGAGACGGGGTTTCACCATGTTGGCCAGGATGGTCTCGATCCCTTGACCTTGTGATTCACCCGCCTCGGCCTCCCAAAATGCTGGGATGACAGGCGTGAGCCACGGTGCCTGGCCAATTTTTTGTATTTTTAGTAGAGATGGGGGTTTCACTGTCTTACCCAGGATGGTCTCAATGTCCTGACCTCGTGATCCAAATACCTAAGCCTCCCAAAGTTCTGGGATTACAGGCGGGAGCCACTGCACCCAGCGTAATTTTTGTATTTTTAGTAGAGATGGGGTTTCACCATCTCTTGACCTTCTGATCCGCCCACCTTGGCCTCCCAAAGTGCTGGGATTACAGGGGTGAGCCACCACGACTGGCCGGTTTTTTGCTTTTTTGTTTTTGAGACAGAGTCTCACTCTGTCACTCAGGCTGGAGTGCAGTGGCATGATCTCAGCTCACTGCATGAGCCACTTCGCCCGGCATAAAACCTCATTTAAAATTAAAAAAAAGAAAAAAGAAAAACAAATTAAATAAATAAATGAAATAAATCTGGCTGGATGCAGGGGCTTGTGCCCTGGAATCCTAGCACTTTGGAAGGCCAGAGAGGATCCTGTGAGCTCAGGAGTTCAAGACAAGCCTGGGCAGCATGATGAAACCCTGTCTTTATAAAAAATAAAATAGGCCGGGCGCAGTGGCTCACGCCTGTAATCCCAGCACTTTGGGAGGCCGAGGCGGGTGGATCACGAGGTCAAGAGATCGAGACCATCCTGGTCAACATGGTGAAACCCCTTCTCTACTAAAAATACAAAAATTAGCTGGGCATGGTGGTGCGTGCCTGTAATCCCAGCTACTCGGGAGGCTGAGGCAGAAGAATCGCTTGAACCTGAAAGGTGGAGGTTGCAGTGAGCTGAGATCATGCCACTGCACTCCAGCCTGGGTGACAAAGCAAGACTCTGTCTCAAAAAAAATAAATAAAATAAAATAAAATAATTTAAAAAATGAAAAGTCCAGGTGCAGTGGCTCACGCCTGTAATCCCAGCACTTTGGAAGGCCGAGGCGGGTAGATCACGAGGTCAAGAGATCGAGACCATCCTGGTCAACATGGTGAAACCCCGTCTCTACTAAAAATACAAAAATTAGCTGGGCATGGTGGTGCGTGCCTGTAATCCCAGCTACTCGGGAGGCTGAGGCAGGAGAATTGCCTGAACCCAGGAGGCGGAGGTTGCGGTGAGCCGAGATCGCGCCATTGCACTCCAGCCTGG
>CM052668.1:744944-764979 GCA_028533165.1 Leontopithecus rosalia | reverse complement strand
ACTTTGGGAGGCCGAGGCGGGTGGATCACAAGGTCAAGAGATCGAGACCATGAATGCATGGAATAAAATCCGTAGAATTGCAAGGAAATCAGTTACACTGAGAGGCAGTTACCCAAAGATTGTCTTGAATCCTGATTGGCGACTGAGTCACCTGAGTGCTTCCCTTATGAACGCTGTCTATCAGCAGGTCTCATTACAAGTGCGGTTTTGAAGGAGTGAGGGTTGGAAATGAGAATTTGAGACAGGAAGGGTCTGCAGCCCCCGTACCATGGCTAGGAAACATCTGTGGTTTCTCTCGGTGAAAAGTTACAGTCCTGCTAATACTGCCATATTTTGTTGTCTATGCTAAGAATTTTTTTTTTTTTTTGAGACGGAGTTTCGCTCTTGTTGCCCAGGCTGGAGTGCAATGGCGTGATCTCAGCTCACCGCAACCTCCGCCTCCCGGGTTCAGGCAATTTTCCTGCCTCAGCCTCCTGAGTAGCTGGGATTACAGGCACGCGCCACCATGCCCAGCTAATTTTTGTATTTTTAGTAGAGACGGGGTTTCACCATGTTGACCAGGATGGTCTCGAACTCTTGACCTTGGGATCCACCTGCCTCGGCCTCCCAAAGTGCTGGGATGACAGGCATAAGCCACCGCACCCAGCCACTAAGAATTTTTTATTTTATTTATCTGTTTATTATGGAGAGAGGGTCTGGTTCTGCCGCTCAGGCTGGAGTGCTGTGGTGTGATCTTGGCTCATCACTGCAACCTCTGCCTCCCAGGTTCAAGGGATCCTGGCGCGTCAGTGTCCTGTGTAGCTGGCACCCAGGTGTGCACCACCACGCCTGGCCGATTTTTGTATTTTTAGTAGACATGGGGGCCTTGCCATGTTGCTCAGGCTGGTCTCAGACTTTCGAGCTCTGGCAATCCTCCTGCCTCAGAGCTTCCCAAAGTGCTGGGATTACAGGCGCGAGTGTGAGCCGCCGCACCTGGCCTACACTATGAACTGAACGAAGGCCTAATTTTCCATAAGATGCTGGTGACAACAAAGACATATTGTTGTTGTTTTTTTAAATCCTTGCAGGCTCATGGTTCTGAATCCTCACTAGGCCGCTTGCTAAGAATGCCTGGCCCAGGACGGGCGCAGTGGCTCACACCTGTAATCACAACACTGGGAGGTCGAGGCAGGTGGATCAGGAGGTCAGGACATTGACACCATCCTGGCTAACACAATGAAACCCCATCTCTACTAAAAATAGAATTAAGTGTTACAGCTGTTTAGAATTTGTCTAGCAGGCTTCCGGTTTTTTGCTGGAAAGCCCCCAAAATAAAAAAATTTTTAAAATATCACGAGGTCAAGAGATTGAGACCATCCTGGTTAACGAGGTGAAGCCCCATCTCTACTAAAAATATAAAAATTAGCTGGGCGTGGTGGCAGGCACCCGTAGTCCCAGCTACTCGGGAGGCTGAGGCAGGAGAATCACCTCAACCCAGGAGGCGGAGGTTGCAGTGAGCTGAGATCGCACCATTGCACTCCAGCCTGGGCAACAAGAGCGAAACTCCGTCTCAAGAAAAATAAATACGTAAAATAAAAAATAAAAAAAATAAAAAATGAAAAATAATTAGCTGGACATGAGGGCACACACCTGTAGTCGCAGCTACTCCGAAGGTTGAGGTTGCAGTGAGCAGAGATTGCGCCACTGCAACCCAGCCTGGGCAACAGAGCGAGATTCTGTCTCAAAAAATTAAATAAAATAAAAAATAAGAGTGCCTGGCCCAGGGGCCTAGAATCCCATCACCTCAGAGGTGCTCCGAAGAGCATTTCCTCTGCTAGGAGCTTATCCAAAGTTCTAAATTTTCAGCTTGGGAAACTGACTCCCAGAAGAGGGGCAGCTCCTGCCAGAGCCTGGGGCTGGGCAGTTAGCCTGTATGCTGTGCCCAGCCTCACTCATGCCAAGAAGTAGGTTCACAGGCTCGTGTCCTTCAGAGAGTTGTGACCTGCACAGGGCCACGGGAAACAGCAACCCTGGGTGAGACCAAGGCTGGGCAAAGGAGGGCCTCAGAGGCGGGAGAAGGCCCCGTGGACCGCTGCGTTCAGGGGCATCAAACCCTGGCCCTGGCCCCTGGAGGCTGCACACAGCCTCTTCATAGGGCCTCAGCCCACATCTGCTGGGGCCACAGCAACAAAGTGTCATCAGCTGGGCAGCTTTAACACCGCAGATGTTCTCACAGTTCTGGGGGCTGGGAGGCCAAGATCGGAGCACAGCACGGTTGACTCCTGCCAAGGCCTCGGTCCTTGGCCTCCACGTGGCCATCTTCTCCCTGTGTCTTCCCTCCCTACGCGTTTGTGTCCTGATCTCCTCTTCTTACAAGGACATGAGTCATACTGGATGGGGGCCCCCTCATAACCTCATTGTACCTTAATGATCGCGTTATTTTATTTTATTTTTTGAGATCCAGACTCCCTCTCTCTCACCCAGGCTTGAGTGCAGTGATGGGATCTTGCCTCACTGCAACCTCTACCTCCCATGTTCAAGCGATTCTCCTGCCTTGGCCTTCCGAGTAGCTGGGATTACAGGCGCCTGCCAGTACACCCAGCTAATTTTTGTATTATAAGTAGAGAGGGGTTTCACTATGTTGGCCAGGCTAGTCTTGAACTCCCAACCTCAGGTGATCCGCTTGCCTCAGCCTCCCAAAGTGTGGGGATTACAGGCATGAGCCACTGCGCCCGGCCATTAATTTCCCCTTTAAAAGACCCCATCTCCAAAAACAGTCACATTCTGAGGTTCTAGGGTTAGGGCTTCAGATGTCAGTGGGGTGGAGGGACACAGTTGAGCTGTCACCAGCACTGAGCCTACACCTCTGGCTTCTTCCTCACACCTGCAGGCATTTCCTCCGCTGAGTACCCTGGGTCTGGCCAGGCCCTGCTCACGCTTCAGCCTTTGCCCCGGAAGGTTCTCCCAGGCGCATTCTGTCCTCTGCTTCCTTTGCGGTTGACTCCTCTGGGGCGCTTTGCTGTGTAGGTTCATGTGGACAGCGCCTTCCCTGCTCAGCCCACTGCAGGTTCCTGGAGGACGGGCCTGTGCTCAACTGCGTGGGAAACCCCGAGCACCAGCCAGGGCCTGGAGCACCCAGCACGGGCTTGTCAGGCACAGCTGAGGCCAGGACGAGCACTGGGTGCCCAGGCAGGCCCTGGCATCGCTGGGGTGGCAGGCACTTCACAAACAGAGATGGAAACAGAACTGGGAACCAGAGGGCCCGGGGTGGTGGTGTAGACGGGATGCCCCGTGCAGCTGAGCTGAAACCTGCCTCGTGAGAAGGGGCCAGTGCTGTGCAAGTGTGGGGCAGGGTGCCCCCTGCAGGGGAGCAGCCAGTGCGGAGGCCTTGGGGCGGGAAAGCAGCAAGCACAGGGGAAGATTGCTGGGGCGGGGAGGTGGGGCAAAGTTTGGGTTCCCTTCTGGGGCCATGGGGACTTAAGTAGGGGAGCAAGACTCGCTCATATTCTGAAAACCCCCTCGTTACCTAACATTTCTTAAGTGGCACTTGAAGCGGGTCAGAGCCGGGCCGTGCGGGCAGGACCCTGATGGGGAAGCGCCTGGAGACTGGCCCCTGCGGCCCATCAGGGTCCCTGAGTTGGTGACCTCTAGTGCTTCCCCACAGCTCACTGTCCCCACCCCTGTGGTCCTCTCTGCAGCTCCTGGCCTGCGTGGCTTCTGGATCCTTGGTCTGCGGTGAGTGCCTGAGTCTGCAACCCTGAGCTGGGGGGGCCTTCAGCAGCACCAGATGAGGGGAGCCCCTTGTTGAAGGTCACGTGGCGTGTTGCGGACAGGATGCGGTGGCGGTCTGCGCACTGTGCGTAACGTGCCGGGGTCCTCCCTGGGACAGTCCATGAAGTGGCAAAGGCTGGACAGTCAGGAGCAACCCTGTGGGCCCAGCTCTGTGCCATCAGAGACCCCCACTGCCTGTGGCAGGAAGGCATTCCGTGAGCCCTGTGCAGATGGCAGCCATGGGCAGGCTGGTGGGAGCATGTGCGCAGGTATCCGACATTGGTCACACCTGGAGAGCCCAGTCCCACTTTCCTTCTGCGGATGTTCCTAGAACCGTCCTTGCTTGGACACAGTCACTGAGCGGCCTCTTGACCTGCTGGGTACATCTCAAAAGAAACTCCATTGAAGTTGGGGCCATCGGCCGGGCGTGGGGGCTCACACCTGCAATCCCAGCACTTTGGGAGGTCAAAGTGGGAGGTTCACGAGGTCAGGAGTTCGAGACCAGCGTGGCCAACGTGGTGAAACCCCGTCTCTACTAAAAATACAAAAATTAACGGCGTGGTAGCGTGCGCCTGTAATCCCAGCTACTCAGGAGGCCGAGGCAGGAGAATTGCTTGAACCTGGGAGGTGGAGGTCGCAGTGAGCCGAGACCGTGCCATTGCACTCCAACCTGGGTGACAGAGTGAGACTGCGTCTCAAAAAAAATGTCTGGGCCATCATCGGGGGTCGCAGTGATGGCCACACGGCCCTAAGGCTCTGACCAGTGGCCCAAGTGCTGGCAGGCAGAGGTGAGGACAGTCCCACAGCAGGGAGGGGAGAGGAAGGACAGCAGCAAGTGTGACTGGGACAGCCACTGACCCACACTCCATCTCCTGGCAGCTCCAGCGTGGGCGCAGCTGTGCAGGCACGAGGTGTCCATCAGACCATGGCTACCAATGGCCCGAGCAGGTGAGGCTGACCTGGGGGAGGCTGTACCTCCTGACCCACCCCCACCTCTCCCTCCTTTTCTGCATCCGTGCTGCAGCCACCAGTGTCTCCAGGGACCTCCTGGGCCTGGGCGGGGTGGGAAGGGGGTCGCATATCCCAGTCCCTGACCTTTTGTGGGTCCAGGCCCCTGGTGGTGGCTGTGGGGGCCGCCATCTGCCGCTGGGAAGTGCCTGTGTGGCTGACGCCTCCTGTGCCCATGTGTCTCAGTGCCAGCACCCAGCCCGCCCTGCCGAAGGCCAGAGCCGTGGTTCCCAAACCCAGCAGCCGGGGGGAGTATGTGGTAGCCAAGCTGGATGACCTCATCAACTGGGCCCGCAGGGTGAGTCTCCCGTGAGCTGCAGGCCCTTCTCGAGTGCCAGGGCCTCTCTGCATACACTCAACATGCACACACAGACAGCACAATCACACACGTGCACACAGCACACATGCACACAGTACACGCACACATTCATACCCATGCACACACATGCATGCACTACACACACTGACATGCACACATGCACAGTACACGCACACATGGACACACGCACACAGTGCACAGGGACACGTACACATTCATACTCATGCACACACACAAGCACGTTCACGGGCACACACATCGATGCACACACAGGCACACTCGCCCCTCGGACCGTGGAGCAGGCTGGACCCTCCCAGAGGGCCCCCGTGCTGGCCTGGTGGCCTATGGCTCCTCCTGAGGATTCACCCCAACCCTGGCCCTGGCGGCCGTCCCGGAGTCCTGCTCACTGGCTCTGTTCCTGGTGCCCCCTTGGGCCCTGCCTGAGATGACCCCATCCCTTTTCTCATTCTCTGTCTGGCTTCTCCGTGTTCCCCTTGTTTCTCTTTTAAGGTGAAAGCAGAGTTTTAAGTTAAAAGAAGCATATGTGAAGGCAGTAGGCCCTTCTCAGTACTGATCTGAAGCCTCTCCGGCCTGTGGCGGCCTCGCCACCCCCACCCAGCATGCGCACGTGCCACTCCCTCCAGCACCCGCCCGGGTTCAACAGCCCCCATTGACAGACAAGCGCTGCTTGCTTTTGTTTCTTGTTTCCTAAACAATGCCACGGCGAATGTCCTGCGGGCCACGGGCAGCCACAGCGCCGGACAGAGATCCCCGCTGGAGGATAGTTTCTAATGGAGGAAACCTGAGAAATGGCCAGGGGCTGGCCCAGCACAGGCAGGCAGGTGGGGTTGGCCGTTTCTGCCCAGGCAGCCCTGCCTTGCTCTATAGCTCGGCCCTGTCACCCGACAACACATCTGTGGGGGCAGCAGGGGCCCCTGCCAGGTGTTGGAGCCATGTGCAGGAGGAGCAGGAACCATGGGGAAAATAAGAAGCCATGTGGATGCAGGAGAGGGGAGGGAGTGGCCAAGGACATCTGGGAGGGCTTCCTAGAGGCGTGGGCACTTGGTGTGCGGACCCAGATCTAGGTAACCCAGGGAGTCGGGTTAGACCTGCACGACTATGTGCTCAGATAGTGGCTGGAGCCCGTGCTGAAGTGGTGGGACTTCGGTACACTGGGTTCAGGGAGCTGTGTGATGAGGACAGATCTCACCTGCTTCTTTGTTTAAATATTTAAACGTGGCTGGTGGGGCCCAATTTACGCCTCTCTTGGGACCTGGTGGCCATCTGCAGGGGCTGCTGTGCCTCTAGCCTCTGCCCGGGACTTGAGCCTGAGTGCTCCACATGGAGGCTTGTGGTGGGCCACGTGGGGCGCCGTTGGCAGGGTCTGACCTGATCCCGGCCTCTGCAGAGCTCCCTGTGGCCCATGACCTTCGGCCTGGCCTGCTGCGCCGTGGAGATGATGCACATGGCCGCACCCCGCTATGACATGGACCGCTTTGGCGTGGTCTTCCGCGCCAGCCCACGCCAGTCTGACGTGATGATCGTGGCCGGCACACTCACCAACAAGATGGCCCCCGCGCTCCGCAAGGTAGGCCTGGTCCCCACCGCCCCCCCAGTGAGCTGTGTAGACCCCGCCTCTCCCAGTTCTACCCGGTCCCCACTGCCCCCCAGTGAGCTGTGCACAGACCCCGCCTCTCCCAGTTCTACCCGGTCCCCGCCGCCCCCCAGTGAGCTGTGCACAGACCCCGCCTCTCCCAGTTCTACCCGGTCCCCACCGCCCCCCAGTGAGCTGTGCACAGACCCCGCCTCTTTTCCATTTCTACCCGGTCCCTGCCGCCCCCCAGTGAGCTGTGCACAGACCCCGCCTCTCCCAGTTCTACCCGGTCCCCACTGCCCCCCAGTGAGCTGTGCACAGACCCCGCCTCTCCCAGTTCTACCCGGTCCCTACCGCCCCCCCAGTGAGCTGTGCACAGACCCGCCTCTCTTCCAGGTCTACGACCAGATGCCTGAGCCACGCTACGTGGTGTCCATGGGGAGGTGAGTGCAGGACGGGACGTCTCGGGTGGACATGGTGTGAGCGCCGGCCTGGCTGTGTCATTTGTATTCGGCCAAATCCCATGTGGTCCAGGTGTTGCCCTTCAGCCCTCTTGGTGCCTCCACCCCACACAGATGCGCTGCTGGTTCTCTCCCCAAAAGATTACTTCCATCCACCCCAGCAGCAGACCCCACATTCCGCCCGGTTCTCTGCTTTCCCCACAGAATAATCTCAGCCTTCTAACGTGTCAGCATTGTAGAAACAATTTTTTTGAGACAGAGTCTTGCTCTTGTCACCCAGGCTGGAGTGCAGTGGAATGATCTTGGCTCACTGCAACCTCCGCCTCCCGGGTTCAAGCAATTCTCCTGCCTCAGCCTCCCAAGTAGCTGGCATTACAGGCCCGCGCCACCACACCCGGCTAATTTTTGTATTTTTAGTAGAGAACGGGGTTTCACCATGTTGGCCAGGCTGCTCTGGAACTCCTGACCTCAGGTGATCTGCCCGCCTCTGCCTCCCAAAGTGCTGGGATTAAAGACTGAGCCACCAGCCTGGCCTTGCCATCATTTTAGTCATTTCCCATAACATTAAAAGGTATTTAGTCTCTTGACATTTTAAATATTTATTATTTTTATTTTTTAGAGACAGAATCTCGCTGAGTTGCCCAGGCTGGAGTGCAGTGGTACAGTCATAGCTCACTGCAGCCTCGAACTCCTGGGCTCCACCAACCCCCAGCCTTCCAAAGTGCTGGGGTTACAGAAGCGCTCCGCTGTGCCTAATTTTTAAAATTTTCGTAGAGATTGGGTCTTGCTAAGTTTACCCTTTTAAAGCGAACAGTTCAGTGGTTTTTAGTTATAGTCACAGAGTTATGTAGCTACCACCTCTAATTCCAGAACATTCTTATCACCCCCAAAGGAAATCCTGTCCCATCAGCAGTTACTCTGCATCCCCTTCCCAGCCCTGGCGCCCATGCATCCCTGCATACCTCTGTGGGTGGGCCTGTCCCGGACATTTCACAGAAGCAGGATCACACACCGCGTGGTCTTGTGTGTCTGGTGTCTGTCACTGAGACAGCCTCAAGGTGCACGCTCGCTGTGGCCTGTGTCTGAGCCCCACCCTTTTCTTGGCTGAGTACTATCCCCCTGAGTGAACACATTACTAACCTAATTCTAAACAGAGACTTAGAATATTCCAGAGTCAGGCCGGGCGCGGTGGCTCACGCCTGTCATCCCAGCACTTTGGGAGGGCAAGGTGGGCGGATCACGAGGTCAGGAGTTCGAGACCAACCTGACAAACACGGTGAAACCCGTCTCTACTAAAAATACAAAAATCAGCCGGGCGTGGTGGCGCGCGCCTGTAGTCCCAGCTACTCAGGAGGCTGAGGCAGGAGACTCGCTTAAACCCAGGATGCGGTGGTTGCGGTGAGCCGAGATGGCACCACTGCACTCCAGGCTGGGTGGCAGCCCAGAATATTCCGGAGTTTTCATAACCATCCCCCACTGCCGGGCACTCAGGCTGTGTCCATTTTTACGGCTGTGAGAAGCAGTGCTGGGACTGGCGGCCGTGTGGTCACCTGGGGTTTCCGGTTACCTGCCCCAGGTGGACCCCAGCACCTCACTGACACAGTCGGGACCGGGCGAGGCCTAGCGTGGGGCCCCGTTGCCCTGTAGACAGGTACCGAGTGTTGGCAGCGTGGCCGTTTGAAGGGGCTTTTTGTTGACACGTGCGATCCGACAGTTCCCAGCCCGGGAATCTGTGGTCAGAGCCCCTTGGGAGGCTCTGACCTCCCAAGTTGTCGGCCACGCCTGTGCTCGGCCACACAGGCCCACAGAGCTCCAGGAGCCTGTGCGTGTTTGCTCCCTGCTTCTCCGTGACACGTTCAGCCTCGTCGGTAGCTGGGCCTGGCCAGCAGTGGAAGGCGGGTGGGGATGGGGCAGGGCCTCGAGGAGGGAGGGTGGCAGGGTGGGTCCTTGGCCCACACTCCCCTCACGGCGTCTGCCCCACAGCTGTGCCAACGGAGGCGGCTACTATCACTACTCCTACTCAGTTGTGAGGGGCTGCGACCGCATCGTGCCCGTGGACATCTACGTCCCAGGTAGGGCTGGGGCCGCGCCGCCCACGAGGGAGCGGGGGACGGGACTGGCGCCATGCAGAACCCGGCTGCCCCTGTGAGGGAGGCCCACACCCCAGCAGACAGCGGGCTCCCCACCCGACAGCTGAGCCGACCCGGGGCTCTCCCTCTTAGCGGAGCGCATCCCCGATGAGAAGTCTGCAGTGTGTTCAGGCATCAGAGGGAGCAGAGGGAGCAGCGGAAGCCATCGGAATTCCTGACACTTGCCTGGTTTAAAGCACACTTTCTTCCCTTTTCTTTGAGAAGGAGTTTTGCTCTTGTTGCCCAGGCTGGAGTGCAATGGCGCCATCTCGGCTCACCGCAACCTGCACCTCCTGGGTTCAAGCAATTCTCCTGCCTTAGACTCCCACGTAACTGGGATTATAGGCACGCACCACCACACCCAGCTAATTTTGAATTTTCATTTTTTTTTTTTTGTAGGGACAGGGTTTCTCCATGTTGGTCAGGCTGGTCTCAAACTCCTGACCTCAGGTGATCCGCCCGTCTCGACCTCCCAAAGTGCTGGGATTACAGGCGTGAGCCACCTCGCCCAGCCTAAAGCACAGTTTTACGTGGTTCTGCCTGACAGAGACCAGGGACCTGCAGTTAGAAATACTGAAAGAGAAGGTTCCTGGAGCCAAGGACACCATCCCGCACCCTCACCCTCAGAGAAGGGCACGCGAGACTCCCTGAGACCCAAGGTTGCCAGGGTGGCCGGATTTGGCAAATGAAAATGCGGGAGGTGCCGGGCGCGGTGGCTCGCGCCTGTCATCCCAGCACTTTGGGAGGCCGAGGCGGGTGGATCACGAGGTCAAGAGATCGAGACCATCCTGCCCAACTTGGTGAAACCCCGTCTCTACTAAAAATACAAAAATTAGCTGGGCACGGTGGCACAGCCTGTAATCCCAGCTACTCGGGAGGCTGAGGCAGGAGAATTGCCTGAACCCAGGAGGCGGAGGTTGCGGTGAGCAGAGATTGCGCCATTGCACTCCAGCCTGGGTAACAAGAGCGAAACTCCGTCTCAAAAAAAAACCAAAAGAAAATGCAGGAGGCTCCGTTTGACTGTGAGGTTAGGGTGAGTTTGACCGTCAGGAAAACAATGAGTAGTAACCCTTTAGTTCGAGTATGTCCCAGCCACATCCGGATGTACTTATGCTAACACGGAGCATTGGCTGCACACCTGAAATCCACGTCGGGCGGGCCTTCTTTATATCTGGTGGCCCCGTGGGACTCCCATGCCTCCTGTGGTCCCGTGAGGGTCACCCCTGGGGCGTTCACCCTGACGGCGGTCTGGGGTGGCAGGCCGGGAGGTATCTCTCATGCGGGACAGGCGACAGAGGTCGCGTTCTCGGTCCCACGGTGTTAGCGCGGTGCGGAGATTCCAGCTGGGAGTCCTGGGTCTGGAGGGTTGGGCAAGCTGGCGGCACGTCCTGGTGCCTTTCAGAAGTGGAGGAACAGGCTCTGACATTGGCTTCAGCTTCCCTGGAAAGGGCGTTGATTTGCTCCCCGTTCTGCACAGTTCCGTGACTGCCTGGGCCGGGACATGACGCTGGGGGAGCCCCCAGGCCAGGGGTGCAGAGGCCGACACAGACACACCCCGCCCTGCCTGCTGTCGGGTGGGCGCTGTGGATTGAGGCTATGAGGCACACCTGTTCCTCCCGGGCTCCTTTCCCAGCCCCTGGCCCTTGGGGACCTCTCACCCACCCCAGCCGCTCTGCTGCCTCCAGCCTCCTTGCCCCTGACTGCTTTTCAAGGGTCTTCACGAGCAGCCAGTGTAGCTGGGGCCAGGAGCAGCCCTAGTGTGTTCTCCCTGAGGTCCTGAGCCGGGTCACCTGGGGGCAGTGTACAGGGCAGCCTGGGCTTCCCTGTGACCCTCAGCACAGAGAGGTCCGTCCTGGGGTCCGGAGCTCAGGGGCCCAGCCCATGCCCCTGGTGTCTTCCCCGGCACTGCAGACCAAAGGGGTGGGGTGTGAGCGCAGATGGTGCCCCTCCCTCCCTGGCAGCGGCCTGGACTTGCCAGAGCTCTGCCAGGTGGGGCCCGGCTGCCCTTTCCCAGGCCCTGTGGCAACTGCCATGTCTCCTCCCTCTGCCCAGCCTCCCCGCCTCCACCTCCGTCCAGGGCAGCCCTGCCAAGTGCGTCTGTTCGCTGGTCCCCATGGAGCCCCGAGGGCTGAGGCTGGGTTGGTGAGGTCAGCCTCTTGTCCAGGGGGCTCCTGTGACAGCCCCGGACAGGACATGGGTGGAGGGCAGTGGGGCTTTGCGCCGGGGAGACCCCACTCTTCCTGCAGGGATGTCCCCCGAGCCGGCTGCCAGCCCCGGCCTCCACCGCCCACCCAGGGCTGCCAGTCTCCACCGCCCCTCACAAGCTGAGCCAGCTGCGCGGTGCCCGGTTGCGGGCTCTGGTTGCTGGAAGGGAGACTGAAGCGAGGTCCCCGCAGGCTGCCCGCCCACGGCCGAGGCCCTGCTCTACGGCATCCTGCAGCTGCAGAGGAAGATCAAGCGGGAGCGGAGGCTACAGATCTGGTACCGCAGGTAGCGCTGCCACCGCCATCGGAGCCTCACCTGGAGCCGTCCTGTCCCCCTTCTGTCCCGTGAGTTTGTCAATAAACCCACCCTCGGGCCTCTGCCTCCCAGTGTGGTGTGTAGGCGGGGAGACCTCCATGCCGGTGACTTTGGGCCAGGATGTTCACCCCAGCGTCTTCACAGAGCAGCGGGAAAGCACCCTGCTGGCAGGCACAGTGCCCGTCCCTGGAGGGCGCCAGACTACCCCTCCTGGGAGGGCCCTGACTCTGTCTCCCTCTGTGCCCTGAGGCAGGCTGAGCGAAGCCTGTCTGACCCTGCTCTGGGGTTCAGAGGGTGGCCCATGGCCTGAGCGGGCTTGGGCAGGTCACTGCTGCCCTCTGGGCCGGTTAGGCGAGGAACGTGGCCGGGGGAATGGGGAGATGGCACCTGGTCCCCTTCGAAACCAGAGGGCTGCAGGGCGGGGCTGTGCCTCACAGGCTGTCTGACCCGGGGCCCTTCGGGGACCCTCTACACACAGGACTTTCGGGGAACCCTGGCTCCGCCCCGCCAGCCCCTTTATCCATGGATTCCTCATCAGGGATGTGTATTCATTCAGCAGACGTCCCATCTTCCCGTGTTCAGGGCCAGACGCCACCGCTGCTGCTGGAGCCCCTGCTCTGCAGGCCCACCCTACCTGTCTGCTGTGCTGGGGCATTTCTGGGGATGTGGTTATGAGACCAGGCTGCGATGGGGACTGGGAGGCTGGGGAGTGTGGGGAGCAGGAGCCCAGCCAGCCAGGAAAGTACCCTGGAGGCAGGATGTGCTGAGGGGGGACGTCCTGGGGTGGGGACGGGGCTGTAGCCTCGGAAGGGCAGCCTGGGCCATGGTGCAGACCCCAGGAGCCGGCCTTCTCTCCGGACGAGGGGAGGTGGGTGCAGGGGATGGGCGGGACGACCCCAGGAAGATGGGCGGCCTGCACGCACGTGGATGCGAGGGGCATGGGGTGACCAGCTGGGCATGAGGGCACGGATAGGGAGAAGCGGGATGTTCCTGGGACTGGGCAGGTGGGGCAGCCCCTGCACTGGGCCCAGCGGGGGCAACACCTCCAGAGGGGAAACGACATCCAGAAATGGGGGGCTCTCGGCAGCAACGCCCCTCCTGCAGCGGGGGGAGGGGAGCTCAGGTGGTGCCGGGGCCGGTAGAGAAGCGGGCTCTGGCAGCGGGTGGGCAGGGGTCCTTGCACCCACACCTCTGCCCTGGTGCTCCCCACCGTCTGAGACCCCGGCCTGGTTACACCCCTCTCTGACCCCGCTGCAGAGTATCAAGTGGCTCTGGTCTGATGAGGGGGCATCAGGCATCGGCTGGAGATGTCTGCCACGGGCAAGAAACCTGCAGGGGAGTCACCCGCCTTCTATGTCTGTGGGATGGCGGGAGGTGAGGACGCAGCGCTGCACTGAGTCGCTCACTCACTGGGGACCGACAGCCCAGCACCAGTGTTTACTTCACCTCAGGGACCCCCCACAGACCAGCGGGAAAGCTGCGGGTAGCACGTGGCTGGGGTCAGGCGGGGCTGGCAGGAGAGCCTGGGCTCCCAGCCAGGAAGGCACGGAGGAGGGCATGGGTGTGGCCAGGCCGGGGTGAGGGCTCAGCGCTTGGTGACCAGGGGCGTGATCATCTGCGGATAGGCGTAGTAGCGGCAGTCGGCCGGCGGGACCAGCGCCATCACCTCGGTGCGGATGTCCTCCCTCCGGAAGCCGGCCTCCAGCAGCGCGGGCACCTGTGTCTCCTGGACAGGGGTGGCGCAGGTCACCTCTGAGGGCTGTGGACGTCACGTACACCGCGGTGCCCGCCCCACATTGAAGAGCGTTTACAGATGCCAAGGCCCGGATGGGCGGCTGCAGCCACCGTGGGCACGTGGAGGGCAGCCGCGAACCCCAGCCCCACACCAGCATCATGGGGCTCCAGCCACCTACTCTGTGGTTCTCCAGACCTTGCCAGTGCGGCTGGTGGAGCCAATCACGACAGAAAAAGAACACAGGCTGCCCCAAGGGCCAGAGGCACCCAGCAGCTTCTTGGAACTGTAGCCTCAGACAGGTGCCACCACCAGGCAGAGGGAACAGCTAGAGACAAGTACTGCTGAACCCACGAAGACAGCTGGGTGGAGGTGTCCAGAGGGAGGGGAGCCCGCGGGGCTCAGGCTGAACCACAGGGCACTGGGGAGCCACGGGAGGCTGCTGAGCTGGCGAGGGACTTTGGTTTCTCTTCTGTTGTTGTTTTGAGACGGAGTCCCGCTCTGTCACCAGGCGGAGTGCCATGGCGTGATCTCGGCTCACAGCAACCTCCATTTCCTGGGTTCAAGCAATTCTCCTGCCTCAGCCTTCCAAGCAGCTGGAACCACAGGTTCATACCACCATGCCCAGCTAATTTTTTTATTTTTAGTAGAGATGGGGTTTCACCATGTTGGCCAGGCTGGTCTCAAACTCCTGACCTCGTGAGCCACCGCCCCTGGCAGAGGACTTAGATTTCCAAATGAACCAGCACAGTCCAGCCCACCCAGGGGGTCAGGAAGGGACCCTCCCCAGACAGCAAGGTGACCCCAGCAGCCCACCCCCACCCCAGGTCAATGCCTGCAGGCCCAAGGGGAACCCCAGGTGAGCCCACCTCAAACATGGTGGTGATGTTCGAGTACTTGGTCTTCATCAGCTCCCCCCAGGAGGTGAGGTTGCAGTAGGTGAGGACGCCCCCCGGCTTCAGCAGGCGAAAGGCGTGGTTCTGTGGCAGGGGAGTGGCCAGTGGTCAGGATGGAGGTGGGGTGTGGGCAGAGGGGCTCCTGCATCCCAGCAAGTCAGACAGGGCTACCTTGATGAAGTTGAACTGGTGTGTGTGCCAGGTGTCCTCCGAGAGCGGGTACGTGTCATACAGGATCCCTGCACAGAGGACAGAAACCCACGGGGTCAGGGCCGGGCTCAGCGCCTCCTGGCTCACCCCAGCAGGTGGAGGTTAAGTGAGACCGGGCAGAGGTGGGGCTCCCACTCGGGCTTGAGAGCCCCGAGATCGCCTCCAGGGCTCCTCTGTGAGTGTGCCCATCCTCAGTGCGCTGCCAGCCCTCACAGCCAGGCCTGCACCCACAGGGGCTCTGTCCCCCAGTGCACACCAGAGGGCCACCACAAGCAAAGGAGGGGCTCGACTGGAGCTGGGAGGCCCACCCCGTGATACGTCCCTGTCACCCCTCACCATCAAAGTGTTCATCAGGCAGGGTGGGCGCCACATCCTCCCACAGGCCTTTCAAGGGGACGACCTTGAAGAAGGGAAAATAAAAAGACAGGGTCAGAGAGGTCCCCAAGATCTCCCCACCTGCAGAAAGGGAGCGGCCACCTCCTCCACCTCTGGTGGCCCAGACCCCCACGGAGGGGGCTCCCGGAGGGCCTGCAGGCGGAGGGGCACCTTGTGAGTCTGCCGTGGGGCCCAGTCCTGGAGCCGCTGGAAGACGCCGTCATTGCACTCGATGATCCAGTGCTCATCAATGGACGCCTCCTGCACCTTTGCTGCTGCAATGGCCATGCCAAAGCCCACCTCCAGGACCCGGCCCCCTGCGCACACACAGGGCGCCGGCATTACTAGGTGGGCCTGGAGAAGAGGCAAAGGGCAGGGCAGGGCTGGGGAGGCTGCCTGGAGGGGGGGTGCAGGGCTGGGGAGGCTGCCTGGAGGGGTGGTGCAGGGCTGGGGAGGCTGCCTGGAGAGGGGGTGCAGGGCTGGGGAGGCTGCCTGGAGGGGGGGTGCAGGGCTGGGGAGGCTGCCTGGAGGAGGGGGTGAAGGATAGGGCAGGTCTGTGCTGGGGGTCTGCCTGGAGGAGGGAGTGCAGGGCTAGGCTGGGGATCTGCTTGGAGGAGAGGATGCAGGGCGGGCTGGGCTGTGAGTGACATTTGCCACAGGACGGGAGGGCGCAGCCTGGGCCAGTGTGGGCAGAGGCGGGCAGAATACAGGAGTCTTGAGCAGGAACAGCGTGGGCCCTGGCCAGTGGCCAGAGAGGCTGGCCAGCCAGTAAGACAGCTTTTGGGCCCAGCCCCCGGGGGAGGCGAGAGCCTTGGACTTTGAGCTCCAGCCCACACTGTTTGTGCCGGGTCCCTTATCTCTCGCCCTCCTTCCATCCAAAAATCGGGTTTGCAAGACTGGCCAGGCAAGACATGGACTTGAGACTATCTGGGAGGGGAAGGGCCAGTCCCCAGTGGGCCACAAGTGCGGCCCCCTCCATCCAGATTGGCACTGACCCTGGACGTGCCCATTTTCAGGGTGGGAACACTGAGGCCGGACTCCTGGAATGGGCCTGTGCAGGGCCAGCGAGTCCGAAGCAGCCCTCAGGCTCTGACGCCAGGCAGGCCAGGGCCACCCGGGGGACAGCTGTCTCCCTGCGCTCAGCTCTCTAGGTGCTATTCTTAGCCGGGCGAGGCGGGGCTGCCCTCCGGGGCAGGCAAACGGGAAGCCTCCCTGCGGCGCGACCCCTGGCTCTGGACCTCAGGCGGGAGTCAGGGACCCAGTTCCACCCAGGCCTCGCGGCCAGGTCCCCGTCTGGAGAGCGGGGTCCTCATTCCCCCTGGAGAGGAAGTTCCTGGTACTCAGGCGGCGCCCACTGTGTGCGGGCCCCGCGCCTGCAGCAGTCCCCGTGAACGACTCCGGGTGCCCCAGCTGCAGCCCCACTTCCCAGGCGAGGAGACAGGCGCCCCGGGGGAGGGTCCGGGCCTCAGTTTCCCCTGCGGCCCCGGAGGCGGTGGGGCCGGGCGGGGCTACCTCTGGAGGCGGCGGCGGCGGCCAGCGAGTGCATGTAGGGGGTCTCCCAGCGCTCCATCACCGGCTTGCCCAGGATGCGCAGCTGCGTGTCCGCCGCGTCGTAGGCCGCGGGCGCCGCCCCCCACGCGGGGCTGCAGTTCTCGCCGGGCGCGAAGATGGGGGTCGCGCTGGGGGCGCTCATGCTGCGGGCTGGACGGCGGCCCGACCTCGATCGCGGCAGGTCCGGGCCCGCTCCCTGCAGGGCCTTGTGGGCCGGGGGCGGGTCCCGGGGGCGGGTCCGGCAGGCCCCAGAGGCGGACCCGTGAGACGACGCGCGCGGCTCCAGGAGCGGCCTCTAGCGGCGGCCACGCGAGGGGCGGCGGGAGTGGGGTCGGGCCCGGCCGCCGCCTACTCCAGCAGCCTCGGTGCCCTCTCCGCGGAGCGAGCACCGGAGCCCCGCGCCCGGTCACGCGAACCTGCAGGCCCGAGGCCGGAATCCCCGCCGTGCTGCCCACGTGCCTCAGTTTCCTTATCTGTCGGCATTCAGCCCTCCTCGCTGGGATGTCAGAATCCCAGGATCTTCCAGGCACTGTTGGAAGCGCTTTCAGTGTTTAATCTTCAGAGGATGCTACACTGAGTTCTTTTTTTTTTTTTTTTCCTAACAGACACGGGGTCTTGTTAGGTGGCCCAGGCTGGTCTCAAACTCCTGGACTCAAGCGATCCTCCCGCTTCAGCCTCCCAAAGTGCTGAGATTACAGGGACGAGCCACCACGCCCACCAGGTTCTGTGATGCTGCCGTTTTACAGATGGGGAAACGGAGGCCCTGTGAGGCAAAGCCAGTGATCTTGTGGCCACGAGTTTGGGGACCCAGGATTGCTCTGATGCCTCGAGTTGACCCTGAGCTGCCTTCCTGCTTTCATGAGCCCACGTCACAGCCCCATAAGCTGGGGGTCACCTGAGACCCCGGGACCCTGATGGAGGGCTCTGCCTAAAGACGCCTCCAGCAGAGGTTACAGTGAGCACTCCAGCCTGGGAGACAGAGCAAGACCCCATCTCAAAAATAAAAATAGCCAGGCGCGGTGGCTCATGCTTATAATCCCAGCACTTTGGGAGGCCGAGGCGGGTGGATCATGAGCTCAAGAGATCGAGACCATCCTGGTCAACATGGTGAAACCCCGTCTCTACTAAAAATACAAAAAATGAGCTGGGGGCCGGGCGCGGTGGCTCAAGCCTGTAATCCCAGCACTTTGGGAGGCCGAGGCGGGTGGATCACGAGGTCAAGAGATCAAGACCATCCTGGTCAACATGGTGAAACCCCGTCTCTACTAAAGATACAAAAAATTAGCTGGGCCCGGTGGCGTGTGCCTGTAATCCCAGCTACTCAGGAGGCTGAGGCAGGAGAATCGCCTGAACCCGGGAGGCGGAGGTTGCGGTGAACTGAGATCGCGCCATTGCACTCCAGCCTGGGTGACAAGAGCGAAACTCCATCTCAAAAAAAAAAAAAGTAATCTTGGCTGGGTGCGGTGGCTCACACCTGTAATCCCAGCACTTTGGGAGACTGAGGCAGGAGGATCCCAAGGTCAGGAGTTCGAGACCAGCCTGGCCAATATGGTGAAACTCCGTCTCTGGTAAAAATACAAAAAAATAGCTGGGTGTGGCGGTGCACACCTGTAATCCCAGCTGCTAGGAAGGCTGAGGCAGGACAATTGCTTGAACCTGGGAGGTTGCAGTAAGTCGAGATTGTTCCATTGCCCTCCAGCCTGGGTAACAAGAACGAAACTCCGTCAAATTGTTTTCTGTTTTTTTTGAGACGGAGTTTCGCTCGTTACCCAGGCTGGAGTACAATGGCGCAATCTCCGCTCACCACAACCTCCACCTCCTGGTGCAGGAGGGTTCAGGCAATTCTCCTGCCTCAGCCTCCCGAGTAGCTGGGATTACAGGCACGCACCACCATGCCCAGCTGATTTTTTGTATTTTTAGTAGAAATGAGGTTTCACCATGTTGACCAGGATGGTCTCGATCTCTTGACCTCGTGATCCACCCGCCTCGGCCTCCCAAAGTGCTGGGATCACAGGTGTGAGCCGCCGCGCCCGGACTTTTTTTTTTTTTTTTTTTTTTTGAGAAGGTCTTGATCTGTTGCCAGGCTGGAGTGCAGTGAAGTGGTCTTGGCTCAGGGCAACTTTTGCCTCCTGGTTCAAGCGATTCTTCTGCATCAGCTTCACTGTGTTAGCCAGGATGGTCTCGATGTCTTGACCTCGTGATCTGCCCACCTCAGCCTCCCAAAGTGCTGGATTACAGGTGTGAGCCACCGCGCCCAGCCTAGTTCTTTTTTTTTAAAAGATGTTGAAGCAAGTCTGACAAAATACAAACGTGTTCATTTCAGTGGCAGGTACATGGCTGGTTGTTATTTTACCCCTCGCAGGTGTCTGTATTATTTTATCCCTGAGACGGAGTCTCGCTGTGTAGCCCAGGCTGCAGTGCAGTGGTGCGATCTCGGCTCACTGCGACCTCCACCTCCTAGGTTCAAGCAGTTCTCCTGCCTCAGCCTCTCAAGTAGCTGGGATGCCTAGCTAATTTTCGTGTTTTTAGCAGAGATAGGGTTTCACCAAGTTGGCCAGGCTGGTCTCGAACTGCTGACCTTGTGATCCGCCTACCTCTGCCTCCCAAAGTGCTAAGATTACAGGCATGAGCCAGCACGCCCAGCCTTAATTTAATTTACTTTATTTTTATTTTTTTGAGAGGGAGTCTTGCTCTGTAGCCAAGGCTGGAGTGTAGTGGCATGATGTTGGTTCACTGCAACCTCTGCTTCCTAGGTTCTGGCTCAAGCCATTCTCCCACCTCAGCCTTGGCTTCCCAAGTAGCTGAGACTACAGGCGTGCGCCACCATGCCCGGCTATTTTTTGTATTTTGACTAGAAATGGGTTTTCACCACATTGGTCAGGTCGGTCTTGAACTCCTGACCTTGTGATCTGCCCACCTTGGCCTCCCAAAGTGTTGGGATTACAGGTGAGAGCCACCGCACTCAGTCCGAGTTTGTAGTTTGTTTTTTGTAGGTTTTTTTTTTTTTCCGAGACAGAGTTGGCCGGGCGCGGTGGCTCACGCCTATAATCCCAGAACTTTGGGAGGCCGAGGCGGGTGGATCACGAGGTCAGGAGATCGAGACCATCCTGCCCAACTTGGTGAAACCCCGTCTCTACTAAACATACAAAAATTAGCTGGGCGTGGTTGTCCGTGCCTGTAATCACAGCTACTCGGGAGCCTGAGGAGGCAAGAGAATTGCCTGAACCCAGGAGGCGGAGGTTGCTGTGAGCCGAGATCGCGCCATTGCACTCCAGCCTGGGTAACAAGAGCGAAACTCTGTCTCAAAAAAAAAAAAAAAAGATAAGAGTCTTGCTGTGTTACCCACCTGCAGTGCAGTGGTACAATCTCGGCTCACAGCAACCTCTGCCACCCAGGGTTCAAGCGATTCCCCTGCTTCAGCCTCTTGAGTAGCTGGGAGTACAGGCCTGTGACACCGTGCCCAGCTAATTTTTTTTTTTTTTTTTTTGAG
>CM052668.1:715508-744444 GCA_028533165.1 Leontopithecus rosalia | reverse complement strand
TTGAGACGGAGTTTCACTCTTGTTACCCAGGCTGGAGTGCAATGGCGCGATCTCGGCTCACTGCAGCCTCCACGTCCCGGGTTCAGGCAATTCTCCTGCCTCAGCCTCCCGAGTAGCTGGGATTACAGGCACGCGCCACCACGCCCAGCTAATTTTTGTATTTTTAGCAGAGACGGGGTTTCACCATGTTGACTGGATGGTCTCGATCTCTTGACCTCGTGATCCTCCCGCCTCGGCCTCCCACAGTGCTGGGATGACAGGCGTGAGCCCCCGCGCCCGGCCTGTCCCACGCATTTAATGACGTTATCCGGGCCGGGGTCCGTGGGCTTCCGCTGGTCCCAGGCTGAGACCCGCTCTGCGACGGGCCCTTCCTGGCCTCCAGGGCGACGGAGGGGGGCGCAGGGTCTGGCAGGGCGCGTGGATGCCCCGGGTCCCGTCCCTGCCCAGGCCCGGCCCGGCCGTGTGACCTCCGGGGGTCTCGGACCCTCCACGGGCCTCAGTTTCCAAACCTGTCAGGCCCCGCTCGGTCCGGGGCATCTCAAGGGCAGCCTCTCGGGCCGTGCCCTGGTTCCCGGCGCGGGCGCGGGGCCCCTCCAGCCTCCGCCCCGAGCGCCCTCCTGAGGCTGGACGCCTGCGTCGTTACCTGCCGGGCCTCAGTTTCCCCGACTGCACCCTGGACGCAATAACGGAGACCGTTCATCGCAAACCGGCCTGGAGCCCGAGGAGCGGCCGGCTCGGAGAAGCCCGGCGCGGACCGCGACCACGACGCCGGCCCCGACCCCCGGCGCCATCGCCGTCCCTGAGGCCCCCGCGGCCCGAGACCGGCGCGCCCCGACACCCGCCGCCGGCGCCACGCTCACCCGACAGCGCCGCCATCTTGGCCTCGGCCTTCAGACAACCTCTGCGGTCCGTCCTCTTCAGCGCTCCGGATGCCCGGGGCCGTCGCCCAAAGAGCGCGTGCGGAAACCGGAACCCGGAGCACGGTGGTTCCGCCGCGCTTTCGGCCTCGGTGGCCGTGTGCGCGCCGTGCGACCGCAGATCCCCCAAGGCGGAAAGGCCGCCAGAGCCCGCGGGTGGTGGCCGCGGCCCGACAGAAACACAGGCGACATCAGTTGTCCCCTTTTGCCTTTATTTTCTGACTCAAAACTGTTGTCAACGACATTCATTTTCTTGTTACTCCTGGAGGAAAGAAAAGGACCAGGCCGCGTCCCTGGGTGGGCTCGAACCACCAACCTTTCGGTTAACAGCCGAACGCGCTAACCGATTGCGCCACAGAGACGGCGCTGCGCCCAGTTTCCCGGGAACACCTTATGAAGCATATGGGCCCTGCTGACGCGAAGCGAGCTGCGCCTGCGCGGAGAAGGCGCGGCGCGGACCGGAGTCATGGAGAGGGCGACCCCCGCTGCCCAGCCGAAATAGCTCAGTTGGGAGAGCGTTAGACTGAAGATCTAAAGGTCCCTGGTTCGATCCCGGGTTTCGGCAGGTCAGTAGCCGTTTTAGCGATCCTGGCAATCACTGGTGGCTTTTGTTCAGGACTGCTCCGGCTTCCTCGCACCTCTCCTGAACCCCTTTCCGGAACATCTCTCCATCCTGCAGAGGAACGGTCAGGACATGAGCTCGTCCCAAGGAAGGAGGACTCAGACCTAAGAACCCCAAACCCCAAACCCTCCTCTTCCCCACCCAGAAGGCGGTATGATTCCAGCCCAAACTTCCCCCGACATTCCCTCGATTTTCCATCTTGTTTAAATTGGTAAGTTTAGGAAAATTACTAATTATAAAAACACTAAACACCCAAAGTAGCAAAACAGTTTGCAGAACGGTCTCTGCATGCACATCATTTGATTTTCACAATTCCGCTGGGGGTTTGTTCTGCCCATTTTATGAGCAAGGAAAGACGGGCATGGCCAGGCTCGGTGGTTCACGCCTGTAATCCCAACACTTTGGTAGGTCAGGTGTGTGGATCACCTGCCGTCAGGAGTTCAAGACCAGCCTGGCCAACAAGGCAAAACCCCAGCTGTACTGAAAGTGTCATAATTAGCTGCATGTGGTGGCGGGTGCCTTTAATCTCAGCTACTCAGGAGACTGAGGCAGAGAGAATTGCTTGAACCTGGGAGGCAGAAGCTGCAGTGAGCTGAAATGGCACCATTGCACTACAGCCTGGGCAACAGAGCAAGACTCTGTCACAAAAAAAAAAAAAAAAAAAAGGGCCAGGCGCGGTGGCTCAAGCCTGTAATCCCAGCACTTTGGGAGGCCGAGGCGGGTGGATCACGAGGTCATGAGATCGAGACCATCCTGGTCAAAATGGTGAAACCCCGTCTCTACTAAAGATACAAAAAATTAGCTGGGCATGGTGGCGCGTGCCTGTAATCCCAGCTACTCGGGAGGCTGAGGCAGGAGAACTGCTTGAACCCAGGAGGCGGAGGTTGCGGTGAGCCGAGATCGCGCCATTGCACTCCAGCCTGGGTAACAAGAGCGAAACTCTGTCTCAAAAAAAAAAAAAGAAAAAAGAAAGAAAACAGAGGAGAAGGCAGACTCAAGTGGCTGAGGTCTATAATTCCAACATTTTGGGAGGCCGAGGCCGGCAGATCACCTGAGGTCAGGAGTTGGAGATCAACCTAGCCAACATGGTGAAACCCCATCTCTATTAAAAAAAATTTAAAAATTTAGCCAGGTGTGGTGGCGGGCACCTGTAGTCCCAGTTACTTGGGAGGCTGAGGCAGGAGAATCGCTTAGTCTGGGTGGTGGAGGCTGCGGTGAGCTGAGATCGCGCCACTGCACTACAGCCTGGGCAAGAGAGGGAGACTCCATCTCAATAAAATAAAAAAACTTTGGGAGGCCGAGGCGGGTGGATCACAAGGTCAAGAGATCGAGACCACCCTGGTCAATATGGTGAAACCCAGTCTCTACTAAAAATACAAAAATTAGCTGGGGCCGGGCGCGGTGGCTCAAGCCTATAATCCCAGCACTTTGGGAGGCCGAGGCGGGTGGCTCATGAGGTCGAGAGATCGAGACCATCCTCGTCAGCATGGTGAAACCCCGTCTCTACTAAAAATACAAAATTAGCTGGGCATGGTGGCGCGTGCCTGTAATCCCAGCTACTCGGGAGGCTGAGGCAGGAGAATTGCCTGAACCCAGGAGGCGGAGGTTGCGGTGAGCCGAGATCGCGCCATTGCACTCCAGCCTGGGTAACAAGAGCGAAACTCCGTCTCAAAAAAATAAATAAATAAATAAAATTTAAAAAGAAGAGAAAATAGAGGCACAAACTGGGTGAACACAGGACAGCAGCGAGGCTGGCAGCCCCTCAAGAACTGAGGGGCGTGAGTAAAGCCCTCACGGTGGGTGTTTACCGAATTCATGCCACGGGCTGGGACTCCCTACTGAGTGAACCGTAGCCTGGCCTCTGTTCTTGGGCAGCTCAAAAGACTTGGAGGGGTCCAGCATGGCAGCTCACTCCTGTAACCCCAGCACTTTAGGAACCCGAGACAGGAGAAGCACTTGAGGCCAGGAGTTTGAGACCAGTCTGGACAACATAGCAAGACCCCAACTCTGGAAATAAAGACTTGGGGGAAAAGCTGACAGGAAACTAAGAGGCCGGCAGGTGCACAAAACCCTCTTCCTTCTACAGTTCTCACAGCTGCCAATGCTGTAGGGTTAGGGTTATTTATTTATTAAAAAAAAATTTTTTTTTTTGAGACGGAGTTTCGCTCTCCTTACCCAGGCTGGAGTGCAATGGCGCGATCTCGGCTCAACGCAACCTCCACCTCCTGGGTTCAGGCAATTCTCCTGCCTCAGCCTCCCGAGTAGCTGGGATTACAGGCACGCGCCACCATGCCCGGCTAAGTTTTTTGTATTTTTAGTAGAGATGGGGTTTCACCATATTGACCGGGATGGTCTCGATCTCTTGACCTCGTGATCCACCTGCCTCGGCCTCCCTAAGTGCTGGGATTATAGGCGTGAGCCCCGCGCCTGGCTGCTTGTGGATTATTATAGAGTCAGGGACAGCAGAATGCCTCCTGTCCCAGGTGCCAGCCTGGGTCACCTGTTAGCTGCCCTGGACTCCTCCCGGGAGGAACAGTGAAAACAGCCCGAGGGATTCTGGTGGCTGTTCGCTTCCGTGCTGGTGGTGGGGGATGGGATGGGGACTGAAGCTCAGCTCAGTGGGGGCCAAGGGGGATGGTCCTGGGGCTGCTGTGAGGACAGGGCCCCTATGCTGGTCTCTGCTGATCAGGCTCTTGCCTTCCTATGGGTGTTTTTCTTTTGAGACGGAGTCTCCCTCTGTTCCACAGGGTGGAGTGCAATGCTGCAATGTCAGCCTTCTACAGCCTCCACCTCCTGGGTTCAAGCGGTTCTTCTCCCTCATACTCCCGAGTAGCTGAGACTGCAGGTTCCCACCACCACGCCCAACTGATTTTTGTACTTTTAGTAGAGGCAGGGTTTCACCATGTTGACCAGGATGGTCTCAAACTCCTGACCTCAGGCGATCTGCCTGCCTCGGGCTCCCAGAATTTTGGAATTATAGGTGTGAGCCACCGTGCCTGGCCCCTGTGGGGTCTTCGTGTTCAGCGGGGGCTGCTGTGTCTGACCTACAGGATGGTGAGGATGGTGTGTAGCTGCTGGGGCTCCTGGGCCGCTGACTCACAGAAGGGCTGGCCATTCCAGAAGGGGCGCTCTCAGGCGGCTTGACCCATGTGCAGGAGAACCAAGGCCTCCCACCTATGCCGGGTGCCAAGTGAGGCTCCTCGGACCCCCAGTCCCGTTTGAGCCTTTGGATGATGCAAACCCCAACGTCTGGACTGCAGCCCCACGAGCTGCCCCAGAAGCCCCTGGCTGGGCTGCTCTGATCTCTGACCCAGACACTGCGTGAAGAATGCTTCCAGCTTCCAGGTTTTGAGGTGGCGTTCTGTGGCTGAGTGAAAGGGTGAGGTGGGTGGGGAGGACAGGAATCGCGTTCAGGAACTTGGGGCCCTGGAGGACACCCTTGAGGCAGGGAACATGGAGAAGCGGCTTCATAGGGCAGGGGCAGGATGTGAGCAGAGGATGGGCGGCAGTGCCAGAAACAGCTGGGGCCAGCAAGAGGGGAAGGGTCCAGAGCTGGGCGACAGTGGGAGCAGGGAAGGCAAGGGGGGGCGTGAGCCTGGCATAGGGAGGGAGGCAGGCTGGGTGTGGTGGCTCACACCTGTCACCCCAGCACTCTGGAGGTCAAGGTGGGAGGATCAGTTTGCCTGGGAAACAGCAAGGCCCCATCTCTTTTTTTTTTTTGAGACGGAGTTTCGCTCATTACGCAGGCTGGAGTGCAATGGCGTGATCTCGGCTCACCGCAACCTCCGCCTCCTGGGTTCAGGCAATTCTCCTGCCTCAGCCTCCCGAGTAGCTGGGATTACAGGCACGCGCCACCATGCCCAGCTAATTTTTTGTATTTTTAGTAGAGACGGGGTTTCACCATGTTGACCAGGATGGTCTCGATCTCTTGACCTCGTGATCTACCCACCTCCGCCTCCCAAAGTGCTGGGATGACAGGCATGAGCCACCGCTCCCGGCCAGTAAGTCCCCGTCTCTATTAAAAGCACAAAATTAGCCATGTGTGGTGGTGCACACTCCCAGCTCCCTGGGAGGCTGAGATGGGAGGATTGCTTGAGGCTGGGAAGTCAAGGCTACAGTGAGCCACATTTACACCATGGCACTCCAGCCTGGGCGACAGGGCCAGACTGTGTCTCAAAAAAAAACAGCAAAACAGAAAACACGCGGGGCATCGGGGCCCTGAGAGGTTTCTGTGGTTTGGAATTCCTGACACACGGACGAGGTGCACCAGGAGGGGACACCAAGGCCTTCTTGCTGGAAGTGCTCAGACAGGTGTGGCTGTGCCAGTGCCAGTGCCGGAGACCCCGATTCCCTCACTGCCGGGGCAGGGACAAGCGAGACCTGCTTCAGGAAGAGCATCGGCAGGGACGCAGAGGTCTCTGCAGCTCTGTGAAGCAGGTTGGGGAGTGAGGGCTGGGCATGGAGACATCTGGCAGAAGCGCCCACGACTCTGAGACCAAGCCAGAGAGGGAAGAGGCGGGGCCAGGGGAAGGGTCCCACGGTGTGTGCAGCAGTTTTCCAGGCGGCACCAGGCCATGCCTGCGGACATCTGAGGCCATCACAACGGTCAAGGCGGGAGCTCCTGGCATGGAGTGGGAGGCGGCCAGGGACACTGCTCAGCACCCAGCAGGACCCAGGTCCAATGTCCATGCGCAGGGACAGGCCCAGGTGGGGGCCACAGGGTCAGCCAGCTGTCAGAAGGGCAGAACGTGTAGGCTCCTGCAAGCAGGGGTCCTGGCATCTCCCCTCATGTGCACGTGGGGTCCAGTATGCCTTCCTGGGACTCTGGAAGCAGCTGAGCTCTGCCAGCCATGCTGCGGGGGGACCAGCCCAGGGCCTCCGACACTGGCGTCCTGAGAGCCCCAGGACACCCAGGACCACCCACACTGGCATCCTCAGGGCCCTGGAGTGCTCCTCTCTGGCCAAGTTTGTCAGGTCAGCCCCCCAACTCCCACCCGACTGCCTGGGTGACAACCCAGATCACCCACCACCCGTTACTGAGGGAAGCACCCAGGCAGGGCCTGCCCCAGTGGCCTTGTCACCCTCAGATCCCAAAGGACAGCAAGGGCAGAGCGTGGGTGGGGTGGGGATGGGAATGTTCCGGTTCCACCTGCTGGGCGGGGCTTTGCTGCAAGGATCCCTTCCCCGACAGGCAGGAGTGCAGTGGGGTCATCTCAGCTCACTGCAGCCTTGACCTCCGAGTAAGTGACCCTCCTACCTAACCCTCCCAAGTAGCTGGAGCCACAGGCGTGAACCCCAGTGAGGCCCTCAGCTGCTGTTTAATTTTTTGAGACGGAGTCTCACTGTATTGCCCAGGCTGGAGTGCAGTAATGCGATCTCGGCTCGCTGCAACCTCCGTCTTCCGGGTTCAAGCGATCCTCCTGCCTCAGCCGCCCCAGTAGCTGGCTTACCGGCGCTCGCCACCACGCCCGGCTAACTTTTGCATTTTTAGTAGAGACTGGGCCGCTCTTGGACGTCTGACCTCCGGTAATACGGCCACCGTGGCCTCCCAGTGCTGGAACTACAGGGTGAGCCACCGCGCCCAGCACCCGGCGCCCGGCTGCTGTACAAGCAGCACCCCTAGGACCATTACTGAGGCGAGGATCCACCTCGGGGTCAAGGCCGTGTCCCTGGGGACGGTGGAGTCGCTCTCTCATTTTCCAAGCTTGTACAGCCCAGGCTGTGGGGCGGGTCTGGGGCTCAGAAAAGACAAGCCAGAGGTCGGGGAGGTGTTTAATTCCACCTGGAACAACAGGGCAAGGTCAGCAGACAAACAAACGGATCAAAGTACTTCACAACAGTGAAGTTCAGCTCGGGCTGCGCTTCCCCCAAAACTGTGGCCACGCCTCCTCCCCTGGGGACCCACCGCGGACGGCGGCTGTGGGGATTTTCCACGAGGAGGCCCAAGGCCCGTACATGCAATGCTGCTGAGCCCCCTCCACGGGCAGTGGCACTGGCTGCCCTGTGTCCCCCAAAGAGTGACCAGCACAGGGCCAGGGCCGATGCCCCTGACCCGCCTCCTCAGGGGTCTGCCCCTCTGCTTCAGAAAAGACGGAATTCCAGCGTGCAGGCATGTGGAGCACAACTGTCAGGCCAGGGCCGGCTTTCCTGCCCTCGGACTGGAGCCAAATCAAGCGAAACGAAGGCAGTGGACACAGTTCCCGAGCAGCGGCCGTCTCTGCCACCTCCCGAGTTCTGAGGACACGAAACGAGTGTCCTTGCAGCTTCATCTTGCTCGGCGCCTTGCATGTCCCAGAGACAATCGTGTTCCCATCTGCTCTCTGGTGGCTGCAGGAGCTGGGTAGGGCCTGAGGGAGCAGG
This sequence comes from Leontopithecus rosalia, assembly GCA_028533165.1. NCBI lineage: Eukaryota > Metazoa > Chordata > Mammalia > Primates > Cebidae > Leontopithecus > Leontopithecus rosalia. Next base: position 736,545 of record CM052668.1, on the reverse strand, counting down.
GTCCACGGCCCCTCAAAGCAAGACCTCCAGCCAGGGTCAGGCGCAGTCCAGTGATCGGGCAGAAACAGCCCCCAGGCTGCGGGCCTGGCACCCTGGAAGCTTCGCCAGCACTGTGGTCCAGGTGTAGCCTTGAGCAGCCGCTGAGAACGAAATTCAGCATCTGTGACCCTGCTGGAGCCTAGCTGAGCCCCACGGAGTCATGGCAACAGCCTGCAGCCCGGCTCCGAGCTGTGGAGCAGAGCCCACCCGGCAGCCACATCTGGGAAGCCTGTCTCCAGACGGGAACCCAGCTGGCTTCCCTATAAAGGCTGCGCTTCTGTGATGGCCGGTCAAGGACCACGCAGGGCTCCCACGGTGACCCTGATGCCAGCACAGCCATCCAAGCCGATGAGCAAGACCTCGGTGACTGGCCACACGGTGACGACACGGTGCGGGGAGGTGGAGGCGGCCAGGACACACGGCCGCACGCTGCAGCGCACTCACCCACGGCGCAGAGTGCAGAGGCCCCTGCAAAGGTGCGCGTCCTGCTCCGCCTCCCGAGGCCACAGCAGACACAACACAGAGCAGCGGCCCATCCGCACTCCCACCCCTAACGAAGGCTAATTCCTCAGAGCCGCAGAGCACGCTGAGCAGCAGAGCAAATTCCGAACCGGTGCAGGCGGGAACCACACGGGAACACAGCAGCAAACCCGGGAAAACCACACAGGGGACAGACACAGCACCAAACCCACGGAAACCACCCCCGCCTGCGAAGCTCCGTGTTCACGGCAGGCACACCCGAAAACCTTCCGTTTAATATGGCATACAGCACACACGACAAAGACATGCACGTCAGGGGGACCGCCGCACGGCCACGGGCACTGACGCAGTGAACACGCTTCCGTCCTCTCCAGACCTTTCCGGAACCGTATCTTGAAAAAAAGGCCAACAATACAGTGAAAAAAGTGGCCAGAGAAAACCGGCTTTCCATGGTGACGAAACGGAGTCTCCGAAGTGTGGAAATCAGGACTGCCACACAGAGGAACACGGATGGCTCCAAAAGCAAACATGCCCCCCGAGTCCCCATCTTCAGAAACGCTCCTGCACACGAGGCGCTCCCTGCACCAGGCTCCCGCTGACGCGCAGCCAGCTGTCCATCACCGCCGGCGCCGCTCTTCAAGGAGCTGGTTGTCAAATATTTCTTTTTCCCTTCAGAAAACAGGATACTTCATGTTAGCAATGAATCATTGTGTGTTAATGATGAGAAAGAGGCCAGGTGCAACGGCTCACGCCTGTAACCCTAGCACTATGGGAGGCCAAGGCGGGTGAGTCACGAGGTCGAGAGTTCGAGACTAGCCTGCCCAACACGTTGAACCCTCTTCTCTACTGAAAATACAGAAATTAGCCAAGCGTGGTGGTGGGCGCCTATAATCCCAGCTACTCAGGAGGCTGAGGCGGGAGACTCACTTGAACCCAGGAGGCAGAGGCTGAAGTGAGCCAAGATCACGCCACTGCACTCCAGCCTTAGTGACACAGCTAGACTCTGTCTCAAAAGAAAAAAAGAAAAGTATGGGAGGGGCAGGTGCAGTGGTTCGCGCCTTTAATCCTGAGAGGCTGAGGCAGGAGGATCGCTGGAGGCCCGAGTTTGAGACTGGCCTGAACACAGCAAGACCCCATCTCTACAAATACAACGACCACCTAGGTGTGGTGCTGCACACCTGCAGTCCCAGCTACTCGGGGAAGTGAAGCAGGAGAACCACCTGAACCCGGGAGACAGAGGCTGCAGTGAGTACAGATCACGCCACTGCACTCCAGCCTGGGCAACAGAGCAAGACTCCATCTCTGTGTGTGGACACGAGAGAGGGCAGCTGTTTGACGGGGCTGGGGGGTGTGTGTGCGCGCGTGTACACGCGGGCAGTTTGACGGGGCCGGGGTGTGTATATGTGTGTGTGCGTGTGCACGCACGTGTGTACACGAGAGGGCAGCTGTTTGACACAGCCGGAGCTTCCCGCCGTAGAGCAGGGTGAACGTGCCGGCCGCCGTGAAGGCGTACACTTGGAAAGGTTAAGGTGGTAACTTTCATGATATGCGTATTTAACCATGTTTTCAAATGTACTTTTAGAGACACAGTGCTGCTCTGTCACCCCGGCTAGGGTGCAGTGGTGCAATGACAGTTCACTGGAGCCTCAAACTCCTGGGCTCAAGCAATCCTCCCACCTTAGCCTCTTGAAGTGCTGGGATTACAGAGTAAGCCGTTGTGCCTCCTTAAAAACGATTTTTTATGAAAGAGTATGAGATGCCAAACTGTCCTTATGAAGTGACCTGAACAACTGCTTACTTAGCTAGCACCCCTCAGGAACAGGGCAGCCCTGGATGGAGAGAGAGACGGGCTGCTGGCTGATGTGCACCCCAGCTGAGCCGGAAACGGGAGCATGCCAGCCGCGGCAGCGGAGAAGGGCAGCCCCGAGGACGGCCTCGGGACGAGTAGACTGGCTCACGGTGCAACTCTCAAGGAACAACAGGAGGGCCTGGGAAACGCCAGGCAGGCGTCACAGGAGCTGGGGACTGGGTCCCAGGACACCCAGCATGTGACCCACGGTGTCACCGAGGCCAAAAATCAGACGCGTTACCACTCACTGGTCCTGTTATTTCAACCTCGTCCCTGGCGTGATAAAATCATGGCCTGGGGAGCAGTGGCTCACGCCTATAATCCCAGCACTTTGGGAGGCCGAGTTGGGTAGATCACCAGGTCAAGAGATCGAGACCATCCTGGTCAACATGATAAAACCCCGTCTCTATTTAAAAAAAAAAAAAATCATGGCCTGTGTATTCAACCGAATTAACTTCATCACGGCAACACCGTTTCTCCCAGTTCGCTGAAGGTTTTTATGGTAACCGTAAGCCACGAAGAACTAACTCCTAACGGATTTTCATTTTGCCAGCCCAGACTGAAAAAAAATCAGGAAGATGTGGCAATCAGGAGGACGGCCACCGACGGGAGTGGAGTGGTTAGGAGGCTTCTGAAATGCAGGGAGGGCAAACCCTCAGGCTGCACGGGGGTCCTGGGCCTCACTTCAAGCCTGACAGTGACAGCCTGGGACCATGAGGTCCAGTGGGCCAACAGCAGTTTCTGCTTCCAGAGGCCTTTTCTGCTTCGGTGAGCCAGCTGGGCCAGCACTCCCTAAACAAAGCCAAATCCCACCTATGGACAGCTTTGTAGGGGTGCCTGCCAACGCCACCGAGGCCCCACGCCTCCTCCCTGACCTCCCCAGCGGCCCCTCCTGCCCTGCCTCGGGAGGACACGGGGCTGGTGAGGGAGCTCAGTGTCTTCACCACGAGTGCCCTGTGACCGTGGCCGGGAGACGGTGGTGGCTGGGCGAGCCACCCTGGCCGGACACTCCACCCTTGACTCTAGTTGAGTCTTCAGCCTGTCACTGCCCCGTGGGCCCCGCCTGGCTCCCAGCAAGGCCTGGCCGCGTGCCCAGAGACAGGATTAGGCACTGTGGAGGCCAAATACCCAAGGGTGGCTAAGCACATGGACGTGAGAGAAACATCTTTATCACAGCGTTCCTCTGGCTGCTGCTTAATCTCGCTGTGTTTCTCACACAGCCATGGCGCTGCAGACACTGGGGAGGGAAGCTCCAAATGCAAACATCAGCCCCTGCAAAAACAGATTCAGAACACGGCCGAGGCATGCGCCTGTGGCCCCGTGCTGCCCACAGCGACCGGCTGGGAGACCCGGGCCGTGGCCAGCCTTCCTGGAGGGCGAGGGAGACCCGGGCCGTGGCCAGCCTTCCTGGAGGGCGAGGGAGCCCCGCAGGGCATGTTCAGCATGTGTGATCGGCTCACCACCCAGCACCTGGGCCACCACACGAGGGAGGGGCTGCAGCAGCCTCGAGTCAAGCTGCCCGTGGGTGTGCAAGCAGAACCTGTCAGGCAGAGACGAGGGGCTGCAGACAGCCCCGGGAGCAGCCTACCTGTGGCTCAGCGAAGGCCCCTTGATGTACTTCTCCTCGGCCGTCTTGTAGTCCACCTCGTCCACCGCAGAGATCGCACAGATGATGGCCTGTGAAAGGGCACAGGGGTCAGCACATGGCTAAGAAGGCTGCAGTGAGCCCGGGTCACCAGGTTCTGGCCTCCACACACGGTCTAGCTCATGATTCAGAAGGTGTGAACCTCATCCACGAACCTGCTTCTAATGATGCTTCGTTTTTTTTTGAGATGGGGTCTTGCTCTGTTGCCCAGGCTGGAGTGCAGTGGTGCAATCTCAGCTCACCGCAACCTCTGCCTCCTGGGTTCAGGCAATTCTCCTGCCTCAGCCTCCCCAGTAGCTGAGACTACAGGCGCACGCCACCATGCCCAGCTAATCTTTGTGTTTTCAGTAGAGACGGGGTTTCTCCATGTTGGCCAGGCTGGTCTCGATCTCTTGGCCTTGGCCTCCCGAAGTGCTGGGATGACAGGGTGAGCCCCTGCGCCCGGCCCGTAACGCTGTCTCTTAAATAACTCAGTAGTCCCTTTTGGACTAGAAACAGCAGCTCAGGTCACTGAGTGCCGAGAATAAAAGGCAAAACCCAAACCCACAAGTACATTTCTAAAAACTTTAAAGTTTATTGTATAAAAAAAGGAGTATCCCGAGTCCACACTACCCAGCAGATGTTGAGTCAGTCCTATTTTTTGGAACTGTGATTGTGGTAAACCCACTTCCACACAGTCCGGCGGGCTGAGAGCCTGGCTCCTCCCGCTCGGCCCTGTGGACCCTGAGGCCGGGCTGTTCTCTGGGCTGGGCCATCGTGGTCACTGCAGGGTGTCGGCAAGCAGTGTCCCTGCCCAACCTGCTCCCTGCCATAAGCACGCCAGGCTGTGACAAGCACGAATGTGCCCAGACGCTGCCAGTGTCCCCAGGGGGCAGTCACCCTCCTTTTAGAGACAGACACTGAAGTACTTATGGGTTAAAATGCTTGAGGTCTTCAATGATCCAAAACCTCATCCCAGGCAGGTCATGGAACATCAGAGCTCAGTATGCTATTCTTTTTCTATCTATGAAAATTCCCATAGTTAAATAGTTTTGAGTATCGTCTCCCACAGGTGTACACATACACCCAGCAGTGTCCTCTCTGGAACTGCAGATACGAGCTTCAAAAACAATGTGCATTTGCTCCTCACCAAGCCCCAAATCCCCAGGAGTTCAAGATCAGACAATCCGATTCCTGATCCTTTTATTACCAGGGGTCTATCAGAGTGTTAAACGTATTACCGACGTTCCATTCTTCACATTACAATGGGTTTACCTGGGTACTAAATGCGATTCTGAATTTCCCACTCCCCATGGGTTCACCAGGACTGACCCAGCGAGGCTGGAGGGCATCTGTGCGCCCATGGTGGGGCGGGAGCTTCGCACTCCCCGCCCAGCAGCGTCTCAACAGTTCCGCGTGCACGGGGGGCAGGTGCACGGCCCTCCCACTTCCCGGCGCCAACGGGATGTAAACACACAAGGCTCCGCGCTGCATCGGCCACCGCACAGCCAGGGGCAGGGGCATGCACCGTGGCAGCCTCCTCGGGCACGGTTTTGGAAGCTCCTGGCACAGGCCCCTCTGTGTACACACGACGGCGGTCTGCGGCTTACCTCGGGCAGAAGCACGTCCAGAATGAAGCGGATCCGGTCGCCGTTGGTGCGCCGGAGCACCTTGGCGCCCACCTCCTGGTAGACGCCCTGCAGGTACTTCACCACCAGGTCCAGCTGTCCCTCGTCCTCCAGGTAGGTCTCCACGCAGGTCACGTACTGGCTGGAGCTCAGGAAGGTCTGCAGCCAGCGCGATGGCTTCCTGCTCTTCAGGATGGCCCGCAGGTGGCTCTCTGCGCCCTTGGCCTTCACGATGTACTCCACCAGCTTCTGGTTGGCCCGGTCCCGGGCAGCCCGAGAGCGGTCAGGGAGCACTTTCCGGCAGGGCTGCCTCTGCCCCAGTGGGCTTCCCAGCACCAGCTCCTCGGGGCTCCCCTTGCTCAGCTGAGGAAACGTGGTCCCTAGGACGTCCTGCTGGATGGATTTTCGGACAGGATAGCCTGCAAAGGAAGCACATGTGGTGGGACCAACGCGCGGGCTCCTTCCCAGGCATCGCGGGTCAGGGCTGAAGAGAGGCTGCAACAGGGCAGGGGTGGGGCAGACCCTAGTGCTCAAGCTCCATGTTGGTGCAAGAGCGGTGCGTTCACCCTCAAGACCCTCGCTCTGCTGGGACCCCTGGCCCCTGTCCCCTCACTGGGCCCTTACAGCAGAGCAAAGCGCCTGCCCATGCAGCACTGCTCAAGAAGCAGCAATTCAGCCACGTCCACTCCTCTACCAGCTGGGAGGAACAGAAAACCCTGCTGCTGACCAGAACGGAAAATGCTGGACCAACAATGACATGCTGGCCAAACGCTCTGGTGTTCGTGGCACGTTCTTTCTTTCTGAGACAAGGTCTCGCTCTGTCCCCCAGGCTGGAGAGCAGTGGCAGTCACACAGGTCACCAGGCCATCCTCCCACCTCTGCCTCCCGAGCAACTGAGGCTACAGGCTGAGTGCCGCAGCCCAGGTCCCTGTTTTCTATTCTTATTATTACTGTTATTATTTTGTAGACATGGGGTCTCTCTGTGTTGCCCAGACTAGTCTAGAACTCCTGGCCTCAAGCAATCCTTCTACGTCAGCCTCCCAAAGCGCTGGGATGACAGGTGTAAGCCTCCACACCTGGCCTACATTCTGAACAGTATCTGAGGTACGCAGCCACCAGCCACAGCCGGGACACGGTGGCTGTGGCCCCTGGGATGAGGGCCCCAGGGCAGGCTTGAGAAGCTGCGCCAGGGACACCCGCAGCCCCAGGTCCCAGGGAGCCTCAGGGGTCACATCAAAACCTGGTAGGGTTGCGCAATGCCAGGTGGCTGTGGACAGTGCCTTGACCCCAACGTCCCCTTCCACAGCTTTAGACATAAAATACTGCTCTTTTCTAAAGGGCTAGAAGGCAGACCATACTTTCCAAGATGTGCCTGTAGACTTACTTATATCAGCTGCATAATATTCCAGGAAAGAGCCGGCAAAAGACCCGCAGCCTGCAGGGAGTGCAGGGGAGACAGCAGTGTGTAGACCTAAGAGGAGTCCCGGGAAGCACGTTCCAGGGGCTGTGCTGGCGTCTCTGTTTCGGAAATGATCAGGCCAGGCCAGAACCCCAGCCCACCCACAAGGAACGCCCCAGGGGCACGGAGACATGCTTCGCCCCCAGGCAGCTCCAGCCCTGCCCCTCGGAGGGGCCCCCCCAACACCCCTCGTACCTAAGCGGACCCTGTAGTCGGTGATGAGGGAGACACACCAGCCGATGGCCTGGTCAAAGTCCTCCCTGGCTTGGTTCTACAAGGAGATCGGGGAAGTAGGCGTCAGTGGAAGGCAGCGCCCAGCACCTGGGTTCAGAAGCCATGCAGGCCCAGGGACCAGCCATGTGTCCAGGCCGCCCAACCCTCCAGCCCACACCTCTGATCCTCCCTGACAAAGGGGCTGGCAGATGCCTCGCGCAGGAACGCCCTGGTCAGCAGGACACACGCCAGACAAGGGTCTGGGCCCAGAGCTGCTCAAATGCGGGTCACAGGGGACCTGGCGGAAACACTCCCGTGCGGCCACTGTGCCACGAGAGGGTGTCAAGTCTTGGAAATAAGCTGCTCTGAGACGTTTCTGTTGGGAGCTGCTGACTGTGGACAGGCCAGCACCTGAGCTGGCAGCTGGGTGGGTCCCCAGAAAAGGACACAGCAGCCCCACAGATGCCACAAAGCCACGACCACCACACAATGACCCAGGGAACACTGCACCATCAGCGTACCCCAAGGCCGGCGGACACCCCTCTCCGCCGCCCCAGCAGCCCCCGCACCTTCCTAACGCGCGGCTTCCCCAGCGTCCTTCCTCAGAAGCCACACTGACCGCCCCTGAATAAAGTGGGCTTCAGGACCACCACACCTGACCGCACCAGCAGATGTGAGCGCGCCCTGCTCAGGAGAAGGGAACCGGCGCCCTGTGCTCTCAGAACACAGGCTTTGTGTTATAAACCGCAGCCCTTCTAAGGCACGGCGCCTCCTACTGTCCTCCTCACCCCACACCTTCCTCCATTTTTAGAAAGTAGTTCAGATGCTTGAGTGGAAAGACACCGAGAGAAAGGGTCTTGCTGTCGCCCAGGCTGAAGTGCAGTGGCACCATCTCGGCTCCCTGCAGCTCCCAGCTCCTCGGCTCAAACCGTCTTCCCACCTCAGCCTCCTGAGTAGCACCAAGCCTGCCAATTTCTGTTATATTTTGTAGGGTCTCTTATGTTGCCCAGGCTTGTCTTGAACTCCCGAGATCAAGTGCTCTTTTCTATCTGGGCCTCCCAAAATGCTGAGATCACAGGTGAGAGCCAGCACCTCGTGCCAGAAACGACACTCCTCAGAGCGTGAAGCCCGCTCAGGTCAGGGAGGCCGGGCTCCTGCTCGGTCTGTGCCCTCCCCCAGCACCTGCGGGCTACAGTGAACGAACCCAAATCGGTGACAGGCAGGGAGCGAGGTTCACTGCCTCAGAGAAACGCAGGTTACTGACTACACGGGAAAGCTCAGGACAGACACAGTGCCAATCTCACAAGGTCAGAGGAAGAAAAAGCCATCCACGCCCGAAGCATGCGCCGCCATGAAACTGTCAAGACACCGGAAAACAGCACACTACCGCGGGCCCGCCTGGATGGCCTCAGCCCTGCCTGTGGCCTCAGGAGAGAATGTGGGAACAGACAGGAAGATGTTCCTTTTGGGCAAATTCTAGGAAAGGCTGAACACCGGATTCCAGAGAAGCAAAAATAATTGCGCTGAGTTGACATGTTGGTGTTCATACCGCTACAACAAAATGGGTATTTCCAGAGGGAGAGGCACTTTTGCGTCAGGCAAACCCCGTGCAGTTCACGGACAGCACGTGACGAAAGCTGGCTGCAGGTCCAGGGCACGCGAAGCCGCTCTGCAGCAAGCTGACACGCCGGGCTCACCGTGCCACTTGAGGGCATGCTGAACTAGGGACGCCTCCAGCCTCAAAGGGCTGGCTGCCGAGGCACTTGTGCCCTGGGGTGGACTGAGAACAGTCAACCAGGGACGGCGGTGGCCCTGTGCAGGGCTCTCCACGGCAGCCTTGCCCGGTGGCCCTGGACAAACTGTCCCCTCCACTTCCCAGGGCAGTTGTGAGAATTCAGTGCAGTGACTGAGCCCACAATCTAACTCGAGCAGCCAGAACACAGCCTGCTACTCCTACCATCATTCACACACTCACACCACGGCCACGGTTTCCAGAGCTACACAGAGGACACATTTACAGAAGCACAAATCCCGATCCACCTACCAGAAGTGTCTGCTTGTCTTTACAGTCAAAATGCTTTAATCTTCGAAGGGACACTGTGATCCTTGAAGCAGAGAGATGGAAGAGTTAACCTGAACGAACCTCCTCTCACAAGCCAAGTCTTTCCCTGCCTCTGAGAAAGATGAGCGGAGGCCGCCGCAGGCCCCACCAGCCCCAGCTCATTTAAGGCAGGCGACCGCTTCCCCATCTGCCAAGAAGCCCCTGGAGTCCTCAACGCATCACGGTGGGTCCAGCGACTTCAGCGACACTCACTGGGCCCCACCAGTCAGGCAGGCCTGGTCTCCACAGCACACCCCCCACCCCTCAGGGGGCAGATCAGAAGTCCCAGGAGTCAGAAGACACCGGTTCTGCGCATCCAAATTTGGAGCATGTCCTGAGATGGTCCGAAGGCTGCTTTTAGCCGGCTGATCCAGCTACGTGTGTTCTCACCCCATGGCTAAGGACCGACCAGGTAACCTAGGGGCAAACTCGGGTGGAGGCTGGGAGGCTGCCTGCACACCTGCCTGCACCACACTTGGCTACAGTTTGTGGGAAACGGGGCCTCAGTGAGCATCTGCTTGGGCTCTTTCAAAGCCAGCAAATCACACTGTGAAAACTGGAGTGTCGGACCAGATGCTTCACACACGGCCTTTGTTTGACTTACACTTCCCAGCCGGTGAGAGGTCACAGGAAGGGCACACCTGCAATGACACCCCACCAGCCCTGCCCGGGCTTGGACTCATGCTGGGGGCTCCCGTCTGCCCCTCCGTCCCCACACCCGCGCTGAGAGCGGCCAGCCCGCCCCCGCCCGTTCTCAGACCCCCGGAGCAGCGCTACCCTTTCCCCTTCGGGTTCATGTCCCCTTCGATGAACAGGACGCTCGCTTTCTTATCTCTCCGCCGGACGCTTTTGACCTGTTCGCAAATCCAAGACAATAAAACGTCAAAACAGAAAAGAGATCGTGGATCTTAAACACTTTAACTGGCACGCTACATGTTAACAGGCGTTGCCCCAGCTCTGGGGGGAGAAGCTGGCGAAGTCTCCCGAAAGGAGGCGCTGAGACGCGGCCACACACATCACTTAAATGCTTTCCCTTCTGGGCGGAACCTGCCAGTTTTGTTTGGGTTTTTGAATAAAAAGAACCACACAACTACTGCCAGCTGCTTCTTTAAATAAGCGTCCCGACCGCTTCTCCCAGTGGCTCAGCAGGGCAGGGTTACCCTCCAAGCTCTGGGTGAGTGGAGTGAGCGCAGAAAGGCTCACGAACAAGTCCAGGCCACATGGGGAGGGGTGGGGGACTGCATGGCACTGCCGCCTCCCCCCAGCCTCCCCTCCTGGCCTCCCAGGGCCACCCTAAGAAGGCAGCAAGAAGCGCTGGCAGCTAGTGCCTCAGACGGCCCTTCCGCTCTGCACTTATGCCCCAGGAACTGTCACATCAGTGACCTGTTAACCCAGCAGGGACCCCGGAGACTGAAGAAAACAAGGGAAGACTAGCAAGGTGCAGGAGGGGAAGCCAGCGCCGAGGAAGGGCAGAGGGCCCAGAAGCCTGGCCTCCAGCACCGCCAGCCAGCAGGCGACACGAGGCCAGCTCGGCCATAAACATGCTTAACCTCCCCAGCCAACACTGCACAGATTCAACTCTAACGTGTCCAAAACCAGCCAGTCACACGCAAGGAGCCTGCGTGAGCAACAAAAGTGTCTCCGGGTTACTGCAGAGCAGACGCCTTTTGGATTTCAACATTATCGCCTCCCAGGAGTATAAAGGGTCAAACAGGAAGCGGAGGTGAGCCCAGGAGAGCACTCAGACTAAGGACCGCAACTTCCAGGCCTGCGAGACGGGAGTGGAGGATCCGCCCCTGCTCCCACATCACCCACGCTGGGACCTGGGCAGGATTTGACACACCTACCCGGATGCATGCAGCCAACCCCACAACATCCGAATGGATGAGCTCTAATGGGGTCAAACTGGGTGAAACGCACAGTACTGAAAATACTCTTTTTCCTTCCCCCATCCCCACAGAGTCTTGGTCTGTTGCCCAGCTAAGTGCAGTGGTGCGATCTTGGCTCACTGCGACCTCCACCTCCCGGGTTCAAGTGATTCTACTGCCTCAGCCTCCCCAGTAGCTGAGATTGCAGGCGCCCACCACCATGTCAGGCTAATTTTTTGTATTTTTAGTTAGAGATGGGGTTTCACCATGTTGGCCAGGCTGCTCTCGAACTCCTTACCTTGTGATCCACCCACCTCAGCCTCCCTAAGTGCTGGGATTGCAGGCATGAGCCACTGCACCCGGCCACAAATATTTTTTTCGAGCAGGTCTTTCTAAGCCTGCTTGGCTAAAAATGCGGCCTATAAACACCACCAGCATTGTGCCTTTATTTAGGTACAAACTCTCCAGAAGTCTTTTGTATAAACCCACCAACTTATCCCAGGAAAAACAAAATAGTGAAAACATTTGTTCAGGACAAACGATCAAGAACGGAGTATGAGTGCAATAAGAATTCGTGAAATTTGACTGACCACATCTTAGAAGACAGAGGAAGCTGTTCTTACCACTGCTGGCCAGAAGGGGTATTTTTGATACTTAAGCCAGACTAGCATTCCTACTTCAAACGACCGTGGTTCTAGAATTAAAGAAAGAAAAAAGAAAAACAAAAAAAAAGAAGAGACAAGTCAAATCCACATCAAACAGAGCATATAAGAGACCAAGAAAACAGTTACCGAGACAGTGTCTAAGCCTGACTTGAACGTAATTCACCGACAAGAATTTGCAAGGCAGATTCGTAACCCACAGGACGAGTCTCACTGCCAACGATGAGACCACAGAACGAAACCTCAGCAGTTCTGAGCGGGCTGCAGCGCTGGCTTCTCAGCGGTGACAAAGGCACCCTGGGGTTGAGGGTGCCGAGGGGTGGCAGCGGTTCTGTCCTGAGCGTGCGATTTCTCTAACTCAAAGTCACTCCGCAGGAGGACACCTTTTAAACAGAGGGGCACGCATCAGGAGGCAACGGCGCGGAAAAGAGCCCAACACAAGGACTGAATTTCTAACGGGGATTCTGAGAAACTAGGGTCAAAAATAAGAACATTATTTAAATTGGAACTAGAAAATTATTTATGGGGCCGGGCGCGGTGGCTCACGCCTGTCATCCCAGCACTTTGGGGGGCCGAGGCGGGTGGATCACAAGGCCAAGAGATCGAGACCATCCTGGCCAACACAGTGAAACCCCATCTCTACTAAATACAAAAAAAATTAGCCAGGCATGGTGGCGCATGCCTGTAATCCCAGCTACTCGGGAGGCTGAGGCAGGAGAATCGTTTGAACCCAGGAGGCGGAGGTTGCGGTGAGCCGAGATCGCGCCATTGCACTCCAGCCTGGGCAACAAGAGCGAAACTCCGTCTCAAAAAAAAAAAAAATTATTTATGAATATTTTCAATGCCAAAAACTGAGTGAATGATTTACAATTTTAAAACTGAAGTATTAGAAAAACTACCAGCAAGTGGCTGTCCTCAGACACACAAAGCCTGTGTGCAGCCGACCGCACAGCGGAGGGAGGGAAGTGCCAGACGCGGGCACAGGTTAACACCTGCAGGCCTGTACCGTAACCGACCAACGTGAGCACAGGCGAGGGGGGCAACTGGGGAGGGAGCCTGCGGCCAACACAAGGCAGCGCTGTCCCCCCACCCGCCCCCGTCGAGAGAAACTTCCAGGCCCACGTGGACAAGCAGCCAATTCAGAGGCTGGTCAGGGCTCAAAACACGGCCAGCCTGGGAGGAAGCAAGACCAAACGGGAGGAAGGCCCAGTTACCCCTGCGGCCAGAAGCCAGCCAGCACTGGGCTCTGTGGGGCGGCGGGGTGGGAAAGGGCCTTCCCGAGGGCACTGTGCGCTTCCTGTGTGTGAACGGATCCTGCAGAGGTGGTTTCCCGGAAGCCCCCAGCGAGTGTCCTGCAGCATCCGTGATCCCGGACCATCCAGGCAGGTGCCCAATGGGTGGGGCAGGGTTTGGTGACTGGCGACTCCTCACTCAAAGGAAAGGGATCCGAAGAGCTTGTGAAAAACTGCTTAGAAGTCTGACCATTAGCATCAGGCAAAAAAAAAGGAGAATGTGAAACTGCAGTTAAGCTCATTAAATGATGGACAAGCACTCAAACGGCCTACACAAAGAAAAGAAACGACGTAACGACAGCACAGGCACGCCAGTGTGTGCGGAGCTGGTGCCCCGTGGCTGCACCCACCCCGGCTTCCCGGCCAGGAGGCACCTACGTCTTCCGGGATGTTGCCGGCGGGGGAGCCCGGGTGAGGGGCCCGCAGACCTCCCTGCACTATCCATAATTGTTTTGTGAATCTACAATTATTCTGAAACTAGAAGGTTAAAGAAAAGCAGGATTAGCCGAGGTGAAGGCTTCGCGGGCAGGTTGGAAGCGGGGCTGGATCTCCTCACTTCGTTCGCAAAGCTGACTTTCTGTGCACGGCTGGTTCAGATCTTTGGGTCTCTCATTTCTAGTCCCTTTCACGTAGCCGTCAGCGGCACCTAATCGCAGGTTTCCCTCCCGTGCAAGCAGCTACTTATAGGAGAGGCCGGGAGCACTTCTCCCTTGGGCTGAAGACCCTGCCTCCCTGGACGGCCCCCCCAGATGCTATCACCAACGGAGGCCTCGAGACAGTGCCATGGCCACACCCAAGCGATGGCGACACAGCCCCTCGGCTCACCGGGCCGTCCTTCCTTCCCAGCAAAGGGACAGGAGGACGAGGGCTTGAGGTGAGTGACAGGAGTAGCGCTCTAACAGGGAGGGCTGGGCCGTCTCTTCCCAGGAGTCCCTCTTCCCTTTGTGGAGGTTATGCTTAAGGTAGAGGACTGACATCGTGGCACTTCCGAAGGTCCCTTCCAGGTCTCGGTTCAGTGGGAGAGAAATGAACTAGCAGGAGCCCTTTGGTGGAGGACGGCGCGGTCTCAGAGCCGCAGCCCCCACTGCCTTTGAGTGCACCGTCAGGGCTGCAGGCCTGCTCCCTGGTCATTGCTTACCGTGGTATAAAAGGATTCTCGGTGGCTCCTCGTCTTCCTCGTCTTCCTCCAGGATACGACGCATCGAACTCGACCTCACAGACTCTTCGGAGGACTGGCAGTCTGCCAACAGCGTGGTATTAGTCTTTCATCGTCACTGCACTGTCTTGGTGACTTACCCCAAGAAAACATTTCATGACACATGACTATCGACACATCAGGAAAAGGCTCCGTGCCACACACACGCCCACACTGCCAGATCCAAACAGTCCGCTTCCAGCAAACTACATCTCCAAGCAAAACAGGAGACGGAGGGAGGGAGGGAGGGGAGGGGGCCTGCGGCGAAGGTGAAGGGAGGCGGGCGGTAAGCAGCAGCCGCCTCAGTCACAGAAGCTGTGCACCCTCTGGGTGGGAATCCCCTTTTGTCCCCGCCGGCTACCCATTCAGGCCTGAGGCGCTCAGTGGGTGTGCGGGGAGGGCTGGGACAGGAGCTGACTGTGGAGCAGGGCAGGGCGCGGCCACTTCGCCTTCAGACACTTTGTCATTTCCGGAGCATGGCGGACAGGCAACCTCAGCTCCCGGCTGCTCCACCATGCTGAGGAGATGACCGGCTCAGCAGAGCAGTTCGGAATCAAGCCTGAAGTCTAAGCAGTGAACAGCACGCAGATCTCCACACATCTGATCACGCGGTAATGACCATTTCAGAACTCGCATGTCAAACTGGAGGGACGCTACAAGCTTAAAAGGAAACAAATGACAGTGCCTGCCTGCAAGCACCCGAAACCTATCTGCACGTGAATTCCGAAAAGGCCGGCAGGCTTCCGAGTGAGCGCTCACTTCTGAGATTCCTGCCCAACCTAACGGGAGTGCGTTATTGCTTCTGCACCGGTTAAGGAGACGGGTGATCCCCGGGCCGCAGCCGCAGCCGCAGCACAGCCGCAATGCCCCCAGCCCCGCCGTCCGCCCCTCCACGGGCTCCCCACGCGCTTGACTCCCTGCGCCTCTGAACAAAAATGACAATACCAATATTTGGGAGAAGGTGAAGTAATCATAGCCCAGTGAGACACACAAAGAGGAAGGAGCAGTCTCTGCTCTAAGTCTGTTTCATTAAGATCAGGTTAAAAATGTGCGCGCCTGGCTCCCCAGTCTGGCTGCCGGAGGAGCAGGACTCCACCCTCTATGCTGCCCTCCTCCACGAGAAACTTTTACCTTCCTCCAGCTTCTGGGAATCCGGCCGAGGACATCTGGTTTCATCCACAGGGGCGTGGGGGGGAGGCGAGCGGAGACCGGCAGTGCTTCGCAGGGTCATGGACTCCCTGGGCCCCACCTCTGGCCCAGGGGACGGTGCAGCCCCTGCGGCCCTGGGCTCCAGCTGCACGGCAGGCAGCCTCTCGCTGCCACCCAGGCGCGGCCTCTTCTTCGCGGGGCATTTGCCGGGCCCCAAGCAGGCAGGGGGCACAGTGAGGCTGCCCGACGGCACAACGGGGTTGCGTCCATCGGCGCTGGCACAGGGATCGTGTTCCCTGACCCGGGAGGGCGAGGACGGAGCTGCCCAGAGGCCTGCCTTGCTCCCGCTGTCTTCCTCCGCATCACCCTCTGAAAGGGCAGATCCACTGGGGCACAAGCTGGACTTCTGTGCTGAGTTTCCTCCCCTCTTACTTGTGAGAGTCCAACTTCTGCGGAGGATTCTGGACTGGCTCCCGTCCTGGGAACCACCTCCAGCTGAGAGGACCGGCGGGCCTCCAGGGTTGTCACTTTTCCGGAGTCCTTTCTTGTGGTCCACTTTGCACTTGGGGTCCTTTTCACAAGTGAACGGCCTTGACAGGCTTTGCTGCACACATTCCCTCCTTCTGTGAGGTCCGGAACTGCCCAGCGCGCCTCCGCCGGGAGGAGACGAGGAGCTGGAATCACAGGGCGAGGAGGCGGGTTCCGTGGGCTTCGCTCTGGGAGACCGCTCAGCTCTACCCGTGTCTGTGGAGCTTTCCTGACCCCACACAAGCCCCTCGCTCAGAACATCCAGAGCCACGCGAAGTGACCGTCTGTAGGCCAGCTCTTCCAGGGGTGCCGCGGGAACCTCATTCTGTGAGGCTGCAAGGGCGGAACACACAATGCCGGTCACGCTGCCTGCCCAGGCGCGGCGGTCGGGCATCGCTTTCAAAGCACGCTTGCCTAACTCAGTCTAGTTCCATACCTCAGTCACTGGCTGGGAGGACTCCCATTTCTCACCTACATTTTCCCAAAGAGGGGATGAGGCTCCCACACAACGGCTATTCATTCTGGGCTTCCAGGCTTCAAGTTTTTAAAAACCAAATTTACTGACCTTAACCTGACTGGCTAAAAAGAGAAATTCCTCCGAGTTACAAAACAATCCCATGAGCAAAATGTATTCAAATGTTTTGCAAATCGTCTCTCAGCCTTACAATTTCAAGTTCAATCCAGGTCCATAAAAACCAATGCCAACTACAGAAACAGCTCTGCTGGCCACGTTGGTCAGGGCTGCTGGCAGCAAGGAACGGGAGATTTCAAAGACTCATTGTGGGCTGCTAAATTTTCAATACTTCTTTGCAAGGGCGTTTCAAAGCCAGCAAAGAGCACCGTGGGCCTCTGGTTTCCAGCCTAACCTCCCTGCTGCAGGTCGTTTGTTCATTCATTCCGACAGGTAGATACGGCGCTGTTTATCTGAACAGCATGATGATGCAGTCTCACAGCTCAGCGGGAAAATGCCTCCATCCAAACAGTATTTCCCAGCTGAATATTAAAGGCCCCACAGACAACCGGCCCCAACACAACCTGCGCCAGCAAGGACGCACATCTGAGCTGACAGTCAGCCCTGCCGAAGTTACAGAGACAGACCCTGCTGCCGGGCTCGGTGGCTCACCTGAGGTCAGGGGTTCAAGACCAGCCTGGCCATCATGGAGAAACCCTGCCTCTACTAAAAATACAAAATTAGCTGGGTGTGGTAGTGGGTGCCTGTAATTCCAGCTACTTGGGAGGCTGAGGCAGGAGAATCACTTAAACCCATGAGGTGGGCCGGGCGCGGTGGCTCACGCCTGTAATCCTAGCACTTTGGGAGGCTGAGGTGGGTGGATCACCTGAGGTCAGGAGTTCAAGACCAGGCTGGCCAACACGGTGAAACCCCATCTTAAAAAAAAAAAAAGAGAGAGAGACAGACCCTGCTTTAAACAAGAGCCGCTTTTCGGAAGACACAGAAAAACAGACTTGATTTTATAAACATCATTAGAAACAATTCTGGTCCAGGTTTTCACAAGAGAAACAATTCTTTGCAAATAGGATAAACAGTGCCACTTTGGGGAGAAAGAGGGCACGTGTGTGTTACAGAGCTGTGGCCAGGGAGCACGCACTCAATGATGCTCCTCACTCGTGTGTGTGAGGGACAGACACATCCCTGGCCGGGCTCAGGCAAAGCCTTTCTCACCCACTGCCTGCAAAGGTGGGTGCCGAACTGAGGGCCTGGGAGAAAGCGCACCGGGGCGGACGGGAAGCTGACATCTCCACCTCTAACCTGCCTCGTGCCCACCATGACAGCACCTCAAACAACAGGGCACCACCAACTCCAGTGCCAGGCCACCCGTTCCCTCCACTGGGCTTCACTCTGGAATTTTACGCACCCAACCAACTGCTTCTCAAACCTGGGACTGGGACCAGACTGGCCAGGCAGACAGAACCACAGGGAGTCTTACGCAGGAAGAGAAAGGAGAAAGGAAAACCGCCCCCTTCACGGAAGCCAAGTCATCCACGTCCTGTATACTGGAGGCCAGGAGTAACGGGACACCCTAATGCTCACCGCTGACCACTCTGGGTGTCAAGAGTGGGAGCCGCTCTAGGGCACATTCTGGAAAGGTTTAAGAAAGCAGGCCCATGCTCCCTTCTCCTGCAGCTCAGGGAATTCACGTGCCTTTGTATCAAGAAAAACATGATGGACAGGGTTGAACTTTGACCCAGAAAGCTGAGCCTTCCCTTCTCCCAAATGAGCTCTTACTTTCCTAAAAGCCAGTGAGCACTTAGAAATACATTCTTACCCAACGAAGAGGCAATGGCTTCGATGTGAGACTTCTCTAGGATCTCAACTTCGGTGCTTTTCACCTGAATTCTGCAGAGACAGAATCAACATGATACACCCCCAGCCACCGCCACCCAGACATTTTCAAACATGTTTTCCTGTAGGTAACAAAAGAATTCATTACATTTTCCTCCTCAACCTTCCACTTAAACCAAAAGTCACAGCCAACTAGGAATTCATCAGCCTGAGGTTAGAGGCAGCAAGAACCCTGGTGAGTATTTTTTTTCCCTTTTAAGACAGAAAAGGTTGGCCGGATTTAAGAGTAAAAATGAATTCAAATTGTGACTTTTATGCGGCAAATCCTACTTTCAACTGCACAAATAACTCCTTTGTTAGATTTTCAGAATAGATGGTAATGTCACTAAAAGCTGTTTACAGCCCAGCAGGTGTGTTTTAGTTTAAAAGGATGTGCTTTCCTTTTAAACTGGAGTATTCAATTACCTTCCCAGCCGCAGGGACAGTGTGAGCTGGGGACCAAGCGGCCGCTCTGAAGATGCAGGCAGGGAGGAGTGGGGCAGGGGGAGCTCCGCAAAGCGACAGGGGAGCCAGTGACTCCGAGGGATCAGTCTCCTTGCTCTCTCCAGAACTGGGAATTCTCCCGGCAGAAGCACCCTTGCCACAATCACACAGGACTGGGCATGTGAACTGCCATCCCTCCAGACGACCCGCACCTCCCCAGTGCCAGACACTGGCAGAGCAGAGCAGTGTGCAGCCTGGTCATGGGCTGTTTGCCTTTTGAATGCTGAAGACTCGTTTAGAGTGACAGGCTCAAAAACCAAATATTTCAAAACTGATGGGCCTGTCACGGAGGTTTCTGAAGAAAAGACACACAGATCTCTAGGAAGGAAATATCCCTATTTTTACGGCATGGCAATGATTAAGAAAGTCAAAAAAAACCAATTTTAACCAGAAACTGAATATAATTTCCGAGTATTCGATGTTTGCAGAAGTCTCCCCATGGATCTCACGGACGCCTCGTGTACACCTTCAGCTTCCAAACTGACATACAATCAAACGAGTTGCTTTCTCATGAGTTACTACGAGCATTAATGAATTGCAAGTAAATGGTGAATAAGCCCATTAAGAGTGGACGTCAACTGCTCTGTGGGGGTAGGGAATGGAAATATCAGAAATCTACACAGAAAAACAGTATGAGAAAAAACACACACTTAACTTTTCCTCTAGGGAGAGGATTTGAACATCAAGAAAAGATTCCTTTTTTCTCTTATTTTTTGTTGAAGTCTTGCTTCGGGCCAAAACCTACATTTAAAAAAAAGGAGATCCTCGTTATTGAAACAGCTGACCTAGTAAGAAACAGTGGCAACATTTCGTACAAACGCAGCAGGTCATCCTGAAGGTCCACAACCACGGGACTTCAGGTATTTGGTCCGATCCCCAGTTTCACAGACGGGGAAACCGAGGCTCAAGAGGTCAGTGGCAGACAAAGGCCCCGGGCTTTTACACTGGCGAAGGCACTGTCTACTGAACTGCTAGGAAGCAGCCCTGAACACGACCAGACCACCGTTTACCATCACAGGGCTGCTGCCAGATCGCTCCTTAAGTTACAGACTCACGTGCCTTTTTATAGCTGATTCTTTTTTTTTTTTTTTTTTAAGTGTGGAAAAAAAAGACATTTCTGGAAGCGTAACCTTGGAAGCACTAGAGCAAAACCCTATTAAACGGGGAACGAGAATCAGTGCCAGCCGTCCTGGCTCCATTACTCCACGGAAGCAGCTCCTAGGTATCTCTGATAAAGATTTTACTTGTCACCCGAAAGTCACTTCTAATTCCTCAAACTGCAGAATAATGGCTGTCACCTTTGCAGGCCATAATCGCTTTTCCCATCGGCAGAGGACATACTTGGCATCCGCCATCATTTACACGCATGTGGCAAGCGGCAAGGCTTTGGCACAAAGTACTCCAAGGTCTGACGCGGGTGTGCCCTGCAACGGAACATGCACGGAGGTTTATCAGGCTGTTTGCCTGTGATGTGAACGCAGACACACAGCCCTCAGCGGCAGAGGTGAGCTCGGCTCAGCCTCAAGCAGACGGTTCAATTCCACAATCCCGCACTGAGACGCTCAATGCCCAAAAGCAGATGGACAAACAGAACCGACGGGGCTCAGCACCCAGGGAGGGCGCCTGCGTCTTTTCACAAATAAAATAGAGCACAGTCCCTCCCGAAGATTCTGTCTGGCTTTTTTTTTTTTTTGAGACGGAGTTTCGCTCTTGTTACCCAGGCTGGAGTGCAATGGCGCGATCTGGGCTCACCGCAACCTCCGCCTCCTGGGTTCAGGCGATTCTCCTGCCTCAGCCTCCCGAGTAGCTGGGATTACAGGCACGCGCCACCATGCCCAGCTAATTTTTTGTATCTTTAGTAGAGACGGGGTTTCACCATACTGACCTGGATGGTCTCGATCTTTTGGCCTAGTGATCCACCCGCCTCGGCCTCCCAAAGTGCTGGGAGTACAGGCTTGAGCCACCGCGCCCAGCCCTGTCTGGCTTATTTTTAAAAGGCTCCTGGCCGGGCGCGGTGGCTCACGCCTGTCATCCCTGCACTTTGGGAGGCCGAGGCGGGTGGATCACGAGGTCACGAGTTCGAGACCATCCTGGTCAACATGGTG
>CM052668.1:701385-715008 GCA_028533165.1 Leontopithecus rosalia | reverse complement strand
CGGAGGGGGTGCAGCGGAAGGTCCAGGCGGCAGGGATGGGCGGGTTCACGGCTGGGGGAGGATCCAGGGAAGGAGACGTGGGTCCAGGCAGCAGGGACGGGGCAGAGGGTCCACGGAGATGGGGTCCAAGGCGGGGGGGGGGGCACGGCGGCAGGGACGGGAAGGAGGGTCCAGGTAAGGGGGGGGCGCACGGCAGCAAGGGCGGGAAAGGCGATCGAGGCAAACTGGGGGGCCCACAGCGGCAAGGACGGGAAAGGGGCAAAGGGGGGCACGCATGGCGGCGGGGACCAGGCGCCCCGGAGGAGTCTCTAGGCCGGGGCCGCCCCTCCCCCCAGGCCCGGCCTCCTCGCTCGGCCCCCGCCCGGCGGAAGAGAGGAACGCACCCCGCCGGGCTCACCCGGCCCCAGGCGTTCCCTAGAGCGGCGCCCCGAGCCGGGGCAAGGAGGCCGCGGCGGCCCAACGGCGGAGGACCCGCCCGCCAAACGCCGCCGTCCGCGCCGCCCGCGCTCACCGCCTCCGCCGCCGCCGCCGCCGCTCCCCGCGGGGTCGGAGGCGGGGCTTGCCTCGCGGCGCCGCCAAGCTCCGCCCCCTGCTTCCCGCCGCCCAATGGGACGCGCGCGCTCCCAACGCGCGCAGGCCCCGCCCCCTCCAGCGTCCAGGGCCCCGAGTCGGCCCCGCCCCTTCCGCCGACCGCCTCCGCCGTTTTCCCGCGAGTTCCCTACTTAGGGGAGCGGGCGGCGGGGCGCGTGTGGACGCCCCCGGGCGCTGCCCTTCCGCGCTCCCGGTCCTTTGTCCTCCATTCAGACCCCGGATGCCGGTCTCGCTGGGGAAACAGGCGTCATCGCTCGCGACGACCCCTGAGAGAACCTTCCAGAACTTTCGAGAATCTTCCAGGCTCTGAGGCACCCCCCGGCCCGGGAGCTGTGCGCCACGGACCCGATTCCGGCGGATCCCAAAGCCGGGGGGCCCGGGCACCTCACAAACGCGTCATGAGCTTCTGAACTAAAGCAGACCCCACCTCGGGAGGGTCCTGAGAGCCCAGGGGACACCGGAAGCAGCCGCCGATGGCGGGACTCAGGCCCCTCCCTGGGCTGTTTTCGGTTTTTTGAAACGGAGTCTTGCTCTGTCGCCCAGGCTGGAATGCAGGGGCGCGATCGCAGCTCACAGCTGGGATTACAGGCACACGCCACCCCTCCTGGCTAATTATTCTATTTTTAGTAGAGATGGGGATTCACCATGTTGGCCAGGCTGGTCTCGAACTCCCGGCCTCAGGTGATCCAACCGCCTCGGCCTCCCAAAGTGCTGGGATCGCAGGCGTGA
Source organism: Leontopithecus rosalia (assembly GCA_028533165.1). Lineage (NCBI taxonomy): Eukaryota > Metazoa > Chordata > Mammalia > Primates > Cebidae > Leontopithecus > Leontopithecus rosalia. Next base: position 713,688 of record CM052668.1, on the reverse strand, counting down.
GCCACCGCACCTTTATTATTATTATTTTTTAGAGGTTTCACCATGTTGGCTGGTCTCGAACTCCCGGCCTCAGGTGATCCAACCGCCTCGGCCTCCCAAAGTACTGGGATCACAGGCGTGCGCCACCGTGGCGGCCCCCACAGGGTGATTAAAAGCGAAGGGAGGCTGAGGCAGGCGGCTCGCTTAAGCCCAAGCGTTCGAGACCAGCCTGGGCAACATAGTGAGACCCCATCTCTCTCTCTCTCTTTTTTTTAAGACAGGGTTTTACCCATATTGGTCAGGCAGGTCTTGAACTCCCGACCTCAGGTGATCTGCCTGCCTTGGCCTCCAAAGTACTTGGATTACAGGCGTGAGCCACCACACCCGGCCCCCTCCCCCATCTCTATTAAAAAATAATCATAATACAAAAAAGGCCGGGGCGGTGACTCATGTGTGTAATCCCAGAACTTTGGGAGGCCAGGGCGGGCGGATCAGCTGAGGTCAGGAGTTCGAGACCAGCCTGGCCAACGTGGTGAAACCTCGTCTCTACTAAAAATACAAAATTAGCCGGAAGCGGTGAAGGGCGCCTGTAATCCCAGCTAATCGGGAGGCTGAGGCAGGAGAATCACCTTGACCCCGGGAGGCCCAGGTTGCGGTGAGGGGTGGTTGCACCTCTGCTCTCCAGCCTGGGTGACAGAGCGGGACTCTGTCTCAAAGAAAAGATAAAAATAGAAAGACTGGTAGACGCACTCTTCACGCATTGTACCCTACTTTTCAAGGGGGAGGGGCAACAGCAAAGCTGCTGCTTTTTTTTTTTTTTGAGACGGAGTTTCGCTCTTGTCACCCAGGCTGGAGCTCAATGGCGCGATCTCGGCTCACCGCAACCTCCGCCTCCTGGGTTCAGGCAATTCTTCTGCCTCAGCCTCTCGAGTAGCTGGGATTACTGGCTCTTGTATTAAATAAATTAATGCTTTTAAATTTCTTGTGCCACTGCTATGTTAGGTCTTATTTTATTTTATTTATTTATTTATTTATTTATGTTTTTGAGACGGAGTTTCGCTCTTGTCACCCAGGCTGGAGTGCAATGGCGTGATCTCGGCTCACCGCAACCTCCACCTCCTGGGTTCAGGCAATCCTCCTGCCTCGGCCTCCCGAGTAGCTGGGATTACAGGCGCGAGCCACCATGCCCAGCTAATTTTTTGTATTTTTAGTAGAGCTGGGGTTTCACCATGTTGACCAGGATGGTCTCGATCTCTTGACCTCGTGATCCACCCGCCTCGGCCTCCCAAAGTGCTGGGATTACAGGCGTGAGCCACTGCGCCCGGCCTCTGGCTCTTGTATTAAATAAATTAATGCTTTTAAATTTCTTGTGCCACTGTTATGTTAGGTCTTATTTTATTAAATGTCTTCTCCATTCATCTGTAACTTCCCTGAGTCCTATTTTCCTTGCCATTGTACGCCCAGTCCCCGTCACCGAGCACTCACTCAAATTTTATTTAAAGAATGAATTTCTCTCCTAAACCAGAGAGATTCGCGGTTGCAATAAAGGGTCTGCTTCTAAGGCAGCACAAAGGCCTGGCAGGTCGCTGCCAGAACACCCTTTCACAGGCTCCTTCTGGCTGGCGCGTCAGTTACGGCTCTAATTAAATCGTTGAAACGTCCCCTGCACAGTTCCCTCTCCTGACTCAAGACGTTGTAAAACAACGGTCGCTACCATATTTTCCTTAACCAGACCTCTGCTGTGGGGCACTTCAGCGAGTCCTGATTTTTCCTTTTCCAAGGCTGCAGAAAGCAACCCTCGTACGTAGTTCCTGGTGCACATCTGATGACATCGGTACGATAAAATCCCTGGAGGTGGAACTTGCTGGGTCCTGGGGTCTGGACGTCCTCAAGGCATCTGACAGATCCCGTCAAGTTGCTTTTCAGAAGGTTCCGATTCACGTCTGCGGCGGCCCCCCATCACCACGGCCCATCTAACACCCTGCACGAGGGCCAGGCCTGATGATTTCTCTCATCTTTGTTAATTTGATGATGGGTGAAAAATGTATGAAGTTTGTTACTGAACCGTGAACGGAATCAAAGATTAAAACGTGCAGACGCACACCTAGTGAGCCAGCCTGAACCAGAACTGGATCTATATTTTCTAAAGTGATTGAACTGTAACATCAAAATAGCCTCTGAACTGCAACTCAACCAGTGTTCCAGCCCCTTCAAGTCCCTAATTAGGCCATGAGGGAACCACACCGGAAACCCTGACCATACCTTGACCTTGTTAACACGGAGCTCCGACCGCCAGCTTAGACCGGGCCCCACCACCAAGGAGCTTTACAGATGTCCCATTACCAGCCCCCTTCACACAAGCCGGGGTAACACAGGAAATTCACAACACAAGAGAGAAACTGGCATTTTCTGGAGACCCAGGGCCTTCACGGAAGTCAGGAGTGTCCTGGGGAGACCGGGATGGCTTGAGCCCAGGAGGTCAAGGCTGCAGCGAGCTGAGATTGCTGCGCTGCACTCCAGCATGGGCGATGTAGGGAGATCCTGCTGCTAAAAACACAAGGCTGGGAGCGGTGGCTCAAGCCTGGAATCCCCCTTTCGGAGACCTGAGGTCAGGAGTTCAAGACCAGCTTGGTCGGCCGGGCGCGGTGGCTCACGCCTGTCATCCCAGCACTTTGGGAGGCCGAGGCGGGTGGATCACGAGGTCAAGAGATCGAGACCATCCTGGTCAACATGGTGAAACCCCGTCTCTACTAAACATACAAAAATTAGCTGGGCATGGTGGTGCGTGCCTGTAATCCCAGCTACTCGGGAGGCTGAGGCAGGAGAATTGCTTAAACCCAGGAGGCGGAGGTTGCCGTGAGCCGAGATCACGCCACTGCACTCCAGCCTGGGTAACAAGAGCGAAACTCCATCCCCCCCCCAAAAAAAAAGACCAGCCTGGTCAACATGGCAAAACCCCGTCTCTACTAAAAATACAAAAATTAGCTGGGCGTGGTGGTACATGCCTGTAATCCCAGCTACTTGGGAGGCTGAGGCAGGAGAATCGCTTAAATCCAGGAGGTGCAGACTGCAGTGAGCCAAGACGGTGCCACCGCACTCCAGCCTGCGCGACAGAGCGAGACTCTGTCTCAAAATAAATACATACATACATAAATACATAAAATAAAACAACAAAAAGAAAAACAGACTCCTTCACAGGTTCTTGGAATTTGGAAAACGCGAAAACAGACTCCCTGTCCAAACGTCAAGGAGACGCTTGCCACGGCACGAGACCTGTGTGAAGGCCCAGGTCATGCAGCCCTGCAGTCCACCCTGACTCAGGCGCTGACACAGCCACCCTCCCTCTGAGTTATAGGACATCTGGGTTACAGTAGTCCCTTATTCCAGGGTTTGCTTTATACCATTTCAGTTAACTGCAGTGGGAAAGTCTTACCTGACAAATTCTAGTCCGGCCACAGTGGCTCACAACGGTAATCCCAGCACTTAGGGAGGCTGAGGCAGGAGGATCCCTTCAGTGATACAAGAGTTCGAGACCAGCCTGGGCAATGTAACAAGACCCCTGTCTCGGCCAGGCGCGGTGGCTCACGCCTGTGATCCCAGCACTTTGGGAGGCCGAGGCGGGTGGATCACGAGGTCAAGAGATCGAGACCATCCTGGTCAACATGGTGAAACCCCGTTTCTACTAAAAATACAAAAAATTAGCTGGGCACGGTGGTGCGCGCCTGTAATCCCAGCTACTCAGGAGGCTGAGGCAGGAGAATTGCGTGAACCCAGGAGGCGGAGGCTTCGGTGAGCTGGGATCGCGCCATTGCACTCCAGCCTGGGCAACAAGAGCGAAACTCCGTCTCAAAAAAAAAAAAAAAAAACAAGACCCCTGTCTCTACAAAAAAAAAAAAAAATCTATCAGGGTGTGCTAGCACACACCAGCAGTCCCAGCTACGTGGGAGGCCGAGGCAGGAGGATCACTTGAACCCAGGAGATCAAGGCTACTGTGAGCTAGGATTGCACCACTGTACTCTAGCCTTGGCAACAGAGTGAGACCTCAACTCAAAATAGAAACGTGGCTGGGTGCAGTGGCTGATACCTGTAACCCTAGCACTTTGGGAGGCTGACGTGGGTGAGCCACCTGAGGTCAGGAATTCGAGGCCATCCTGACCAATATGGTGAAACCCCGTCTCTACTACAAAATACAAAGAAATTAAGCAGGCATGGTGGTGTGCACCTGTGGTCCTAGTCAGAAAGCTGACACAGGAGAATTGCTAGAACCCAGGAGGCGGAGGTTGCAGTGAGCTGAGTTCGCACCACTGCACTCCAACCTGGGCAGCAGAGTGAGACTCTGTCTCAAAAAAAGAAAAGAAAAATTGCAGAAATTGGCGGGGCACAGTGGCTCACAACTGTAATCCCAGCTCCTCAGGAGGCTGACGCAGGAGAATTGTTTGAACCCAGGAGGCAGAGGTTGCGGTGAGCTGAGATCAGGCCATTGCGCTCCAGCCTGGGCCACAGGAACAAAACTCCATCTGAAAAAAAAAAAAAATTTAGAAGCCGGGCGAGGTGGCCCACGTCTGTGATTCCAGCGCTTTGGGAGGCAGACGCGGGCAGATCACCTGAGGTTGGGAGTTCAAGACCAGCCTGACCAACATGGTCAAATCCCATCTCTACTAGAAATACAAAATTAGCTGGGCGTGGTGGTACATGCCTATAATCCCAGCTACTCGGGAGGCTGAGGTGGGAGAAACCCCATCTCTTGTAAAAGTACAGGTTTTGGGATTACAGGCGTGAGCCATGGAGCCCAGCCACAGCTTCATCTTAACGAATTACGTCTGTGGAGACCGTACTTCCAAGGAAGGTCACATTCTCAGGTTCTGGGGAGACGAATATTTTGGGGTGACACTGTCCCACCCGGTCCGGTCCGGTCCAGCGAGGGCGAGTGGGAAGGAAACCGTAGCCGTGTCGAGCCGGGGGGCCGTGGGGATGCTGCTCACTGCAGTGCCCCCTCGCTCCGCCCCACTGATGCGGGCACTTTCCCCTCTGTAACGTAATTACTGGTCTCCACGCTGTCCTTCCGCTGGACGCCAGCCTCCTGCAGATAAGCGACCGTGTGTCATTCATTCCTGCATTGTAGAGGATGAGAAAAAAATTAATTTTACCAGCTGGCACCAGAATTCATTTTAGAGACACAACGAGGCTTGTTTAGGAGAATACCTTAATTAGGAGCAGGGGCGCGTGGGGAAGGCCTGAGGGCATGAGATGAAAAGGACCCACCAAGGGACCGCCCAGCGCCACTGTGGGAGAAAACAGCTGCAGTCTGGGGTGGCCCGCTGGGTAGGGGCTGTGGGCGGTGGGCAGTGGGGACCCAGAGAGGTGAAGACACAGAGAGGCCGCCAGAGAGACACAGGAAGGACAAATGGGGGGTCAGCGTGTCTCCCAGCTAAAACAGAACAAGATGGAAATGCATATCCAGCTACTCAGGAGGAGGAGGCAGGCAGATCCCTTGAGCTCAGGAGTTCAAAACCAGCCTGGGCAACATAGTGAGACTCATGTCTGCAAGAAATAATAAAATTAGCCAGGTCTGGTGGTGCACACACCTGTGGTCCCAGCTACTCAGGAGGCTGGCATGAGGATCATTTGAGTCCAGGAGTTCAAGGCTGCAGTGAGCTATGATTGTTCCACTGCACGCCAGCCTGGGTGACAGAGGGAGGCCCTGACTCAAAGAAAATTGAGGCCAGGTACGGTGGCTCATGCACGTAATCCCAGCACTTTGGGAGGCCACGGCAGGTGATCGCCTGAGGTCAGAAGTTCAAGACCGGCCTGGCCAACATGGGGAAACCCCATCACTACTAAAAATACAAAAATCATCTGGCCTTGATAGCGGGCAACTCAGAAGGCTGAGGCAGAAGAATCATCTTTGAACCTGGAAGGTGGAGGTTGCAGTGAGCCGATATCCCACCATTGCACTCCAGCCTGGGCAACAAGAGCAAACCTCTGTCTCAGAAAAAAAAAAAAAAAGGCCAGGCGTGGTGGCTCAAGCCTATAATCCCAACACTTTGGGAGGCCGAGGCGGGTGGATCACGAGGTCAAGAGATTGAGACCATCCTGGTCAACGAGGTGAAACCCCGCCTCTATTAAAAATACAAAAATTAGCTGGGCATGGTGATGTCCGCCTGTAGTCCCAGCTACTCAGGAGGCTGAGGCAGGAGAATTGCCTGAACCCAGGAGGCGGAGGTTGCAGTGAGCTGAGATCGCTCCATTGCACTCCAGCCTGGGTAACAAGAGCGAAATTCTGTCTCAAAAAAAAAAAGGAAAAATAAAATAAGAGGCAGAGACAGGCAGGCCTTGCTGAAGTGTGGGTCACCCCACTGGCCCTGGCTGGCACCCGGCAGATGTGCAGTGCGTGTATGTGACCCCGTGAGAGATGAATATTAAGATGATTTTGGGGCCAAGCATGGTGGCTCAGACTATGATCCCAGCACTTTGGGAGGCCAAGGCAGGCAGATCACTAGAGGCCAGGAGTTTGAGACCAGCCTGGCCAACATGGTGAAACCCCGTCTCCACCAAGAATATATAATTAGCTCGGTGTGGTGGTGGGTGCCTGCAATCTCAGCTACTCGGGAGATTCTCCTGCCTCAGCCTCAGAGTAGCTGATATTACAGGTGATTTTAGGGATTACAGGCACTCACTACCACACTGGGCTACTTTTTTGTATTTTTAGTAGAGACAGGGTTGCACCATGTTGGCAAGGCTGGTCTCGAACTCTTTTTTTTTTTTTGAGATGGAGTTTGGCTCTTGTTACCCAGGCTGGAGTGCAATGGCACGATCTCAGCTCACCGCAACCTCCGCCTCCTGGGTTCAAGCAATTCTCCCACCTCAGCCTCCCGAGTAGCTGGGATTACAGGCACGCGCCACCACGCCCTGCTAATTTTTGTATTTTTAGTAGAGACGGGGGTTTCACTACGTTGACCAGGATGGTCTCGATCTCTTGACCTTGTGATCCACCCGCCTCGGCCTCCCAAAGTGCTGGGATTATAGGCAGGAGCCACTGCGCCCGGCTCCAACTCTTGACCTCAGGTGATTTGCCTGCCTCAGACTCCCAAAGTGCTGGGACTACAGGGTGTGAGCCACCACGCCTGCCAGCTGGGATTACAGGGTGTGAACCACCACGTCTGGCAGTTACAATTAATTTTAGAACTTTCTCATCACCCCCTAAAGAAGCCCCTTCCCCATCAGCCGTCACTCCCTGTCCCCTCCCCAGCCCTGGCGCCCACACATCCCCTTCCTGTCTCTGTGGCTTAGCCTGTTCTGGACCTTTCGTAGAAACGAATCATACATTGCACGGCCTTTGTGGCTGGCGTGTCTCGCTGAGCATCACGTCCTTAAGGTGTGTCTGCTCTGTGGCTGGATGGGAGCCCGGTTTCTGCTCACCGCTGAGCCGTGTCCCAGTGCACGGTGTGGTCAGCTGAAGAATGGCCCCAACAGACGCAGCCACCTCCGAACCCCTGGCAGCTCTGAATGTTATTTATTTATTTTTTTTCAAGACAGGGTTTAACCATATTGATCAGGCTGGTCTCAAACTCCTCACCTCAGGTGATCCATCCGCCTCAGCCTCCCAAAGTGCTTGGATTACAGGTGAGAGCCACCGCGCCCCGCTGTATTGTTTTTTTGAGACAGACGCCAGGTGCCAGGCTAGAGTGCAGTGGCGCAATCTCGGCTCACTGCAACCTCCACCTCCCGGGTTCAAGCAATTCTCCTGCCTCAGCCTCCTGAGTAGCTGGGATTACAGGCACGCGCCACCATGCCCAGCTCATTTTGGTATTTTTTTTTTTAGTAGAGACGGGGTTTTACCTTGTTGGCCAGGATGGTCTTGATCTCTTGACCTCATGATCCACCCGCCTCCACCTCCCAAAGTGTTGGGATGACAGGCGTGAGCCACCACGCCCGGCCCGGAATGTTGTTTTGTGTGGGGGAAAAAAAAAAGAAAAGAAAGAATAGAAAGAGTTTGCATATGAGATCAAGGATCTTGGAATGGGAGATTATCTGGGATTACCTGGGTGAGCTCTAAATGTCGTCACAAACATCTAAGAGGGATATTTTACACCCAGAAGTGGAGACAGCCACGTGAAGACACACGTGGGACCGGAGTGATAGGGCCACAGGCCAAGGACACCAGAAGGCCCGGTAAGCTGGGAGAGGTAGGAAGGGTTCTCCTCAGGAGCAGCCCTGCTCACACCTCACCTTGAGCTCAGATTTCTGGCCTCCAGAACTGTGAGAGAATAAATTTTAAAATACAAAAAATTGCCGGGCGCAGTGGCTCACGCCTGTCATCCCTGCACTTTGGGAGGCCGAGGCGGGTGGATCACGAGGTCAAGAGATCGAGACCATCCTGGTCAACATGGTGAAAGCCTGTCTCTACTAAAAATTAAAAAAAAATTATCCAGGTGTGGCGGTACACACCTGTAATCCCAGCTACTCGGGAGGCTGAGGCAGGAGAATTGCCTGAACCCAGGAGGCGGAGGTTGCGGTGAGCCGAGATCGCGCCATTGTACTCCAGCCTGGGTAACAACAGCAAAACTCTGTCTCAAAAATAAATAAATAAATAAATAAAATACAAAAAATTAGCTTGGTATGGTAGCAGACACCTGTAATCCCAGCTGCTCCGAAGGCTGAGGCAGGAGAATTGCTCGAAGTTGGGAGGCGGAGGTTGCAGTGAGCTGAGATCGTGCCATTGCACTCCAGCCTGGGCGACAGAGCAAGACTCTGTCTCAAAAAAAAAATATATATATATATATATATATATATATATATATACACACATGCACACACATAAACACATACAGACATGCATATTATGCATACACACACAACACATATACATATATATATATACACACATGTGGATGATGGAATAAAAAGAAAACCCAAACTTGCTTTTTTTTTTTTTTTCAAAGGCACCTCCCTCTGTCACGCAGGCTGGAGTGCAGTGGCGTGACCTCAGCTCATTGCAACCTCCACCTCCCGGGCTCAAGCAATTCTCCTGCCTCAGCCTCCCGAGTAGCTGGCATTACAGGCACGCGCCACCATGCCCAGCCAATTTTGTATTTTTTAGTAGAAATGGGGTTTCACGATATTGACCAGGCTAGTCTCAAACTCCTGACCTTGTGATCCGCCCGCCTTGGCCTCCCAAAGCGCTGGGATTGCAGGAGTGAGCCAGCACGCCCAGCCGAGAAATCCACACTTTCTAGTGATTCCTGTCTTATGTATTTTCGATCTGCCTTTTATTTTTATTTTATTTATTTATTTATTTATTTATTTATTTTTTGAGACGGAGTTTCACTCTTGTTACCCAGGCTGGAGTGCAATGACGCGATCTCAGCTCACCGCAACCTCCGCCTCCTGGGTTCAGGCAATTCTCCTGCCTCAGCCTCCCGAGTAGCTGGGATTACAGGCACGCACCACCATGCCCAGCTAATTTTTGTATTTTTAGTAGAGATGGGATTTCACCATGTTGACCAGGATGGTCTCGATCTCTTGACCTCGTGATCCACCCGTCTCAGCCTCCCAAAGTGCTGGGATTACAGGCGTGAGCCACCGCGCCCGGCCTCGATCTGCCTTTTATTCAATAATGAAAATACGCAGCGTGATGACGGTGTTGAGAACACAGGTCGAAAATGCACAGTGACAAACCAAGCAGCTCCCATCCAGTGTGGGGCACGGGTCTGCCACGCAGCCTGGGTGCTCGCCACAACCATCAGAAGGTGGCAGAGGGCTGGGGATGAGATGCCAGCTCCGAGGCGACCCAGCCGGTGCCCCGCCTTTGAGCGACGCTGTGATTCCGAGATTCCCCGGGCAGCTGCAGACTCGCCCCCAAGCGCCTCTCCCGGTCCCCAGCCCCGCCAGCGGCCTGGCGCTGGAGTCTCTCTCCGACAGTCCCTTGGAGTTTCCATCCTGTTTGCCTTTGATTTTTTTTTTTAAGCCTTTCATTTTAACTGTTAGGCATTTCGGGGCAGTCTGCACGGTGTCATCTGCATTTCAAAAAAGCATCGCAGTGAGGATTTGTTTTCTCTCTTCGGACCGTTTCCTTGTTCTTCTCCCAGACGTGGGTGATCTACACCAATCTTCTGTTTGTTTTCTTCAAGTTCCTATATCGTATTATCTTACATTGTTCTCAGGCAATACCTTCCTTGTCTGAAAGTCTCTCACATGGCCACCGCCTGCAGTTCCCAGATAACCTCCCTGCCCTCCCGCTCCCCCATCAGACCCCGAGGCTGCTGCACCTGCACAGTGAACCCAGAATTCTCAGGGTTACCCTCAACCCTGTTTAACTTTCTTTTCTTTTTTTTTTTTTTTGAGACGGAGTTTCACTCTTGTTGCCCAGGCTGGAGTGCAATGGTGCGATCTCGGCTCACCACAACCTCCACCTCCTGGGTTCAGGCAACTCTCCTGCCTCAGCCTCCCGAGTAGCTGGGATTACAGGCACGCGCCACCATGCCCAGCTGATTTTTTTTTTGTATTTTTAGTAGAGACGGGGTTTCATCTTGTTGACCAGGATGGTCTCGATCTCTTGACCTCCTGATCCACCCGCCTCGGCCTCCCAAAGCGCTGGGATTATAGGTGTGAGCCACTGCGCCCGGCCCAACCCTGTTTAACTTTCTGCCGCCAGACACACAGTTCTAATACGGATCTTGACTTTTTTTGTGGAGACAGAGTCTCATTCCGACGCCCAGACTGGAGGGCAGTGGTGAGATCTCAGCTCATCGAAACCTCCAGGAAACTCCACCTCCCGGGTTCAAGTGATTCTCTTGCCTCAGCCTCCCAAGTAGCTGAGATTATAGGCATGTGCCACCACTCCCAGCTAATTTTTATGTTTTTAGTAGAGACGGGGTTTCACCATGTTGACCAGGATGGTCTTGAACTCCTGACGTCAGGTGATCCACCTGCCTCGGCCTCCCAAAGTGCTGGGATTACAGGTATGAGCCCCTGCGCCCGGCCTCACTCCACAGGTTTCACAAAGGTACCCTGTTCCACACCCACCTTGCATTCTCAAACCAAATAGCTTCACTGCCCTAAAAATCCTCTGTGCTCTGCCTGTTCATCCCTCCCTCCCCAGCCCCTAGCAGCCTCTGATCTTTTTACTGTTTCTATAGTTTAGCCTTTTTCCAGAATGTTCTGTGGCTGGAATCCTGCAGCATGGAGCCTTTACAGATGGGCTTTTTTATTCTTTTCTTTTTTTTTTTTTAGACAGAGTCTCGCTCTGTCACCAGACACCAGGCTGGAGTGCAATGGCACGATCTCGGCTCACTGCAACCTCCGCCTCCTGGGTTCAGGCAATTCTCCTGCCTCAGCCTCCCGAGTAGCTGGGATTACAGGCACGCACCACCATGCCCAGCTAAGTTTTTATATTTTTAGTAGAGACGGGGTTTCACCATGTTGACCAGGATGGTCTCCATCTGTTGACCTCGTGATCCACTAATTTTTGTATTTTTAGTAGAGACGGAGTTTCACCATGTTGACCAGGATGGTCTCGATCTCTTGACCTCGTGATCCACCCGCCTCAGCCTCCCAAAGTGCTGGGATTACAGGCGTGAGCCACCACGCAGACAGGCTTCTTTCACAGAGTCTCATGCTTTTACAGGTCCTCCATGTTTTTTCCCGGCTTGAGAGCTTTTTTTTTTCTTTTTTCCTGGAGATGGAGCCTTGTTCTGTCCCCCAGGCTGGAGTGCAGTGGTGAAATCTCGGCTCACTGCAACCTCCACCTCCTGTGTTCAAGCAATTCTCCTGCCTCAGCCTCCCAGGTGGCTGGGATTACAGGTGCCCGCCAGGATGCCCAGCTAATTTTTGCATTTTTACTTTATTTATTTATTTTTTGAGACGGAGTTTTGCTCTTGCTGCCCAGGCTAGAGTACAGTGACGCAATCTCGGCTCACTACAGCCTCTACCTCCCGGGTTCAAGCAATTCTCCTGCCTCAGCCTCCCAAGCAGCTGGTATTACAGGCACCTGCCACCACACCTCACTATTTTTTTATTACTATTATCTTTAGTAAAGACGGGGTTTTGCCTGGTTGGCCAGGCTGGTCTTGAACTCCTAGCTTCAGGTGACCCACCCGCCTCGGCCTCCCAGGGTGCTGGGATTTCAGACATGAGCCACCACACCCCTGTTTTATTATTATTTTTTTGAGACACGGTCTCGCTCTGCTGCCCAAGCTGGAGTGCAATGCATGATCTCTATGTTGCACTATGTGGCCAGGCTGGTATCGAACTCCTGACCTCAGGTGAGCTGCCTGCCTTCACCTCCCAAAGTGCTGGGATGACAGTTGTGAGCCAGCACGCCCT
>CM052668.1:686869-701285 GCA_028533165.1 Leontopithecus rosalia | reverse complement strand
CCATGTTGGCCAGGCTGGTATCGAACTCCTGACCTCAGGTGAGCTGCCTGCCTTCACCTCCCAAAGTGCTGGGATGACAGTTGTGAGCCAGCACGCCCTGTCAAACCTGGTTCTTTTTTGTGTGTTCCTAAAAGCATGTACATATGTGTCTGTCATTGGACCCAACAGCTTGATTTCCCATACAGATCTGCTTAAGAAATTGAAACCTGGCCGGGCGCGGTGGCTCACACCTATAATCCCAGCACTTTGGGAGGCTGAGGTGGGTGGATCATGAGGTCAAGAGATCGAGACCATCCCGGTCAACATGGTGAAACCCCGTCTCTACTAAAAATACAAAAATCAGCTGGGCACAGTGGCGCGTGCCTGTAATCCCAGCTACTCGGGAGGCTGAGGCAGGAGAATTGCCTGAACCCAGGAGGCGGAGGTTGAGGTGAGCTGAGATCGCGTCATTGCACTCCAGCCTGGGTAACAAGAGCGAAACTCCGTCTCAAAAAAAAAAAAAAAGAAACAGGCATCTCTCCGAGACGGAGGAGGACGTCAGGAGGACAGGGAGGAGGAGGAGCCGTTTGCTGGCAGTTTTCTTCACGTGCAGCAGGGGCTGCACCCGGCATCTCTGCCCGGCCCCGGATCTGTCTGATGTTTGCGGATGTCCCATCATTAAGGATTCTCCATCCTTATTAGGGAGTCAGCATATCCAGTGGTGGTGCTCTCTGCCTGGCTGGCTGGGCTGCCTGGAAGTCACAACCCCCAGGCAGGAATCTGTTCTTTGGGGGCAGCAGAACTAAGCATGTCGGTAAAGACACTCTTTTTTTTTCCTGTGTTGTATAAGAATCCTAGACTTTGACACATATCTTCAACAGCGCCCTAGTTTGGAATCGGGGTTGCGGGGAGCAAGGGAAACAGAAGAAAGAAACCTGAGAAACATCAGCTCCTTCTCCTCCTCCTCTTCTTCCCTTTTTTTCTTCTTTTTTTTTTTGAGACGGAGTTTCGCTCTTCTTACCCAGGCTGGAGTGCAATGGCGCGATCTCGGCTCACCGCAACCTCCGCCTCCTGGGTTCAGGCAATTCTCCTGCCTCAGCCTCCTGAGTAGCTGGGATTACAGGCACGCACCACCATGCCCGGCTAATTTTTTGTATTTTTAGTAGAGATGGGGTTTCACCATGTTGACCAGGATGGTCTCGATCTCTTGACCTCGTGATCCACCCGCCTCGGCCTCCCAAAGTGCTGGGATTGCAGGCTTGAGCCACCGCGCCCGGCCTCTTCCTGTTTTTAAAGACGGGGTTTCACCATGTTGGTCAGGCTGGTCTTGAACTCCTGACCTCAGGTGATCCATCCACCTTGGCCTCCAAAGTGCTTGGATTACAGGTGTGAGCGACCACACCCGGCCCTTCTTCCTTTCTTTTTTCCTTGAGACAGAGTTTCATTCTTGGTGCCCACCCTGGAGTCCAGTGGCATGTGATGTTGGCTCACTGCAACCTCCACCTTCTGAATTCAAACGATTCTCCTGCCTCAGCCTCCCGAGCAGCTGGGATTACAGGGGCCCGCCACCATGTCCCACTAATTTTTGTATTTTTAGTAGCAACAGGGTTTCTCCATGTTGGTCAGGCTGGTCTGGAACTCCTGACCTCAGGTAATCCGCCCACCTCGGCGTCCCAAAGTTCTGGGATGACAGGCGTGAGCCACCAATTGCTGTGTCATCCAGGTACATTACCCCTTACGTAGGTACCCTGGTATCTAGTTCAGACTAGCGCCCAGTTACTCCGGTATCTAGTTGCACCAGTATCTAGTATCCCATTACTCTAGAATCTACTTACACTAGTACCTAGGATCTAGTCACTCCAGTACCAGGTTACCTGGGCACACTGTCTAGTAGCAAACTGCTCTGGCATCTAGATGCTCTTAAGTCTGGTATCCAGTTTCTCTAGTACCCAGCAACTCCAGTGTCTGGTTACCCCAACCCAGTTACTTTAGTACCTAAGCGCTCTAGTATTATATACGCTCTGGCATCTAAATGCCCTAGTATCCAGGTACTCGAGTGTGTAGTGTATAATAGATTATGTAGACACGCCACGAGCCGACGTGAACATCTAGTCACCTGGTGTCTAGTGACTCTGCCATCTGGTATCCAGTTACTCTAGTATCCAGGTACTGAAGTGTGTAGTGTATAATAGATTATGTAGATACGCCACGAGCCGACGTGAACATCTAGTTACCCTGGTGTCTAGTGACTCTGCCATCTAGTATCCAGTTACTCTAGTATCTGATTACTCTGGGACAGTATCTAGTATCTAATTGCTGTATCATCCATGTACTCTAGTATCTAGTATATACTGAGTACATACCCTACTATCTAGTTAAAGCAGGCATTTAGTTGCTCTGGTATCCAATTACTCTAATAGCTAGTATCCAGTTACTCCAGTACCTAGTTACTCCAGTATCTGGCGACTCTCGGACAGTATCTATTACCTAATTGCTCTGGCATCTAAGTATCAGCAGATACTACTAGATAGATGCTCTAGTATCTGGGTACTCAAGTATAGTGTCTGGTACCTAGTTACTCTCGTTTCTGGCACTCTTGTTATATCAGGCCTACATGGAATGTTCCTGTAAGTTTCTTTACACCTTTCTGTGATTCTATAATTATTTCAGAAGGAAAAGTTTTAAAATACATCACAAAATGTTTAAAAGTCAGGCATGGCCGGGCGCGGTGACTCACGCCTATAATCCCAGCACTTTGGGAGGCCGAGGCGGGTGGATCATGAGGTCAAGAGATCGAGACCATCCTGGTCAACATGGCGAAACCCCGTCTCTACTAAAAATACAAAAATTAGCTGGGCATGGTGGCACGTGCCTGTAATCCCAGCTACTCGGGAGGCTGAGGCAGGAGGATTGCCTGAACCCAGGAGGCGGAGGTTGTGGTGAGCCGAGATGGCGCCATTGCACTCCAGCCTGGGTAACAACAGTGAAACTCTGTCTCAAAAAACAAAAAAAAAGTCAGGCACAGTGACTCACATGTAATCCCAACACTTTGGAAGCGTAAGGCAGGAAGATTCTTGAGCCCAGGAGTTCACGAACAGCCTGGACAACGTAGGGAAAGCCTGTTTCCAAATCAAACAAACAAAATTTAATACACTTTTTAAAAAAGATGTCCTGGCTGGGCGCGGCGGCTCACACCTGTGATCCCAGCACTTTGGGAGGCCAAGGCCGGTGGATCAGGAGGTCAGGAGTTCAAGACCAGACTGGCCAACGTGGTGAACCCCGTCTCTACTAAAACATACAAAAATTAGCTGGGCATGGTAGCTCATGCCTGTAATCCCAGCTCCTTGGGAGGCTGAGGTAGGAGAATTGCTTGAACCAGAACCCGGGAGGCAGAGGTTGCAGTGAGCCGGGATCGCATCACTGCCCTCCAGCCTGGGCTACAGAGCAAGACTCCATCTCAAAAAAAAAAGGAATGTCCTTGAGAAGTCAGCTCTCCCCGCAAGCTGGCCGGGCTGTAGTGTGCAGAGCAGCAAAGGGCCCACCACATGGCCAGTCCCAGATGGGGGACCCTGAGTGTCCCCGCAGCATGGTGGCAAGCAGGGACCCCACAACAGGTGCTCCCTACCTGGACCCTGGGTGCTTCTGACTCTGGGTCCCCCACCCTCCAGTCCAGCCAGGACTCACCCCCATTCCTCCAGGAAGCATGGAGGGGCCTCTGTGCAGCCTTGGCCACTTCCCTGGGGTCCCTCTCAGGATCTCCACCTCCACCCAGACCCCTGAGAGAACAGCTTGGGGGTCCCGCACTGCGGTGGTCATGTGTACGAGCCAAGGGACCCACAGGCCTGAGCTCTCTGGGGACTGGGCCTTGCAGAGGGGATCGGCTGACACGTTGGAAACCTGTCTCCGTGTGGAGAATACCTCTGCACAGTGTGTCTTTGCACACCCCTGTCGGGACTGGGAGCACCTGCCGGGGAGCAGCTGTGTGTCTTCTGTCGTCATCTAAGAGGGGTTAATACTCTGCAGGACAACCCAGGGTTCCAGAAGCAATGGGAAGAATCTTCTCTCCAAAAGCACAAATTGGAGAGGTCCGCAGGGCTCTGCTGGGGGAAGGCAACAGAAACCCCGTCTCTACTAAAAATATAAAAATTAGCTGGGCGTGGTGGAGAATCACTCGAACCTGGGAGTTCTGTGATTCTATAATTCACCTGCCTCTGGGAGGCAGAGGGTGCAGTGAGCTGAGATTATGCCACTGCACTGCACCCTGGACAATAGAGCAAGACTCCGTCTCAAAAAAAAAAGAAAGGCCAAGCGCAGCGGCTCACGCCTATAATCCCAGCACTTTGGGAGGCCGAGGTGGGTGAATCACAAGATGAGGAGATGGAGACCATCCTGGCCAACGTGGTAAAACCCCGTCTCTACTAAAATACAAAAAACTAGCCGGGCGTGGTGGTGCACACCTGTAGTCCCAGCTGTTCAGGAGGCTGAGGCAGGGAAATCGCTTGAACCCGGGAGGCGGAGGTTGCAGTGAGCCGAGATCGCACCATTGCACTCCAGCCTCGCAACGGAGCAAGACTCAGTTCCCCCTCCAAAAAAAAAAAAAAAAAGCCGGGGTAGAGGACAGAAAGACTGGACGCTTGCTCCGGCTCCTCTTGGAGATGAAAGGCAGTGATCCTGAACCTCCAGGCAGGATGGGGCCCCCTGGGGACCTGGAGTCCCTCCCATCTCCTCAGCACGATGCCATTGCCAGGATGGAGGGGGCTTGTTACGAGGAAGCCTTTGAGCGCGGCGGCTCCTGGCTCCTTCGCACCTGCAGAAAATGTTCCTGAAGCCAAGAAGCGCCTGGGGGTTGGGATTAGAATCCAGGGTGAGCTTGACGAGTTCAAGAAGAGCTTTGGCAGCGGCTGAGAGATGCCAGTCACCCTGCAGGTACGAAACCCACAGAGAGGGGGCGGGTATCAAGCGCTAGGATGGAACCACGTTCCCTGCAAAAGGACCACAGGTTGCAGTTGTGACCCCAGGACCCTCCCTGGAAATGGGGTCTCTGCAGATGGAGTCAGTTAACATGAGGTCCTCCTGGAGTGCAGCGCCCTGTTCCAATATGCCTGGTTTTTCATTTTTCTCTTTTTTTTTTAAAGATGGGTTTTCACCATGTTGGCCAGTCTGGTCTTGAACTCCTGACCTCATGATCCACCCGCCTCGGCTTCCCAAAGTGCTGGGATCACAGGCATGAGCCACCACGCCCGGCCTTCTTTTTAATTTTTTATGTTTTATGTTTTTGAGACAGAGTCTTACCCTGTCGCCTAGACTGGAGCACAGTGACGCGATCTAGGCTCACTGAAACCTCATTTCCCAGCGATTCTCCTGCCTCAACCTCCCGAGTAGCTGGGATTACAGGCGCACGCCACCACACACCCAGCCAGTTTTTGTATTTTTAGTAGAGACAGGGTTTCGCCATGTTGGCCAGGCTAGTCTCGAACTCCCAGGCTGAAGTGATCCACCCACCTCTGCCTCCCGAAGTGCTGGGTTTATAGGCATGAGCCACCGTGCCCGGCCCCCACGTTGCTTTTCTAAAACCATCCTCCCACATGGCAGCACTAGAAACAGACCCAGAAACTGAAACCCTGACCTACTTCTCAGGAGTTGGGAGACAAGGTTCATCAGGAAGAGAGGGACACGTGGGTCAGCACCTTCCCAGCTGGGAAACAGATTTGCAGGTTTTTTGGGGGGGACAGAGTCTTGCTCTGTCGCCCAGGCTGGAGTGCAGTGGCGCAATCTCAGCTCACTGCAACCTCTGCCTCTATAGCTGGAATTACAGGCACGCGCCACCACGTCTGGCTACTTTTGGTATTTTTTTTTAGACAAAGTCTTGCTCTGTGGCCAGGCTGGAGTGCAACGGCGTGATCTTGGCTCACTGCAACCTCCACCTCCCAGGTTCAAGCAATTCTCCTGCCTCAGCCTCCTGAGTAGCTGGGACTACAGGCGCCCACCACCACACCCAACTTATTTTTCTGTATTTTTAGTAGAGACGGGGTTTCACCGTGTTAGCCAGGATGGTCTCCAACTCCTGACCTCGTGATCTGCCTTCCGTGGGCTCCCGGTGTGCTGGGATTGCAGGTGTGAGCCACCGTGCCCGGCCCATGCTTGCAGTTTTTGTTGGGAAGGGCATAATAACCCCATCCCAGAGAGCGGTGCCAGATCATGACAAGAGAAGTGGTCATTCCAAAAACATGAGGCTGCAATAACGGAATTGTACCAAGGGCTGACAAGCTTGGGAAAAAAATATTTTGGCTCCTAGTGGCGAATTTTCTAAAACGGAGAAACCGGCCGGGGTGGTGCCTCACACTTGTAATCCCAGCACTTTGGGAGGCAGAGGTGGGTGGATCACGAGGTCAAGAGATCGAGACCATCCTGGTCAACATGGTGAAACCCCGTCTCTACTGAAGATACAGAAAATTAACTGGGCATGGTGGCGCGTGCCTGTAATCCCAGCTACTCGGGAGGCTGAGGCAGGAGAATTGCCTGAACCCAGAAGGCGGAGGTTGTGGTGAGCCGAGATCGCGCCATTGCACTCCAGCCTGGGCAACAAGAGTGAAACTCCGTCTCAAAAAAAAAATTGAGATGTGGGGGGTGTCTCACAATGTTGCCCAGGCTGGCCTTGAACTCCTGGCCTCAAGTGATCTTTCCACCTCTGCCTCCCAAAGTGCTCAGGTTAAAGGCGTAAGTCACCAAGCTCCGCCAAGTGCAGGAGTTCGCGTCTAGCCTGGGCAATATGGCGAGACCCCCTTTCTAAGGTAAAGTCAAAATACCCAGGCATGGTGGTGTGTGCCTGTAATCCCAGCACTTTGGAGGCCGAGGCAGGCAGGTCACTTGACTTTAATAATTCGAGACCAGCCTGGCCAACATGGAGAAATCCTGTCTCTACTAAAAATACAAAAATTAGCTGGGCGTGGCTCATGCCTCTGGTTCCCAGCTACTCAGAAGGCTGAGGTGGAGGGATCACTAGAGCTGGGGAGGTTGAGGCTGCAGTGAGCCAGGATTGTGGTCCTGCTTTCCAGCCTGGGCAACAGAGTGAGACCCTGTCTCTTTCTTTTTTCTTTTTTCTTTTTTTTTTTTTTTTTGAGACGGAGTTTCGCTCTTGTTACCCAGGCTGGAGTGCAATGGCCCGATCTCGGCTCACCGCAACCTCCGCCTCCTGGGTTCAGGCAATTCTCCTGCCTCAGCCTCCCGAGTAGCTGGGATTACAGGCATGCGCCACCATGCCCAGCTAATTTTTTGTATTTTTAGTGGAGACGGGGTTTGACCATGTTGACCAGGATGGTCTCGATCTCTTGACCTCGTGATCCACCCACCTCGGCCTCCCAAAGTGCTGGGATTACAGGCGTGAGCCACCGCGCCTGGCCTTTTTTTTTTTTTTAAAGACAGGGTTTTACCATGTTGGTCAGGCTGCGTTTGAACTCCTGACCTCAAGAGACCCTGTCTCAAAAAGAAAAAGAAAATAAGAAAATAAATCAAGTAAAAAATAAAAAAGAAAGAAAGAAATGAAAATACGTAATAGGTCGGGCGTCGGGCTCAGTGGCTCAAGCCTGCAATCTCAGCACTTTGGGAGGCTGCAATGGGAGGATCACCTGAGGCCAGGAGTTCGAGACCAGCCTGGCCAAGATGGCGAAACCCCGTCTCTACTAAAAATACAAAAAACAACTGGGCATGGTGGCGCACGCCTGTAGTCCCAGCTACTCGGGAGGCTGAGGCGGGAGAATCGTTTGAACCCGGGAGGCGGAGGTTGCAGTGAGCCGAGATCGCGCCATTGCACTCCAGCCTGGGCGACAGAACAAGACTCCATCTCAAAAATAAAATAGTAATAAAAGGAAGAAGAAGGAAAATTCCCAGAGTGCTTTGCACGGCCCGCTATTCCTCTGCTGTGGGGCAGTCAGCCCACTGGCTCCTGGGGGGGCACCTGAGGGGCACTCGCTAATGACACAGGGACCCCAAGCTGGTGACCTTTGAGGCACAACCTGGACCCCTGGACCCGGAATGTGGTCTCCTTGCTTCCCTCCTGCTGCTGCTGCTGACCGGGTTTGGGCGGCGGCCCCCAGCCTGTGCTGTGAGCTGGGGGGGGGGTGGCTTTCTGTAACCAGGAGCAACAGTGTCATCACACCCCAGCCCGGGCAGCACATGTGTATGGCTGTCTGTGTCTATCGCCCACGCTGGCCCCAAATCTATTTTGAAACCATTTACATTTTCACCTCCAGGCAAATGACAGCTTTAGACACTGTTCGTCTGGGGAAGCAGGTTTCTCTGATGCTATTTGGGGACGCGCCTAGTGCCTGGCAGGGTCAGGAGTCTGCTTCCTCCTTGCCAGGCCTGTGCAAAGCTTTACCAGTGTCCCCAGATGCGTGAACCCGCAGCATTTCCAGGGCTCCCTCCAGCCAGGGTCCTCAGGCGCCACCGGGCCTCCTACCACCTCGAGCAGAGGGCGTCCCCAGCAGCTCTTGAGCTTCCTGGGATGAGAACAGGTCTTGCTGAGACAGTTCCCGCTGCACCACCATGGGTGGGCCCCACTCAGTGACCCAAGTGACACCACTGGGTGACCCAAGGCCAACCCACCTCGAGAGGAGCCCAGAAGTGGACAGAGAGGCCTGACCCTGACCCAAGGAGACGGCGGGTCCCAGGCCTGTTCAGACAAGGCAGCAGGATGCAGCAATAAGAATAGAGGACAGGGCCGGGCGCGGTGGCTCAAACCTGTACTCCCAGCACTTTGGGAGGCCGAGGCGGGTGGATCACGAGGTCAAGAGATTGAGACCATCCTGGTCAACATGGTGAAACCCCGTCTCTACTAAAAATACAAAAATTAGCTGGGCATGGTGGCGCGTGCCTGTAATCCCAGCTACTCGGGAGGCTGAGGCAGGAGAATCCCCTGAACCCAGGAGGCGGAGGTTGCAGTGAGCTGAGATTGCGCCATTGCACTCCAGCCTGGGTAACAAGAGTGAAACTCCGTCTCAAAAATAATAATAAATAAAAAATAAAGAATAGAGGACAGGCCAGACACAGTGGTGGCTCACACCTTGGATCCCAACAGTGTGGGAGGTGGAGGAGGGCAGATCACCTGAGGTCAGGGGTTTAAGACCAGCCTGGCCAACATGGCAAAACCCCGTCTCTACTAAAAAAGACAAAAATTATGCCTGTAATCCCAGCACTTTGGGAGGCTGAGACGGGCGGATCACTTGAGGTCAGGGGTACAAGGCCAGCCTGGCGACCAACATGGTGAAACCCCATCTCTATTAAAAAATACAAAAATTAGCCGGGCACAGTGGCAGGTGCCTGTGATCCCAGCTACTCAGGAGGCTGAGGCAGGAGAATCCGTGGAACCCGGGAGGTGGAGGTTGCAGTGAGATGAGATCGAGACACTGCAGTCCAGCCTGGGGGACAAGAGCAAGGTTCTATCTCAAACAGCAACAACAGCAAAGCACACTTGCGGGTCCACCTGAGCCAGGAGCTCTAGGGCGAAGCCGGAGCGTCTGTGGGGACCAGCGCCCTGTCAGCTGCAGCAGGTTCTGGCACCTGCTCTGCCTCCAAGTGGCACACACATGATGGTGGCCGCAGCTGGAGCTCTTCTTCGGCAGGAGGGGCTGTCTGAGGCCGGGCAGGAGGTCCTGTGCCCCACCCACGGTTCCACAGCAGAGAGAGGCCAGCAGACCCCTCCCCGCCATGAACACAGACCTGTTCCGGGCCAGCTCAGAAATCGATGCTGTTTACAAACAGGGCCCAGGCATCCAGGCTCTCTCCAGCCCCGGCCCCCCTCTCCTGACTCCCCGGTGGATGAAATCACTGATAGATCACCCCCAGGAGAAGGAAGCAGTCTCGCCCTCGGTGGGGCGGTGGGGGCCGCTGAGTGCCTAATGCACATCTCCGACCCCCAGCCTTGTCAAACGCATCAGCCCGAAGCCGGGCCAGAGAGGCAATTAGGAGATCAGCCATTTCGGACACCCCTGTCCCCGGAGTTTTGGGCTGATTATACATTCTCTGTAGGAGAGGAAGCAGTAACTCCAGACCTCGTGTCTTATTCATGGATCTGGGCTCCACGCAACCATAAGTTTTTAGTGGGGAAATCGAGGCTAACGAGCAGAAGGTGCAAGGCACTGGTGATCTGGGCCCCACAAAGTGCCGGGATTACAGGCATGAGCCACTGTGCCTGCTATCTTATTTAATAAATACATGAGGCCCAGCACGGTGCCTCACACCCGCAATCCCAGCACTTTGGGAGGCCAAGGCGGGCAGATCACCTGAGGTCAGGAGTTCCAGGGCAGCCTGGCGAACATGGTAAAACCCATCTCTACTAAAAAATACAAAAAATTCGCCGGGTGCAGTGGGGTGTGCCTGTAATCCCAGCTACGCGAGAGGCTGAGGCAGGAGAACTGTTTGAACCAGGGAAGCAGAGGTTGCAGTGAGCCGAGATTGCACCACTGCATTGCAGCCTGGGCAAGAAGAGCAAAACTTTGTCTGAAAATACATACATACATATACACACATACAAAGACACAGACAATATGTGTTTTTTTTGTTTTTGAGACGTAGTTTCACTCTTGTTACCCAGGCTGGAGTGCAATGGCGCGATCTCGGCTCACCGCAACCTCCGCCTCTTGGGTTCAGGCAATTCTCCTGCCTCAGCCTCCCGAGTAGCTGGGATTACAGGCACGCGCCACCATGCCCAGCTAATTTTTGTATTTTTAGTAGAGACGGGGTTTCACCTTGTTGACCAGGATGGTCTCGATCTCTTGACCTCGTGATCCACCCGCCTCGGCCTCCCAAAGTGCTGGTATTATAGGCGTGAGCCACCACGCCCAGCGAAATTTTTTTTTTTTTTTTGAGGCAGAGTCTTGCTCTATCGCCCAGGATGGAGTGCAGTGGCAAAGTTATGGCTCTCTGCATCCTCAACCTCCTGGGTTCAAGCGATCCTCCCACGTCAGCCTCCCAAGTAGCTGGGATTATAGGCATGCACCATCACACCTGGCTAATTTTTCTTTTTTTGTAGAGACGGGTTTTTCTTAATTTTTTTCTTTTTTCTTTCTTTCTTTTTTTTTTTTTGAAGAAAAAAACTCCTGACCT
Organism: Leontopithecus rosalia; assembly: GCA_028533165.1. Lineage (NCBI taxonomy): Eukaryota > Metazoa > Chordata > Mammalia > Primates > Cebidae > Leontopithecus > Leontopithecus rosalia. The sequence goes on along the minus strand of CM052668.1, from coordinate 690,203 downwards.
CAGGTGATCCACCCACCTCAGCCTCCCAAAGTGCTAGGATTATAGGCGTGAGCCACAGCGCCCAGCCAGAGATGGGTTTTTCTATGTTGCACAGGCTGGTCTAAAACTCCTGACCTCAAGTGATCCACCTGCCTAGGCCTCCCAAAGTGCTGGTATTACAGGTGTGAGCCACTGCACCTGGCCACACAGTGATGAGTTTTAAAGAATACACAGGTTATTTTCTTTTTGTTTTCTTTTTTTATTATTTTTTTGAGACGGAGTCTCGCTCTGTCACCCAAGCTGGAATGCAATGGTGCGATCTCAGCTCACTGCCACCTCCACCTTCTGGGTTCAAGTGTTTCTCCTGCCTCAGCCTCCCAAGTAGCTGGGATTACAGGCAGATGCCACCACTCCCAGCTAATTTAGCATTTTTAGCAGAGATTGTGTTTGACCATGTCGGCCAAGCTGGTCTCAAACTCTTGACCTCAAATGATCCACCTGCCTAGGCCTCCCAAAGTGCTGGGATTATAGGCATGACCATTGCACCTGGCCAGGTACACAGTTTTTAAAAAATAATATAAAGGGATGGCTGGGCGTGGTGGCTCACGCCTGTAATCCCAGCACTTTGGGAAGCCGAGGCGGGTGGATCACGAGGTCAAGAGATCGAGACCATCCTGGTCAACAAGGTGAAACCCCGTCTCTACTAAAAATACAAAAATTAGCTGGGCACGGTGGCGCGTGCCTGTAATCCCAGCTACTTGGGAGGCTGAGGCAGGAGAATTGCCTGAACCCAGGAGGCGGAGGTTGTGGTGAGCCGAGATCGCGCCATTGCACTCCAGCCTGGGTAACAAGAGCGAAACTCCATCTCAAAAAAAAACAAAAGAAAGAAAAATAAATTACCTGGGTGTGGTGGCTCGTGCCTATAATCCCAGCTGCTCAGGAGGTTGAGGCATGAAAACCGCTTGAATCTGAGAGGCGGAGGTTGCCGTGAGCCGAGATCGAGATCGCGCCATTGCACTCCAGCCTGGGCAAAAGAGCAAGAGTCTGCTAAAAAGGGAGGGAGGGAGGGAGGGAACTCATCACTGCCGGAGGGTCCCTGCGGGAACATTCACAGAAGTTTTGGGGCCTTGTTTTCTTTCCGCACTGTTTTCCAAGGGTTTCCTTCCGATTGCTGCTGCATTTCCTGTCATCTGCCACACCCAGCTTCCGGGGCGAAGCTGCTGGGGGGTTCCCGAGCCCCCTCCTGCTACATCCACAAACCGCCCGGGCCGACCCCAATCTCAATGCCATGGCAGTAGTGGGTAAACGCCTGTGTGACACTGTCTCCCTTAACATCAGGGAGACCCCACGTCCACGCTGTCTAACATCAGGGAGACCCCACGTCCACACTGTTTCCCCAACGTCAGGGAGACCCCAAGTCCACACTGTCTCCCCAACGTCAGGGAGACCGCATGTCCACACTGTCTCCCCAACAGGGAGACCCCACGTCCACCCTGTCTCCCCAACATCAGGGAGACCCCATGTCCACGCTGTGTCCCCAACATCAGGGAGACCTCACGTCCACACTGTCTAACATCAGGGAGACCCCACGTCCACACTAACATCAGGGAGACCCCACGTCCACGCTGTCTCCCTAACGTCAGGGAGACCCCACGTCCACGCTCACATCAGGGAGACCTCACGTCCCCACTGCCTTCCTAACATCAGAGGGACCTCACGTCCCCACTGTCTCCCTAACATCAGGGAGTCCCCACGTCCCCACAGGGACATAAACCCAGGTTGCAGCTCAGGATGCTGCTGCACAGACGCTGATCTCCCTGTGGGCAGGACGGGCAGCGCCCATGATGCCTGCAACCCGGACTGAGCGGGGACCAGGAACCAGGAGCCGGCCCCTCCTCCTTCCCCAGAACCCTCCGGCCTGATACAAGTTCCAACACTGTCACCACTGCCTCACCCAGAGGGTGGAAGGGAAGGTGTCCCCTACTGTCTCCCGAAGGATGCGTGAAACAGCCACAAAGACGGGCCACCTGGAAGGGCTCTCAACCCCCAGTTTCCACAGCCGCCCCAGGGGACCCAGACAACAGAGGCGGGCACCGCAGAAAACACGGGACGACAGCCCACATTGTGCTCCCAGCGCCCGGCCGCGTGAGAGGCCGCGGCTTTCTGCAGCCGTGTCCATCTGATTTGGGGGGAACCGGAACCCGGGGACGGGTGCAGCCCGGCCCATTGTCTGCTGCTTCCCTTCCAGCTCCTCCCCAGCCAGCCCCCAGCCCCCACTCTGGACCCCGGAGGCCCAGCGTGCCCCAGGGGAAATCCACACAGCTTTTTAGGAAAGGTCCCCACATCTGGGACAGGGCTGGAGCTGGAGTCCCCAAAGACATCTGGGGTGCAGAGAGTGACCCCTGGCCCGTGGTAACCACGTGGTGGCCTGGGCTCCCAGGCAGGCATCTTCCCACCTGGCCTCTGTGGGTGCCCCTCTCCAGCCCCAGCTCGCCTCCCCCATGGCAGGGCGTTTCTCGGAGAAGCCCCCGCCTTGCCTCCCCTTCCCGACTGGATCCTGAAAAGCCTCTGCTGTCTCTCCATGAGTTGCAATTTGGAAGTGTTTTTTGTTTCCTTTTGTTATTGGAGAGTTTAATCTTGTTTGTGGCGGAAAACATTCCAGAGGCTAAAAGGAAGCAGCACCTTGCTAGAAGGCAAAGCTGAAAATCTCAGGGCTGGACGCAGTGGCTCAGGCCTGTAATCCCAGCGCCCTGGGAAGCCCAGGCAGGAGGATCACTTCAGCTCAGGAGTTCAAGGCCAGCCTGGGTAACACAGTGAGGCTCCCATCTCTACAAGTAAAAATAAGGCTAGACATGGTGGCTCACACCTGTAATCCTAGCACTTCGGGAGGCCAAGGAAGGTGGATCATTTGGGGTCAGGAGTTCAAGACCAGCCTGGCCAACATGGCAAAACCCCGTCTCTACTAAATATACAAATATTAGCCCAGGGTGGTGCTACACACCTGTAATTCCAACTGGTTGGGAGGTTGAGGCAGGAGAATCCCTTGAACCCAGGGGGTGGAGGTTGCAGTGAGCTGAGATCGCGCTGCTGCACTCCAGCCTGGGCGACAGAGCGAGACTCTGTCTCAAAAAAACAAAACAAAAAACAAAAAAACAAAAAACAAATTCTGTCCCAGAAGACTAGTTTCCATGGGGAAAGAGCTGTGAGATGCATCCAGTGTTCAGTGATAGACACAAATCAGCAGCTAAAACCTCACTCTAGAGAAAAGAAGCTGCATGCCTGGGCGTGCACACACGGACACACACACCAGGTCCCAGCCAGAATTGTGCGTGCACACGGACACACACGCCAGGTC
>CM052668.1:669642-686369 GCA_028533165.1 Leontopithecus rosalia | reverse complement strand
GGCGGGGTGTGTGGGCGGGGTCGTGGAGTAGAAAAGTGGCTGGGCATTGAGTGGGCGGGGCCTTGGGTGGGGCGGGGGCGGGGCCGCGGAGTAGGACAGGGGCATTGAGGGGGCGGGGCCTGTGTTGGGGCCGGGAAGTGGGCGGGGCCGCGGGGTGGGGTGCGGAGTGGGCGGAGCATAGGGGCGGGCGGGGGCGCTGAGTGGGCGGGGCAGTGGAGTAGGGCAGGGTTGGGCAGGGTGCAGAGGGGGCCGGGGCCAGCACTGGCTACCGTACCGCCAGGTGTCAAGTGCAAAATGAACCCGCCATCCTCTCAGCCAGCCGGGGCGGCCGGGACTGTATTCGTCCCTCGGTGCAGATGGGGAAACTGAGGCTCAGAGGGAGGCTGAGGCTGCACCATTGTGACCTCGGGCCTCCAGGTCAGACCACTTGGTGGCTGGGCCAGTAGACCTCCCTCAGCCTCCTGACACCAAGACCAGGGTGCCCGCGCCCCAGCACATTGAGAAGGGAAACTCGGGCATCCAGATCCCAGCAGAGAAGGGGAGTGAGGTGGAAGCCACAGCTAGGCCGGGTGCTGGGCCTTACCCCTGCAATCCCAACACTTTGGGAGGCCGAGGAAAGAGGATCACTTGAGGCCAGGAGTTTGAGACCAGCCTAGACAACATAAGGAGACCCTGTCTCTATAAACATAAAAATGGCCGGGCACGGTGGCTCAAGCCTGTAATCCCAGCACTTTGGGAGGCCGAGGTGGGTGGATCATGAGGTCAGGAGATCGAGACCATCCTGGTCAACGTGGTGAAAGCTGAGATCGCGCCATTGCACTCCAGCCTGGGTAACGAGCGAAACTCCGTCTCAAAAAAGAAAAACGATGAGCCGGGCCTGTGGTCCCAGCTTTTCCGGGGAGCTGAGGTGGGAGGGCTGCTTGTAGTTCATGAACTCGGGTCGGTCCACTGCACTCTAGCCTGGGTGGCAGAGCAAGACCCTGTCTCTAAAAAAAGAAAAATCCACAGAGTGATAGCAGAGCCCCTGCAGTATCAGTCACACCCAGACTGGGTAGGGGTCTGCAGGTCCTCCTGCACCCACCCCCCCATCTCCCTGGGGCCCTTGCTAGGCAGAGACTCTCTGAGGACGATGGGGTCTTCATCTGAAGTTTGGGTATTGGCAGCCTTGGGGACATTCACATCTGTGGGGCCCCATGTGGCCAGGGCTGGGTGGGCCAGGCTGACGGAAGCTGCCCGGTTCCTGCTGCTCATCAGGGGGTCCCAAGCTGGTCTTTTCCTCCCCATCAAAGGCCAACGGCAGGTGGGGAACGCAGCAGTGCCAGCTGGAGTTCCTGTCCCGCTTGGCCATGATGTCTGTCACCTTGGCTGGGAATGTGGGGTCCAGGCACTGCCCACCCGAGACAGACGGGGATGAGCTTGTCACGCTCATGACTTCCACCGTGGCACTGAGGCTGAGGGATCCCCGTGGCATGGGGACTCCGGTTTCTCAGCATCTCAGGGCCGGAGGGATGGGGATTGGGGTGGGAAAGCTAGAGTCTGTGCCCCTGGGCTGCAGGGGGGCCAGCGCCTGGACAGCCGCCTCCTGCTGTGTGAAATGACGCTTTACAAGGCCCCATTGCTTCCTTTCTCTGCTCTACTTGGATTTTTCCCTTTAATTCAGGGAAGAATTGGGTGGGGGAGGGGAGGAAGGTGTTTGAATCAAGACCCCATAATATAAGAAAAATTACATTTTTCCTTCTGAGACGGCAGTTTCATAAAGATAATTATTGTAATTATTCATCCTATCTCTGTGACGAATGTTATTTTTATTATATGCTTTTTATCTTCATCTTCCAGTGTGAGGGGCTTCTAGGGGGCGGGCAGAGGTGGCGGCCACCAGAGCCAGGCCGGTGGGGGCCACATCCACGTGTGCACGAATGTGGACCCTGTTTAATTGTCCATGCATGGGCACAGCCCCGCGTCCCTGGCTTCAGGCGTTCTTCTCTCCTTCTCCTGACACTGCCCTCACCACACTCCAGGACGCTTCTGTGGGCCCAGGAGCAGAGGCAGTGATGCTAGAATTTTGGGCCAGATGGAAATAATCTTTCCAGGCCTGGCAAGGTGGCTCACACCTGTAATCCCAGCATTTTGGGAGGCTGAGGCTGGCGGATCACCTGGGGTCGGGAGTTCAAGACCAGCCTGGCCAACATGGTGAAACCCTGTCTCTACTAAAAATACAAAAATTAGCTGGGCACAGTGGCGCACGCCTGTAATCCCAGCTACTGGGGAGGCTGAGGCAGGAGAAGCACTTTAACCCAGGAGGAAGAGGTTGCAGTGACCCGAGATCGTGCCATGTACTCTAGCCTGGGCGAAAAGAGCAAAGTTCCGTCACATGCAGAACAAAAAGGAAAGAAAGGAAAAACAACAAAACTCTTTCCAGTGATTCTGCTGTGGTGCCAGGTGAAGCCCAGAGAGAAAGGGAGAGACTGGTCTGTGGGCTCTCAGACGGCAGGGATTTGAACCCGGGTCAATCATTTATAAGTCCCCTCTTTGCTGATCAGTTGAAAATGAATATATTTTTATTCATTTTCCGAGCTCACCCTGTGCTGCCCTCAGGTGAGGCAGAGCAGAACAAAAACACAGACACCCCTAGGCTCTGGGGTCTGGACTGGGCAGAGGGAGAGGGAGGGGGAATGTCCAGGAGACTGCTGGGAAACGGGGCATTGTGTGTGGGGCTTTGATGTACCACTGGGAGTTTTATGAGTGGCTTTCCACCTGGGGTCACAGTTGATTCACCCAGGTGGGGAAGGGCGTACAACTCCAGGAGGTACCAAGAGCCACTTTCCCACTCATCCCACCCCCTCTCTTCCAGCTGCCACGCCGCCCAATGCTGTGGACCGGCCCTGCCTACGACTGAAGGTGTATGTGCGGCCGACCAGTAAGTGCTCAGGGGGACGGGCAGGATCCCGCCCCCACCCCTGTGTCCTCAACCCACAGAACCAGTGAGTGTTCAGAAGAGCTGCGACAGGGAGCCTTGAGTTTCCCCATCTTGCCCTGCCCTGGCCTCAGTTTCCCCATCTTACAAACATGTTAGACCATTGAGAGTGAAGGTTGGCTGAACGCAGTGGCTTACACCTGTTATCCCAGCACACTGGGAGGCTGAGGTGGGAGAATCGCTCGAGCCCAGGAGGCTGAGGCTGCAGTGAGCCGAGATGGAGCCACTGTACTCCAGCCTGGGTGACAGAGTAAGACTCCATCTCTAAAACACAAAACAGGCCGGGCGCGGTGGCTCACGCCTGTCATCCCAGCACTTTGGGAGGCCGAGGCGGGTGGATCACGAGGTCAAGAGATCGAGACCATCCTGGTCAACATGGTGAAACCCCGTCTCTACTAAAAATGCAAAGATTAGCTGGGCATGGTGGAGTGTGCCTGTAATCCCAGCTACTCGGGAGGCTGTGGCGGGAAAATTGCTTGAACCCGGGAGGCGGAGGTTGCCGTGAGCTGAGATTGTGCCACTGCACTCCAGCCTGGCGCCTGGTGACAAAGTGAGACTCTGTCTCAAAAAGAAGAGAGAGAGAGAGAGAAAAGAAAACAAAATAATAAAAACCAACGCCAAAGTTAAAAGAATGAAGGTCGAATTCCGCAGCCAGGTCCCCACTTGAGGCCATGTGCCTTTGCCCGGAGAGTGGGCATCGGAGGTGCCACCAGAAGGGAGCTGAGTGGCTCCCCCACTCCTCACCCAGTGGGGTGCTGAGCCCAATGTGCAGATGTGCACCCTGAGGCCGGGTGGCATGTGGGGAACCAAGTGGGGTCCGGGCTGCCGCTGACCAAGCTGTCTCTGCCACCCCCAGATGAGACCCTCTACGAGGCTCCCGAGCCCATCTTCACCAGCAATAACTCCTGCAGTAGCCTGGGCGGCTGCCGCCTCCTCCTCAGCACCGTTCCTGTGCTCTGGACCCTCCTGGGCTCCTAGTCCCAGCCCCGCAGGACGCCGGCCCAGCTGGATGGCCCCTCCTGGACCACCTGACCTCGGCCCTCCGGACTGGCCCTGTGGCCCCTGCCTCCGAGACCAAATAGAGACGCTGCTTCTCCCTTGACTGGTGCTGCCCCCGCGGGGCAGGGGCCGGCCACCCGCCCCAGGACCAGCCCTCAGGGAGGGGACGGCTGAGAGCCCCCCGAGGCCCGAGGGGCTGGGGTGTTGCTGCAGCCCCGGGCCAAGCCATCTCTTCTGGGACGACAGAGAACCCGGGAACCTCTTGGCAATTTTTTTTTTTTTTTGAGTGTATTTTTCATGGCTGGATCAAAAACACTTGAGTTTTTAATTTAATTTATTCCCTGCCGTTCAGGGGGGCGGGGTCCCTGTGCCCCAGCCTGGGGGAGGGGAACTCAGAACTTGGAACACGGGGTCAGGGACACAGCTGCTCCTCTCTGCTCTGCACCCCACTTATGGGGCTCTGGCTGCAGCCCCCGACGGAGGCCCTGGTTGCTCCAGGTTGGGTGAGTCTGAGCCGGAAGGGGTGCATGGTGAGTGCCCCTGATTGCTGGGGGGACCTCACACCCCATCACCCACCCCCGTCCTGCTGGTAATTTCCTCCCGGTCACTGTTTTACCCCGGCGCCCCTCGGAATCACAGCCCCCCACGTCTTAGAAACCAGTCAAACACCCCCCTTCCCATCCCCCCCACCTCACACGGTCCTCCCTGAGGCCGAAGACCTTCTATTCCTGTAAATAGAGCCAGCAAGTGCATACTGTGATCTGATTTTTCATGTATTCCTGAGGATGGACTGGGAATGTTTGTTTTCTCAGCCCTTCATAGGGGGTCTTTTATTTTGGTGGGGGGGTGGGCTGGACTTTTAGAGTAGAAGCTGCACTTTGCAATAAGCTCGTTTTGTCTGTGAGAGCCCCTCCCTCAACTCTGTGACCTGATAATGTTTCTAAGAAAAGAGAAAAGGACAAAAGGGAGGAAGCCACTACCAAAAACAGCAAAAATCAACCCCTCCCCGAAGACACTTTAATGACGGCAGCAACGCATTTATACGGATTTCATATTTCGACCCGCCTTTCCTGACTCTGTGTTTTATATATATTATATATAAATATATATTGTGTACGGCCGGCGGCTCCAGGCACGCCTGGTGGTGGGGGTGGGCGGAGGGCTTTTGTAGGGGTCGGCGGGGCAGGCCGCGTTGCCAGGCCTGGAGCTGGCGACCGGGCCTCCCCTCTTCCCGTCACAATCAACTTTGGATTCTGTATTTTTTTATAATAAAATGAGTGTAAACCTCAGATGTGTGTGTCTGTATGTGGGGGCCTTGCCCCCACGTGAAGGAGAGTTTTGAATTCCTAACTTGCAGGTGGTTCAGGCCTCTGATCCCAGCACTTTGGGAGGCTGAGGCAGGCGGATCGCTTGAGGTCAGGAGTTTGAAACCAGCCTGGCCAACATGGTGAAACCCCGTCTCTACTAAAAATATTAAAAAAAAAAAAAAAGGCCGGGTACGGAGGCTCACGCCTGTAATCCCAGCACTTTGGGAGGCCGAGGCGGGTGGATCACAAAGAGATCGAGACCATCCTGGTCAACATGGTGAAACCCCGTCTCTACTAAAAATATTAAAAAAAAAAAAAAAGGCCGGGTACGGAGGCTCACGCCTGTCATCCCAGCTACTCAAGATGCTGAGGCAGGAGAATCGCTTGAACCTGGGAGGTGGAGGTTGCCGTGAGCTGAGATTGTGCCTTTGCACTCCAGTCTGGGTGACAGAAAGAGACTCTGTGTTTCGAAAAAGAAGAAAAAGAAATCACTGGGCGTGGTGGTGCATGACTGTAGATGCAGCTACTTGGGAGGCTGAGGTGAGAGGATGGCTGGAGCCTGGGAGGTGGAGGCCGCAGGGAACTGTGATCACGCCGTGGCACTGCAGCCTGGGCAACAAAGCAAGACCCTGCCTCAGGTAATAGTAATAATACTACTAATAATTTAGAGGTGGGTCTGTGGTCTACCGGGAGAGGGGTGTGGCTTTGAGGAACGTCTGGTTCCATGCATGGTTTTGGGGTCAGGCCTTGGAAGGAGCCTTTTGTGGGGCCTGTGTCCTTCATAGCCATCTGTGTTCCCTCTAGTTCCCTCTCTGGGAAGTAGGAATGGCCCACCTAGAGCTGGGAGGGGCGGCTGGGAACATGGAGGGAGGAGACAGGGCTTGTGTGTGGCTGGCTCCAGAGATGCCACCGGCTGAGCACGGTGGAATCCGGTGGAATCCTGGGCCTCAGGATTTAATCGAATCTTGTGAAAACTCTACTGGGGAGCTCTGCCTTCGAGTGTGACTCAGTTTCCCCACCTGCCCCCACGCCAGGGCAGGGGCTCTGTCATCTTCTAACCTCCTCACCTTGCAAAAGGCACATCTGTAAGTTCTGGGGTCCCAGGGGCTGTCACGCCAGGCCTGCCCCGATTGAAGAAACTGAGGCACAGAAAGGCGGGGGGTGACCCGGCCCAGGGGATTGAGGTCTTTGCATCTGGACCATGGCTGCCTGCATCCCACCCGTGGTGTTGACGGCGTCTCCAGCACAATTAGCCAAGCGGGAGCGTTCCCAGCTAATTAATGCAGCTGTGCTGGGCCTGGTGACAGGGGCCGCCTCCTAATGAGGCAGGCCAGGCACAAAGACCCCTGTGTATGCCCCGGCCCGCCCCTGCCCAGCGCCGGGTGGATGCATGGAGCCACAGAGGGCTGGCCGGCCACCGTGCTGAGCACTGTGGGGGAGGCCCCATCATGCCCCCCTCCACCACAGAGGACCCCGAGGCTCGGAGAGGGGTGAGGGTCCCCCCCAGCCCACTCAACCCGAGACGCCCAACACAAACATTGCAGGGTGACCACAGGAGCGGAGGGGACGGGGCAGAATGAAATCACGGATCACGGGAGGCATCCCAGTGGCTGACTGTGACACTATGACAGAAACACAATAGTGTCCATCCATTTTAAGTGCAATTGCATGGATTTTAGTGCATTCAGAGACTCGTGCAGCCATCAGCTCGGTCTGATTCCAGAACATTCCATCAGCCCAAAAGGAAGCCTCGTCCCCATCAGCTGTCACTCCTCATCCCCTCCCCAGCCCCCTCTCGCACCGACGCCTCCCCTCCTGTCCCCGTGGACGGGTCTGTCCTGGACGTTTCATAGAAATGGGGTCGCTCGCTGTGTGGGCTTTTGTATCTGGTGTCTGTCACTGAGCATGACGTCCACAAGGTGCATCCACGCTGTGGCCTGTGTCTGAGCCTTGGTTCCTTTTCACGGCTGAGCCTTGTTCCGGTGCGTGGAGGGACACACTGTGTTTGGTCATCTGTCCGTGGACGCTCAGGTAGCCTCCACCTTTTAGCTATTATGGCAATTTTATTTATTTATTTTTTTGAGACGGAGTTTCGCTCTTGTTGCCCAGGCTGGAGTGCAATGGCGCGATCTCGGCTCACCGCAACCTCTGCCTCCTGGGTTCAAGCAATTCTTCTGCCTCAGTCTCCCGAGTAGCTGGGATTACAGGCACGCGCCACCACGCCCAGCTAATTTTTTGTATTTTTAGTAGAGACGGGGTTTCACCATGTTGACCAGATGGTCTCGATCTCTTGACCTCGTGATCCACCCGCCTCGGCCTCCCAACCGGCTAATTTTTTGTATTTTCGGTAGAGATGGGGTTTTACTGTGTTAGCCAGGATGGCCTCCATCTCCTGACCTCATGATGCACCGCCTCAGCCTCCCAAAGTGCTGGGATAACAGGTGTGAGCCACCATGCCTGGCCCACCCAGCCTTTATTGAGGGTGGGGTGGGGGGTGGTCAGGGGCCTAAGTGACGGGCATCCTCAGAGTTGGGTCAAGGAGGTGGGTGGGGTAGCCACGGGAGGCTTTGGGGCAGGACCAGAGGCTGGGAATGAGGGGTGGACTCGGTGGGGGTGCTGTGGGGCCTGAGGCTGCCTGGGAGGCGTCCAGAAGCTCCAGGCCCTTCTTTTTGAGACGGGGTCTTGCTCTGTTGTCCAGGCTGGAATGCAGTGGTGTGATCCTGGCTCACTGCAGCCTTCACTTCTTGGGTTCAAGGGATCCTCCTGCCCCAGCCTCCTAAGTGGCTAGAACCACAGGTGTGCACCACCGTACCTAATTTTTGATTACTTGTGGAGCTGGGATCTTGCTATATTGCCCAGGCTGGTCTCAAATTCAGGCTGGTCTCAAACTCCTGGGCTCAAGGGATCCTCCTGCCTCAGCCTCCTAAAATGCTGGGATCACAGGCGTGGGCGCCTGGCAAGCTCGGGGCCCTCCTTCCTACAGGGTCACCTGGTGGAGCAGAAACCGCAGCCAGTGACTCCCCGTTCATCTGTCCCTGCACATTCTGGGGCTTGGACGGTGGATTCTGAGGGCAGAACTGCAGAGTCATCCGCTCTGTGCTTGAGGCTGGAATGTCCCAGACCAGACCCCTCTCTCTACAGGCTGAGAGAGGGTGAGACCCTGCCCAGGCCTCCCAGGGGCCTGCCCACCCGACAGCTCCTGACTCCCCCACCTCATGATCCGGAAATGAAGGGCTTCCGCCCAGGAATGGTCAGTGGGTCCTAATGAACGAAGGGTTCGCGGGGAGGGGCGCTGAGCCGCAGGAGACACCCTTCCCAGTGCGGAGGGGGAAACTGAGGCCGCTTCCAGGCTCCACGGGTCACTGGTGTGAACCAGCGTGAGCCCCGCCAGCTCTGGAGTTGCATCTGGAGCAGCCCAGGGAGAACGAGGCTGGGGACTCTTCCTTCTGGGGGTCATTAGGGACAGCCCCCCAGGAACCATCCCTGGACCTCCACCAGGCTGTGTCCTCCCCAGCTGGCCTCTCCCCCAGCTGCCACCTCCCCGCCAGGGTTTGGGGCTTACAGCTCTGCCTGGGGTTCAAGTCCTGGCTCCCAGCAGAGGCTGTGGGGTGTCCCTTCTGGGTCTGGGGTCCACAATGCCTGTCTGTCTCCCAAGCATGAGTGAAGCTTCTAAAGACAATCTATGAGCATCTTTCAACAGTGTTCCCCGTCCCTGTCTCTCCCCAGCTCACGCTCTGAAGGGAGTGTGGATGGCAGGAGAGAGGAGGGAGGTGTGGGGCGAGTTTATCACTCACTGGGCTTTCTCTGTCCCCACCTGGCTGCCCCCTGGGGCTTCTGTGACTTTTCTTTTTTTTTTTTTTTTGAGACCAGGGTGTCCCTCTGTTACCCAGGCTGGAGTGCAATGGCGCGATCTCGGCTCGCCGCAACCTCCGCCTCCTGGGTTCAGGCAATTATCCTGCCTCAGCCTCCCGAGTAGCTGGGATTACAGGCACGCACCACCGTGCCCAGCTAATTTTTTGTATTTTTAGTAGAGACGGGGTTTCACCATGTTGACCAGGATGGTCTCGATCTCTTGACCTCGTGATCCACCCGCCTCGGCCTCCCAAAGTGCTGGGATTACAGGCTTGAGCCACCGCCCCTGGCCTAACTTTTTAATTTTTGTAGAGATGAGGTCTTGCTGTGTTGCCCAGACTGGTCTTGAACTCCTGGCCTCAGGTGATTCTCCCACCTCAGCCTCCTGAGTAGCTGAGACTACACGTATGAGCCGCCACGCATGGCTAATTTTTTGTATTTATTTATTTATTTTTGTAAAGATGTGTTTCTTCATGTTGCCCAGGCTGGCCTCCAACTCCTGAGCTCAAGCGGTCCTCCCGCCTCGGCCTCCCAAAGTGCCGGGATTACAGGCGTGAGTCACCACACCCAGTCCGAGACTCATTTTGCAGCTAAGGAAGGTGAGGCCGGAGAACGAGGGTGCCCAGGCCCTGGGTCCCGCAGCAAGGACCCCATTAGCGTCCAGTGGATGGCGGAGGGGAGGAGGCCTGACCACTCCAGACTCCAGCCAGTTGCCTGAGCCTGGCTGAGGAAGAGCTGGGGGTGCCTGAGTGGGCAGTCTCAGCGCTGTGCGGTCCTCGTGGTCCCCAAAGCATCAAAAACCAGAGCCTGTTATGATCTTGTGACGAGGAGGGGCCCAGCCCCTCGCAGGGACCGCCGTCGGCCCCCTCCGCTCACCCAGGCTCTACAGTTAAGCTTCGAAATATCCAATACCGTTAATGACGGTAGTGCTGTTAGCATCATCCATCAAGCCTGTGGCTTCGGCTCTAGAAGCTCTGTGGACAGGAGGGGAAACTGAGGCAGAGAGGTTCACCTGGCTCCCTGCGTGAAGCCACAGCTGCAGAAGTCAGATAAGCCCAGGTTCCGGCGCTCTCTCTGCCACCCACCATTTATGAGGACTGTTCTCTGAGCCTCAGTTTGCTCATCTGGAAAACGGGCTACAGTGACACAGGGTGGGGTCTCAGATCCCGGGGGTTCTTTTTCGTTTTGTTGTGTTTTGTTTTGAGATGGAATCTCTCTCTGTCACCCAGGCTGGAGCGCAATGGCACGGTCTCGGCTCACTGCAACCTCCGCCTCCTGGGTTCGATTGATTCTCCTGCCTCAGCCTCCCAAGTAGTGGGGAACACAGGTGCCCACCACCACGGCCGGCTAATTTTTGTATTTTTAGTAGAGAGGGCGTTTCACCATGTTGGCCAGGCTGGTCTCTAACTCCTGATCTCGTGATCCTTCCGCCTCGGCCTCCCAAAGTGCTGCGATTATAGGCATGAGCCACCGCACCTGGCCTCCTGGGGGTTCTTGATGAACAGAATCGGCAGCCCCATGGAGATAGGGCCTTTGTAGCCAATGATGGCGGATCCCATCCCCCACCCAACCTTCCCTGTGAGCCCACGGTCCAGAGCAATGCCAGCAAACCCTCAGTGGATGTTTGTTGAATGACTGAATGACTGTGTTGTACATGGACTGAGTCAAGTGCTCTTTTTGCCAACTGGGCAAGACTGGAGGCAAAAGCCTCATTCTCCACCGTTCACTCTTCCAGGAAGGCCTGGGGGGCAGGGGTGGTGGTGGGGAATGGGCTGTGGCGGGTGAGGGGGGCAGCAGGGGAACCGCAGGAGCCAGCTGTGCTGGCTGGCAGATCTTTACATTAAAATACATATATACACCAGATAAACAAACCCGGCCCACGTCCTGGTGACAGGCGGAATTAAGTTGCCCAGTTGGGGAGCGGGCGTCGGAGGCTGGCGATGGAAGGGGATGGGGCCGAATTACCAAGGGCTGGCGTGCACCCCATAAATATTCCCGAGCCCCCTGGCCTGCCGGGGCCCCTGGAAGGTGCTGAGGGCGTCAGGGAATAAAGACCTAAATTCTGAGGCCCAAGTTGGGCATCCAGGATCTGGCCCGGCTTAGAGAGAAACCAGCAGCCCACGGGTGCCCTGGGAGAGCCAGTGCCTTTGTCTGGAACAGGGAGACCACGGCCCCCCTCCCAGCGCAGAGGCTGCCCTTGACAGTGGACGTGGGCGGACCTGGTTCAAATCCCGGCTGAGCCCTCGAGAGCTGGGAGCAGCCTCCATCAGATCGGGTACCAGGGAGACCCCGTCCTAGCACACAGGGAGGCCCCCATGGGGCCTGCACAGCTGCGGGGTCCTCCCTGGCCCCTTCCCTCCAACCGCAGCCCAGGGGAGAGGGGGCAGAGCGGGTGGGGGGAGTTTTCAATTACGGAGCAGCTAATCTCCCAGTGAGGGCCGTTCTGGGGCCCAGTAAATCTATTATGAAAAGCCTCTAAATGTATGTAAAACCGGCCTCCGACAATCCGGGGATTAGGCCACAGGGAGGGGAAACCGAGGCGCAGGCCGCCTGGCGGATTAGCGCAGCGGGGCCCCTGGTGGGTTGAGGGAAGCAGTCCCTGGAGGTCCGGGGCAGAGGGAGAGAGGTCTTCTGAGGAAGCCAGCACCCATTTTATAGCTGGGGAAACTGAGGCCGGGCCAGGCCCAGACCTGGAGGAAAGAGCCCCCCCGGGTCCCCTCAAGGCATCAAGGGCACTTTCACCGGCCATTTCTTCCTTTGCCGAAAACCGAGGGGGATTTTCTCATAAGGTGGCCTCAGTGGGTTTAAAAGATGAGGACACCCCCGGGCTAAGATCCTGGGTCCCCTGGACCCCGGCTTAAGGCACCGTGGCCCAGCCCGAAGCTTCTGCTGGCATCTCAGGCTCTTTGAAGCTGCCCCATCCTTTTGTGCTTTTGAAATGTATTTATTAATCACCTTCTGTTTACCAAGCCAGAGGCAGCGAAGGTAACAGGAGAGGGGAACCCAGAGCCCTGGTCGCAGGGCACTCGCCGAAGACGGAAGACACAGGTGGCAGGGACAGGTCTTCCCCAGGGGTGTGGGAAGGAATTGGTCACCCCATGGAAGCACGGCGAGGCCGCTCCAGGCCCAAGGGAAGGCCTGGTGGCCAGAGGGAGGTGTGAGCTGAGAAGCCCCGTGGCTGGGCTGCTCTGGGGATGGCAGGAGCCCTCCGAGGGTTTTGACAGTGTCCGTGGGGGACCCTGGACCCCCACAGCTTCCTCAGCATGGCCCCGAACTCTCCCAGGCTCACCCGGGCCTCTTGGGGTACGGCCGGCTCCGCTTCCTGCCCTCAGGGCCCCTGTTCCAGCAATTTTCTCTCCTGGACGCTGTCCCCACCTGGATGCCGTCCCCACCTGTTGAAGTCCTTCCAGGAGCCCCGGTGCACGGGAGGATAGGGACGACACCCCTCCTCACCCCACCTAGCAGATCTTGCAGGCTGCTCTGCAGATTGCTGGCAGCTGGAGAAACTGAGGCATGAGTTGGGGTGAGGTGGCTCAAGCCTGTAAGCCCAGTACTTTGGGAGGCCGAGGCGGGTGAATCACCTGAGGTCAGGAGTTCGAGACCAGCCTGGCCAACATGATGAAACCCCATCTCTACTAAAATATCAAAAATTAGCCGGGCGTAATGGAGGGCGGCTGTCATCCCAGCTACTCAGGAGGCTGAGGCAGGAGAATCGCTTAAACCCAGGAGGTGGAGGTTACAGTGAGCCGAGATCGCGCCACTGCACCCAGCATTGGCAACAAGAGTGAAACTTTGTCTCAAGAAAAAGAAAGAAAGAAAGACAGAGAGAGAGAAAGAGAGAAAGAAAAAAGAAAGAAGGAGAAAAAGAAAGAAATTGAGGCAAGAGGCGATAGCTGTGTCTGCAGGCCTCGGCAGCACCCCATGGGGTCTTCCCGGGGCCCCTGGCCTGGCCACCAGCGTGTCCCTGCCTCCCAGGTGCCGGGGAATGAACAGGTGAGTGAGTTCTGAGACTCCTCCAAGTCCTAGGCGAGGGGTTGTGCAAAGCTGCAGCAGGATGGGCCGGTCCCAGTGCGGGTGACCCTGGAGTCCGGGCCTTGACGGGCTTCCTCTGTGACCCAGGAGAGGGTGTATGCCTCTCTGTGACTCAGTTTCCTTGTCCGTGTCATCGGCAACTGCCAGATGCCATTCCCAGCACTGAGTGGGTGTCGGGGGGCTCCGGGCACCCCTGCCCCCCCGACCGGCCGTCAGTCAGGCTGGCCGGGTCCCCTTCAAGTCGTCACGGCCCAGCAGCGGCCACGAGAGGGATTATTCCGGCCTGTCCAGGGTGGACTGAAGTGGAACCAAGACTGACGAGCGGAACGCGCCCCCGCGGACCCGGCCCGCCCGCCTTTGTCCGCCGCCAGCCCCCCACCCACCTGCCGTCACGGACCCTGCCTCCCGTGCCTGAGCCCCATTTCTCTGGGGGGCCGGGCTGCATCGCGGGGGCCTCCGCCCGGCCAAAGCCCTGCAGCTTCTCGGCCCGCTCCGTCCGCTGGCTGCCTCAGTTTCCCCGTCTGCAGCATGGGTATGCAGGGTCCCTCGGTTGGTCGGCTGCTTGGCGGCTGAATGGGGGCTGTGTGGGCAGAGGCGCCTGGAGGAGGCAGAGGCTTTCCCAGGGTGCTCCGTGGTCCCTCTGCCTGGTCCCTCCACTGAGCCTTTGTCCAGGAAATCTGAGGTGGCAGGGGGAACGGATCCGCTCTCGGCCTGAATGGAGCCGCGGCAAATGCTGTTGACCCCTGACCCCGGCCCCCTAATCCCGGGGTCGAGGCTCTCACCAGAGAGGGGCCCTGGGAGATGAGCTGGGGCACGACCCCCGCCCCGGGCACCAAGGGGGGCTTCCGGGTCAGGGTCAGAGGGGCTTTGGGAGGACGCGGCTGCCCCATTGGCCACGTGTCCGGTCATCACCCCTCGGAGGCCAACACGGGAAACTGAGGTGTGGAGGAACCCTCAGAAGTCGCAGAGCTCTGGGGTGGGAGCCAGGCCTAGCCACCTGCAGGGAGAGAGACAGGGCCGGCAGCTGCCCCTCTCTGTCACCAAGCAGGAACTCCGGGAGGTCTGGCTGGTCCTAGGTGAGGCTAGATTCTAAACCCCGAGTCTCCCGGAATCCCTCTGGGTACCCAGCCCCTGTATGCCCCTGGGAAGGCCCGGGAGCCGCTCGTCTGGAATAGGCCTCAGCTAGCAGCATCCACCGCAGATTAAAAGATTCTCCGTCGCAGGCTGGGATGCGCTCACACGCTTGGGCGCCCCTGTGCTCCCCGGTGGCTGTGTGTCTGTTCCACCCTGCCGAGCTGTTCCCCACGATCAATTTCAATTTGGCCTGGTCTCTGCCTCTGCAGCGCAAGCCTCCTTGGGGGCTGGCGGGGGGAAAGGAGTTGCTGGCTTCCGAAGGCCTCCCCCAAGGTCCCTGGGACCCTCGCCTGGTGATGAGAGAGCTCCACTGGGCTGCCTCTTTCCGGGCCTCAGTTTCCCCAGGTTTGGAATGAGGGCGCAGGGCCGAGCAGTGTGGAGCCAGCCTAGTTTTCATCCAACCTCACGCAGCCACTGAACGCCCGACATATGCCTGACCCTGGGCTGAACCCTGGGGCTCCATGGGGGCCGTGGCAGGCAAACCCGAGGCAGAGGCAGAAGAAGGGGAGGAAAAGCGTTCCCGCAGTGCGGGGAGAGGGAGTGGGGAGGCAGGAGGGGCTCAGGCTCCCGGAGGAAACAGGTAACTTGGGGCCACAGAGGAGTGTGGACAGCCCAGGTGACAAGACTCCTCCACTGCCAACATTTGTGTATTTTTTTTTTTTTGAGACAGAGTTTTGTTCTTGTTACCCAGGCTGGAGTGCAATGGCGCGATCTCGGCTCACCGCAACCTCCGCCTCCCGGGTTCAGGCGATTCTCCTGCCTCAGCCTCCCGAGTAGCTGGGATTACAGGCACGCGCCACCATGCCCAGCTCATTTTTTGTATTTTTAGTAGAGACGGGGTTTCACCATGTTGAGCAGGATGGTCTCGATCTCTTGACCTCGTGATCCACCCGCCTCGGCCTCCCAAAGTGCTGGGATTACAGGCATGAGGCACCGCGCCCGGCCTTGTGTATTTATCTTTTGAGATAAGGTCTCACTCTGTCACTCAGGCTGGAGTGCAGTGGTGCAATCTCGGCTCACTGCAACCTCCACCTTCTGGGTTCAAGGGATTCTCCTGCCTTAGCATCCCGAATAGCTGCGATCACAGGCGTGCCCCCCCATGCCTGGCTTATTTATCTTTTTTTCTCTTTTTTTTTTGTTTGTTGCCTGGCTTATTTATGTATTTGTTCATTTATTTATTTTTGAGACAGTCTTGCTCTGTCACTCAGGCTGGAGTGCAGTGGCACGATGTCAGCTCACTGCAGCCTCGACCTCCGTGGCTCAAGTGAGCCTCCCATCTCAGCCTCCCAAGTAACTGGGACCACAGGTATACTCCACCACGCCCTGCTAATTTATTTATTTATTCAGAGACAGAGTCTTGTTCTGTCACCCAGGCTGGAGTGAGGTGGTGTGATCTCAGCTCACTGCAATCTCCACCTCCCAGGTTCAAGCGATCCTCCTGCCTCAGCCTCCCAAGTACCTTGGATGACAGGTGCCCGTCACCACGCCTGGCTAATTTTTGTATTTTTAGTAGAGACAGGGTTTCACTATGCTGCCCAGACTGGTCTGGAACTCCTGACCTCAAGTGATCCGCCTGCCCCAGCCTCCCAAAGTGCTGGGATTACAGGTGATAGCCAACAATGATTGAGTGCTTACTGTGTACAGAACCTCCCAAGGATCCTCTAACACCCGTTTTACAAATGACGACACTGCAGCCACAGGGAGAGGTCGCTGGGAGGTGACGGAAGGAGGTCACGTCCCTGCTGGCACTTGGCAACGCTGCGGTTTGTGCCCGGCTGGGACCTGTCTGGGTCCCCAACAGGACTGCAGCGAACTCTGTGCCCTCCATTCCCCCCCCACTCCCTTCCGGGCCTCCAGGCGTCCCTCCTTTTCTGGGGTGGCGGTGGAGGAACCTACATGGGCTTCTGGGTGCTGGAGTTCGGGCTGAAGCTTCCCGCTCATTCCGCGTGACCTTGGGTGCGTGCCTGCTCCTGCTGTGCCTCAGTTTCCCCGGCTGGTAAGGGGAGACCTGGGGAGGTGAGAGGGCGCAGGGAAGGCTGTGCACCCTGACCCCGCAGCCCAGCGCCCTCCCCGGGCCCCCCGCGGTCCGGGCTCCGGCCGCCACTAGGTGGAGCGAGGAGCCCGGTGGAGACGCCGCGTACTCCGGAGCTGCAGAGGCTGGAGCTGGCAGCGCTGCGTGGACGCCCACGGCCCCCCTGCCCCGCAGACAGCGCCCCGGGAGCCGGACACCCTGCGAGGGGCGCGCTCTGGGTGCAGGAAGGGAGTGTCCTGGGCGCGTGGTTTGGGAACTGGATCCCGGAGGGGGCAGGCTCAGGTCTGGACGGGCAGGGCGGGCGCAGGTGCCAGGGAGCCGGCCCTGGCTGGACCTGGGGTCCCAGCTTCCCTCCCAGAGCCTCAGGTCTGGGTCTTATGCCCCAATGGGAACCCCA
>CM052668.1:657760-669542 GCA_028533165.1 Leontopithecus rosalia | reverse complement strand
TCCCCTCCCTCCCTCCCTTCCCTCCTCCCCTCCCTCCCTCCCCTCCTTCCCCTCCCTTCCCTCCTTCCTTCCATCTTTTTCTCTTGAAGGAGTCTTGCCCTGTCACTCAGGCTGGAGTGCAGTGGCACAATCTCAGCTCACTGCAACCTCCACCTCCCAGGTTCAAGCGATTCTCCTGCCTCAGCCTCCTGAGTAGGTGGGATTACAGGCACGCGCCACCATGCCCAGCTAGTTTTTGTATTTTTAGTAGAGACGGGGGTTCACCATGTTGGTCAGGCTGGTCTCGAACTACTGACCTTGTGATCTGCCCACCTCAGTCTCCCAAAGTGCTGGGATTATAGGTCTGGCCTGGCAGACCCACTTTTCATAGGAGGAAACTGAGGCACAGAGGGTTTTGTCGTTCACAGAACAGCTGGGTCCCTCGTGTGGTGAGCACACCCCTCCATCATGACCACACCTGTGTCCACTTTCTGGCTCTGGGGCTGCAGAACGTCCACAGCCCCGAATAGCCTCTCATGGTTGCTGTGGGTGGAGTTTCCTTGGCCTTGGGACGGTCCTCCCTACTCAGGCAGGGATACCCGTCTGGGTTCACCCCTTACTGCCCCCCTGCAAGGCAGGGCTGGTGAGGCCGTTTGCACCCTGGGGGCCATCTAGTGTGTGGCTGCGCCTTCCTGCACCGCAGCTGAGGCGAGGGTCCTACCCGCAGGTGCTGCTGGTGGGTTCAGCCGGCCCATGCCACGGGATCCTGGTTGATTTCAGTACTCCTGGCCTTGCGGCTGTCCTTCCCGCTGGGAGTGATGTGTGCCTGCTGTGCCTTGCTCTCAGGCAGCTCTCTGGAGTCACGGAAACTTCTATGCCTCAGTTTCCTCCTCTGGAATGTGCATGTCCTTCGAGGAATAAGCTAGAAGACCTGGCAGGGTTTGGGGTTCCAGGTGGGGAGGCCAGACAACCCGAGACTTCGGGAGGTCAGGGGACACCCTGCTGCTCCTTCTGGTCCCACGTCCTTGAGCTCTGTTGCTCTGCGCCTGACCCACGACTCTGTCCACTCGCCCCATATGTGTTCAAGGCACCAGGGCCGGGCGAGAACACAGCGGCTCACGCCTGTAATCCTAGTAGTTTGGGAGGCCAAGGCAGGAGAATCACCTGAGGTCAGGAGTTCAAGACCAGCCTGAACTTGGTGAAACCCTGTCTCTACTGAAAATACAAAACTCAGCTGTCCCTGGTGGCAGGTGCCTGTAATCCCAGCTACTCAGGAGGCTGAGGCAAGAGAATCGCTTGAACCTGAGAGGCAGAGGTTGCGGTGAGACCAGATTGAGCTACTGCAGTGCAGCCTGAGGATAGAGTTGGAAGGAGGGAAGGTAGGAAGGGAGGGAGGGAGGATCCAGCCCTCCTTCCTCCCTCCCGCTCACTTCCACCCAACCTCCCGATTCTGTCTTTAGAACACGTGGCTTTTGTCTCTGCCCCAAGGCCTTTGCACCAGCTGCTCCGACGTGCACGTGACCAGTCCAGCAGCTTCCGTGCTGCCCACCTGTGGCCGGCCACATCCCTCCAATCTTCAGAGGCTCTTTTTTGCTTTACTTTATAGTTTTATTTTTTTGAGATGGGGGTGGTGGTGGTTTCCCTACGTTGCCCAGTCTGGTCTCCACCTCCTGAGCTCAAGCGATCCTCCTGCCCCAGCCTCCCAAAATGCTGGGATCACAGCATGAGCCACCTCGCCTGGCCCTGACACCCATTTTAATGTTCGGTTTGACAATATTTGTGCCAAGTGAGTCAGAAATGATAGAGCAAGGGAAGAAGACACGTTCCCTTCCCTCTAGAAAGTCACAGGCGCGTCCAGAAGACAGAAGGCTTGCAGCGCCCGGGGACCGGGTAAAGGAGCCGGTTCTTCAGAAGAGTGAGTGCTTCTCAGCTTTTTATCATTGGGATATAATTCAGGAAACATGAGGTTCACCTGCTTACAGGTGCGGTTCAGTGGCTCAGTCTGTTTGCAAACATCACCTCTGGCTAGTTCCAGAACGTTCTCAGCACCCCAAAAGGAAACCCCATGCCCTTTAACCACTGCTCCCCGTCCCCACCCCAGCCCCGACACCCATGCGTCCCCTCCTGGCCTCTGCAGATTGGCCCGTCCTGGACATTTCATAGAAGGGGGATCACAGACTGGGCACGGTGGCTCACATGCCTGTAATCCCAGCACTTTGGGAGGCCGAGGCGGGTGGATCACCTGTGTGTGGTCAGGAGTTCAAGACCAGCCTGGCCAACATGGTGAAACCCCATTTCTACTAAAAAAAATACAAAACTAGGCCGGGCATGGTGGCTCACGCCTGTAATCCAAGCACTTTGGAGGCCAAAGCGGGCGGATCACCTGAGGTCGGGAGTTCAAGACCAGCCTGACCAACATGGTGAAACCCCATCTTTAAAAAAAAAAAATACAAAACCTAGCAGGACATGGTGGCAGGCACCTGTAATCCCAGCTACTTGGGAGGCTGAAGCAGGAAAACTGCTTGAATCCAGGAGCCAGAGGTTGCAGTGAGCCGAGATTGTGCCACTGCACTCCAGCCTGGGGGACAGAGCGGGACTCCATCTCAAAAACAAACACCCTGAAAATTGGATGGTGACCCTCCCTCCCCTGCCCGCGTCCTGCAGTGGCTCCCTGCACCCCCAGGATTAATGCACCCCGGGGCCTGGAGGCACACCCTGCTGAGCACAGGGCGAGGCCAGAAGAACATGCTTCCCTCCAGCCACACGGGAGCCTAGGAGAGCTGGGGAAGTGGGAAGGGCTTGATTTTCCAGGGCGGGAAACCAAGGCTGGGGTGCTAACATCCAAGTCAGGGCCCCGGAGGCCCCGGTGAGTGACATTCCCGGCAGGCACTGTGAAGCAGTGCCCGCCTGACCTGCCTCCTGCCTCCTGCCTGCCTCCCGCCTTCAGCCTGCCATGCCAGCCGAGGAGGGAAGGGCCCCTGTGGGCGGCTCAGAGGCCCCACCGCTGTTTCTGGGCTCCTGGTGGGGTGGGGAAGGCCGTTGTCAGAGACACCCTGAGACCCTCGGTAACATCGCCTGCCTAATGAGGGTCCCTGGGGCCTCTGCCCAGCTCGGGCCGGGGAATAAAGGCCTCCTCTCCATTCCGCTGTTTCTCCGCCCCCCGCCATAATAGGATTGAGACTTTTGAAGTTGATAGGAAATGAGGCGGGCTCCCAGTTAGAGAATGTGGACGCGGAGGGCTTAGAGGGCCCTTTGTGAGCCGGGCCGGGCGGCTCTCCCCGCCTGCCAGCTGTGATGAAAGCACCATGAAATTTACAGTGTCAGGATGCCCCTTGACCATGCCAGGCCTCTTTACTTAAAGAAAAGAAGGGGGGGAATCCCCCAACAGTGATACATGTGCACATGAACGCGTCTCTGCACAGCACCTACCCTGGGGCCTCCGCTCAGCCAGCCAGGAGGTTGGGGATCGTTCCAGCAGCCGGCAGCTTGGGCTGTGTGTGTTTTTTTTTTTTTTGAGACGGAGTTTCGCTCTTGTTACCCAGGCTGGAGTGCAATGGCGCGATCTCAGCTCACCGCAGCCTCCGCCTCCTGGGATCAGGCAATTCTCCTGCCTCAGCCTCCTGAGTAGCTGGGATTACAGGCACGCGCCACCGTGCCCAGCTAATTTTCTGTATTTTTAGTAGAGACGGGGTTTCACCATGTTGACCAGGATGGTTTCGATCTCATGACCTCGTGATCCACCCGCCTCGGCCTCCCAAAGTGCTGGGATTAGAGGCGTGAGCCACCGCGCCCGGCCCTTTTTTTTTTTTTGAGACAGTTTCACTCTGTCACCCACGATGGATTGTATTGGTGCCATCCCTGCCCACTGCAACCTCCATCTCCCGGGTTCAGCCTCCCAGGTAGAGTAGCTGGGATTACAAGCAGCCACCATTGTGCCCAGCTAATTTTTTTTTTTTTTTGTATTTTTGGTAGAGATGGGGTTTCACCATGTTGGCCAGGCTGGCCTCGAACTCCTGACTCCAAGTGATCCACCTGCATCAGCCTCCCATAGTTCTGGGATTACAGGCATGAGCTACTGTGCCTGGCCGAGTTTGAGGTTTTGGACGCTGGGCCTGAAAGTCAGAGGTCATTAATCACTCAGGGCAGGCAGCCCCACCCAAGCCTCACACTTCTCTGCTTACATACCTCCAGGGATGGCAGGCTCACCATCTAGCAAGGCTCATAGACAAGGTTTCCTTGTGTGTGGCTCCAGAGGAAGGTGAAATTGACGCCTTTCAGTGTCAGAGTAAAATTGACAAGGGACAGAAGGGGAGGCAATTTTTCTTTTCTTTTTTTTGAGATGGAGTCTCGCTCTGTTGCACAGGCTTTGGTACAGTGATGCAATCCCGGCTCACTTCGACCTCTGCCTCCTGGGTTCAAGAGATTCTCCTGCCTCAGCTTCCTGAGTAGCTGGGATTACAGCTGCCCGCCCCCACACCCAGCTGGCTTTTGTATTTTTAGTGGAGATGGGGTTTCACCATGTTGGTCAGGCTGGTCTCAAACTCCTGACTTCGTGATCTGCCCTCCCTGGCCTCCCAAAGTGCTAGGATTACAGGCCTGAGCCATCTCACCTGGCCTCTTTTTTTTTTTTGAGATGGAGTCGTGCTCTGTCATCCAGGCTGAAATGCAGTGGCACCATCTTGGCTCACTGCAACCTCCACCTCCCGGGTTCAAGTGATTCTCCTGCCTCAGCCTCCCAAGTAGCTGGGATTACAGGTGCCCGCCACCAAGCCAGGCTAAGTTTTGTATTTTTAGTAGAGATGGGGTTTCACCATGTTGGCCGGGCTGGATTCGAACTCCTGACCTCAAGTCATCCACCTGTCTTGGCCTCCCAAAGTGCTAGGATTATAGGCATGAGCCAAAATGCCCTGCTAAATTTTGTATTTTTAGGAGATGGGGTTTCGCCACGTTTTCCAGGCAGGGTGTTCGAAATGGCCTCAGCCTCCTAAAGTGCTGGGATTACGGGCGTGAGCTGCGGCCCCCTCCCTCTCAGTATCCAACTGATTTTATTGTATTCACAAAGCTGTGTGTTCATCAACCCAATCAACTGTGGAACATTTCCATCACCTCAGAAGGAACCCTCATCCCCTTCAACCGTCACCCCCCGTGCCCCCTCCCTGACCCTCCCCAGACCCTGGCACCCACGTAGCCCCTTCCTGTCTCTGTGGATGAGTCTGTTCTGGGCATTTCATAGAAATGAGATCATGCGCCGGGCGCGGAGGCTCAAGCCTGTAATCCCAGCACTTTGGGAAGCCGAGGCGGGTGGATCACGAGGTCAAGAGATCGAGACCATCCTGGTCAACACGGTGAAACCCCGTCTCTACTAAACATACAAAAAGTTAGCTGGGCATGGTGGTGCGCGCCTGTAATCCCAGCTACTCGGGAGGCTGAGGCAGGAGAATTGCCTGAACCCAGGAGGCAGAGGCTGCGGTGAGCCGAGATCGCGCCATTGCACTCCAGCCTGGGTAACAAGAGTGAAACTCCGTCTCAAAAAAAAAAAAGAAATGGGATCACGCACCGAGGGGCCTTCTGTGTTGCGTCTCATGAGCGTGACGCCCTCAAGGTGCAGCCGAGCCCGGGTCCTTCCCACGGCTGAGTCGTGTTCCAGTGGGCGGAGGGCCATGGACGCTGTGTTTACCCGTCCTCGTGTGGGTGGACATTCCGGCTCTTCCCAGATGCTTCTGTGTGTGTAGCGAACGCTGTCCTTGCAAAGCCTCCCAATGGCCCTGGATTTGGGCCTTTGACCCTCGAAGAAGGCCAGGCAGGTCCCACCAAGGCCAAAAGCAGAGGGCCAGGCATTTGGGCCGGGACACGTGGAGACAGCTTCCAGGCTTGGCCTTGTGTCTCCCTGCCGGCACTGCCACTTCCAGAGATGTGACCCAGCCACCCTGTGACTCGGTTTCTCGGTCGGCTGCAGGCAGTGGTGATGGTGGCTCTGCAGTGGCAGCTGTGACAGCGTCGACACCCTGGAGCGCTCGCCCGCGTGAGGGAAGCTTTTTTCAGGTGGTCCCTGCCCCTGTTTGAATGCTCCTGCACATGGCTGTCTCACCACCGAGCCAGTGGCATCGGAGGGCAGGTCGGGCCTGTGGAGAGGGGGTCTCTGTGTCCAGGTCTCCCCGGTTTTCCATTCAGACCCAAGGGAAGGTGATTTCCCCCTGCGGGCTCCAGCGTCGGGAGGGGTGGTCTGTGTGGAGCAACTTGTGGCCCTGTCCCTGCTACGGAAGGACAGGGGTGGGTGTCCTGGAATCTGCCTGGGCTTGAGAGGCCCCCATGGATGCCTGCAGCTTGCCCAGTGTCATGGGAAGCCCCCTTGCCCACTGGCTAGAAGGGGTGGCTGGCAGGTGGCAGGTGGTGGGTGAGGGCTGCCTGCTCTGCCAATGGGCACCCAGGAAGGTCTGTGCCTGCGGGAGCCACGGTGCCAGCGCCTCCACCCTTTAGTTGCAGCTGTGCCCTGCAGTGGGCAGGGAGATGCAGAGGCCACTTGTCCCTGCAGTGGCCCAGAGCCAGGACTCCTGTCTTCTCAGACCCCCAGAGGACGCAAAGGAGGCCTCTCAGGCAGAGCGAGAACGTGTTGGTCCTCCAGGGACAGAGGGACAACCGCAGATACTGTCCACCCAGGTCAGGCGGCAGAGGGACAGAGACAGAGCGAGACAGAGACAGAGACAGAGAGAGATAGATGGAGATAGAGAGAGACAGAGACAGATGGAGACAGAGACAGAGATGGAGGGAGACAGAGTCAGAGAGAGACAGAGCGAGACAGAGACAGAGAGAGATAGATGAAGACAGAGAGACAGAGACAGATGGAGACAGAGAGAGATAGATGAAGACAGAGACAGAGACAGATGGAGACAGAGAGAGTCAGAGACAGAGAGAGATAGATGAAGACAGAGAGAGACAGAGTGAGACAGAGACAGAGAGAGATAGATGAAGACAGAGACAGAGACAGAGATGGAGACAGAGACAGAGACAGAGATGGAGGGAGACAGAGACAGAGACAGAGAGAGATAGATGAAGACAGAGAGAGTGAGAGACAGATGGAGACAGAGAGAGTCAGAGATGGAGGGAGACAGAGTCAGAGAGAGACAGAGTGAGACAGAGACAGAGAGAGATAGATGAAGACAGAGTCAGAGACAGATGGAGACAGAGAGAGTCAGAGATGGAGGGAGACAGAGAGAGAGCGAGACAGAGACAGAGAGAGATCGATGAAGACAGAGTCAGAGACAGATGGAGACAGGGAGAGTCAGAGATGGAGACAGAGAGACAGAGACAGAGCGAGACAGAGACAGAGAGAGACAGAGTCAGAGAGACAGAGGGAGACAGAGTCAGGGATAGAGAGAGGGAGAGGGGCAGAGTGAGACAGAGAGACAGAAACAGAGACACAGACAGAGGGAAACAGAGAGAGAGGGAGAGACAGAGAGAGAGGGAGATGGAGAGACAGAGAAGCAGACAGAGCAAGTCTTAGGGTGGCAGAGAGACACGGAGTCAGAGGCAGCTGGGGGTGGCAGTGCAGGGCAATGGGCAATGCTCCATCTTTCTGGTTCCTGAGACCCCAGCTCCCAGCTGCCATTGGCCTGCTCTGGCCTCAGGCTCCCCCTGATTTTTCTGGGTTTGGGATCAAGGGTGCACGAGGCTCTGACAGGACAGGACAGGACTCGGCCCCAGGCGCCGCCTCACCATTCTGCCCTGGAATCTCTGCGCTTGGGCATCTCCCCATCAGTGGGTACCATGTGCCCGGCAGGGACTCGGGAAGGGGCTGGGGCACTCTGCACTGTCCTCAGCTCGAGTATCCCAGGAGCTTGGCAAGGGGCCCCCAGCCAGCCCCCAGCTGAATGCTCAGGGGGCCCCACCTCACCTGGGTCCCGGCCCAGGGGCTGCGGAGGAACCCAAGCCCTGTCCTCGGGTGCTCAGAGTGTCTCCTGGACCTTGCGGAGATTGGTGAGGGCCTGATGAGGCTTCAAGCTGGGGTCTCAGTGCTAGAGGTGGAGGGGGGACGGGAAAAGGTGAGAGGGGAGGACCCCAATCCACTGATGGGCACCGCGGCTGCTCAGCGTCTCCCTGGAAGATCTGTTCATGTCACCCGAACTTGCGAATGGACCTTATTTGGAAATGGGGACTTTGCGGATATGACCAAGTTAAGATGAGGTCTTTGGAGCAGTCCCCGGTGCAGGGTGACCTGTGTCATCATACATGCTGGCCGGGCAGGGTGACTCACGCCTGTAATCCCAGCAATCTGGGAGGCTGAGGCAGGTGGATCACAAGGTCAGGAGTTCAAGACCAGCCTGACCAACATGGTGAAACCCCGTCTCTGCTAAGAATACAAAAATTAGCCAGGAGTGGTGGTGCGTGCCTGTAATATCAGCTATTTGGGAGGCCGAGGCAGGAGAATAATTTGAACCCAGGAGGTGGAGGTTGCGGTGAGCAGAGATCGTGTCATTGCACCCCAGCCTGGGGGACAAAAGCAAGACTCCATCTCAAAAAAAAAAAAAAAGAAAAGAAAACACATGCATTGATTTCGAGCTGGTGAAAGGCACCTGTTCCCTCGGCCTCAGTCTCCAACTGCGGACCTCGCAGAACTGGTGTTTATGGCACCAAGTCCCCACTTGTGAGTTTCTGAAAATAGAGTAGAATAAATAGAAAAAAGTAAAATACAGGCAGAGCTGGTGCCTGTCCTTGGGGAGACTCCAGGACACAAGTGTGAAAGAGCCAGCTCTCTGCCCATCTCTCTGTCTCTCTCTGTCTTCGAAATGTCTGAGGAGGGCTTCCTGGAGGAGGTGTCCTTTGAGCTGAGTTCAGCAGAAGGAGCAAAGAAGCTGGGTTTCTCATGGAGAGTATCCAGGCAGAAGGAACAGCGGGTGCGAAGGCCTGGAGGCAGCATGGAGCCTGGTGTGTCCTTCAGGCGGCCAGTGTGGCTGGAGCAGCAGATGTGGGGGTTGCTGAAGGCTTCATGGGCTGCGGGGAGGAGTTTGGTTTTTCTCCTGAGGGCACTGGGGAGCCACAGCAGAGTTTAGAGCAGAAGAGGGACATGATTTGTGCCCTGTGCCCGTGGTGAGAGGCGAGCAGAGAGGGCTTCCTGGAAGTGGGCAAGGACCTCAGGGCGGAATTCTGCCACAGGAAAGCTTTGGAGGAAATTGTTCCCCTTTTTCTCTTCTTTTCTCATCACAGACAGCTTGAGAGATCAGCGGGAAGGGCATCGACGGAGTTTCCTGCGCCAGCGTGTGCAGGCGGGGGGTGCCTGTGGCCTGCTGTCCACCCGTGTGCAGTGTGGGGACCAGCCTGCCCAAGCCAGCCCCTTTTCCCACGAGAGGGTTCTCATCAGCCCCCGGGGGGCCAGTGGTGACCCTGAGCCCCAGCAGGCATCCAGCCCCTCTGGGGTGGTGGCCTTGGCAGGAGCTCAGGGGTCTGCTTCAGTCCTCGTCCCAGTTTCCACAGTGGGACAGGCGGGTCCCGGAGGCTGGGTGTCAGCAGCCAGGAGGACTCAGGCTCCCACCCGGCCGCACCCCTAGGAGTCGGACCCTCTTCCGTCCCACTTTACGGATGGAGGAACTGAGGCAGGGGCTCTGCTCTCCACCCGGCCTGAGTCTCAGGTCTGTTCCCAGGGCCTGAGCTTTCCGGCGAGTGTGTGTGTGACACCCTCTCCCTGGATGCTCCTCAAGTTTAGGAAACGGCAGAGCCGCCCGGATTGAAATTCTCAGCCCGTGCATGCCCGGCGGAGAAATCCATAATGCATTGTTTAGACAGATGCCTTTAAACCGTGCCTCGGCGGGGGGGGCGGCGGCCGGGTGGGTGGGGGGTGTACTGGGAAGGTCACCCTTTTTTTCTGCACAAAGGTCAGCTGTAGACCGTTGCCAAGACAACGGACGGCTTAAAGATGGAGACTTAAGGAGAACAGACAATTCCCCTCCCGAAGATGCCCCATGCAAAGGGCCCGGCCGTGGGCTTGGGAGCCAGAGCCTGGGAAGGCTCAGGGGGCCTGAGGGGCTGAGTGCCAGGGCACAGGGAGGGGGAAGCGGGGCCCTGGGATGGTTTTGGGAGGCCTGGGAAGGAACTCGGGGGCCTGGGGGGCAGGTCTTGGCTCAGCCCCTGCCGAGCTGTCTCTGAACCAGTGAGCTTTGGGGTTCCTGGCTGGGAAGTGGGAACATCTGCCATTGAGGGTGGGAACCTCCAGGCTGGTCTGGGGTGGGAATCACAGTGTTAAACATGCAGACTCCGGCTGGGCACAGTGGCTCAGACCTGGCCGCCCAGTACTTTGGGTTTTTTTTTTTTTTTTGAGATGGAGTCGCTCTGTTGCCCAGGCAGGAGTGCAGTGACACGATCTCGACTCACGGCAACCTCCGCCTCCTGGACACAAGCAATTCTCCTGCCTCAGCCTCCCCAGTAACTGGGACTACAGGTGCCCACCACACCCGGCTAATTTTTGTATTTTTACTAGAGACCGGGTTTCCCCATGTTGGCCAGGCTGGTCTCGAACTCCTGACTCAAGTGATCTCCCCACCTCGGTCTCCCAAAGTGTTGGGATTACAGGCGTGAGCCACTGTACCTGGGCTCACGCATCCCAGCACTTTGGGAGGCTGAGGCAGGTGGATCACAAGGTCAAGAGATCGAGACCATCCTGGTCAACATGGTGAAACCCCGTCTCTACTAAAAATACAAAAAATTAGCTGGGCATGGTGGCACAGCCTGTAATCCCAGCTACTCAGGAGGCTGAGGCAGGAGAGTCGCCTGAACCCAGGAGGTGGAGGTTGCGGTGAGCCGAGATCGCGCCATTGCACTCCAGCCTGGGTAACAACAGCGAAATTCCGTCTCAAAAAAAAAAAAAAAAAAAAAAAGACTAGCCTGGGCATAGTGAAATCCTGCTTTTATTTAAATTAAAAAAATTAGGCCAGGTGCGGTGACTCACACCTGTAATCCCAGCACTTTGGGAGACCGGAGAATTGCTTGAACCTGGTGTGGTGAGCAGAGATTGTACCACTGCATTCCAGCCTGGGCGGTAAGAGTGAAACTCTGTTCCCCACCGACCCCACAAAAAATTAGCTGTGCGTGGTGGCACTCTAGCGCAAGCTACTCAAGAAGCTGAGGTGGGAGGATCACTGGAACCAGGAGTTCAAAGCTGCAGTGATCCGTGATAGTGTCACTGAACTCCAGCCTGAGTGACAGAGCAAGACCCTGTCTCAAAAGTGCAGATTTCTAGGCTCTCCAGGGGGCTGAGGTTCCACAGAGGGTGGGGGACCCCTGATCACAGCCAGTCAGGGCGATGTCCGCTGAGTGTGAGCTGGGACTTAGAGGAGGCTTCATTTCTCCTGCCCCTTCCCCAAGCTGGGACTGGAAGCCCAGCGGCTCCTCTGGGCCAGAAGCAGATTGGAGGTTCAGATTTGCCAACCTGAGGGCAGAGGTCCCGGGAGCGATGAGGGGGGCCTGAGCCCCTCGGTCAGAGGTGGCCGCTCTTCACTTTGCAAGATCTGAGGGCCTTTGCGGCCAGCAGGGACGTGGACAGGAGCTGGCCTCGGCTTTGGGGACTGAAGGTCTTTGCTGTCACAGCTTTTTGGTAGCTACATAAAAACAGTGCTGTTCGCGCAAACCTCTCTCCCTGGAGGTGCTTTTAAAGACTGGTGAGAACCACACGCCCTGATTACCATTTCATTTACCAGCGCGCCTGCCTCACCTTTGCGACAGAGAGAACATCGGGAAGGTGACTTTTACTGAGGCGAAATTCACACAACGTGAAAGTGAACTCAGTCATCTGCATCAGCTGTCAGTGCCCGTCCCC
>CM052668.1:633702-657260 GCA_028533165.1 Leontopithecus rosalia | reverse complement strand
ACCAGTGTCCAGAACTTCCCAACATGAAGAAAACGTTCCCGCCCCCACCAGTCGCTGTCCCAAGCTGGAGCCTCTGGCTGCCCGTGGGGCCTGAGGGCCTGGACTTCCGATCTCCAGTTTTTGTTGTCGTTGTTTTGAGAAGGAGTCTCCCTCTGTCGCCCAGGCTGGAGCGCAGTGGCGTGATCCCGGCTCACCGCAATCTCCGCCTCCTGGGTTGAAGCCATTCCCCTGCCTCAGCCTCCTGAGTAGCTGGGACTACAGGCACCCGCCACCACACCCGGCTAATTTTTTTTTTTTAAGTAGAGAGGGGTTTCACCATCTTGGCCACGCTGGTCTTGAACTCCTGAACTCGTGATCCACCCTGTCTTGGCCTCCCAAAGTACTGGGATTACAGGCATGAGCCATGAGCCTGGCCTGGACCCCCAGTTTTACGTAACTTAAGTAATGTGAATAGCCACGTGTGGCTCCGTGGCCCACGGCAAAGCACTCGGTGCTTCTCAGAGGCTGGCTGGCCTGGGAGGGGAGGACAGTGGCCTCCATGTGGGGGCAGTGATGGCTCAGGTCCCCCACACAGGAGATGAGGACCTGGGGATGAGATCCCTGGAGGTGGGGGATCAAGGGTATGGGGGTCTCAGCGCCCTCCCTTGCCTGCCAACCCCGAGTGACTGTGATTTGGCAGTCCCATCCCTGGGACACCCTGGCACCAGGAGCCCCATCTTCGTCTCCCCAGGAGATGCCAGCGAATGTCAGGCCCCACAAGGAACACGATACGTCCAGCCGTCGAGGTCACTTCCCCAGCACCCACCCGTCCCCGTTTCACACACAGGCTGCGCAGCGTCCTCCCCTCTGCAGCCTGGGCCGGACCCGCTGCTGAGGCAGAGACCCCAACTCAGATGCCAGCCAGGGGCCAGGTGGGCCGCTTGTCCAGTGGGCTCAGCGGGGGCAGGGGTGGGGCTGTGGGCTTGAGACACCCCCTCCCGGGCATGGGGTCAGGGTCGAGCAGGTCACACCTGTGTGTGTGACCCCGTGTCCCGAGGGGCTGCGTGCATCCTGTATGTGGGGCTGTGTTGACTGTCGTGTGTCTACAAGGCCGTGTTCTGTTTATGCCCATGCGTCTGCGGGGGGAGGTGGAGAAAGCCGCTGCCACCCCCCCCCCCAGCTCCCAGGCACCCGCACACACACGCACTCCCAGGGCACACAGGCCGGGCGCCGGCCAGGACCTGGGGCCTTTCATCTCCGGCTCTTAGCCCGGGAGAACCCCAGCTAACAGTGCATTAACCTTGGGGGGCTGCCAATTACTCCGCACCAAGGCGGGGCGGGGCAAGGCTGATGGGCCCTGACAGGCAGAGGGGACCAGGCGGCAGAGCCCCTCTCCCCGCCGGAGGGGGCGGTGGCGGCTGGGCTGGGGCTGCGGCGTGTTCCGACTCCGGATGGTTCCGGATGGAGCGCGCAGGTCTCCCCTGACCTCATTAGAGTAATTAATGTGCCTTTTGAAGCTGGAGAAGCGCTCGGAGCTGTGGGATGTTGGGGGGCGCGGATCACAGGGTGGGGGCCGGGCTGGTGTCTCCGCGCCTGTTGAAAGCTCGTCCCAAAGGGTCAAACATGGAGACAGAGACAAAGTGAAGGAGGCAGAGGGAGAGACGCAAACGGGAGAGTTTGGAGAGACACAAAGGCGAGGCAGACGCAGAACAGCAGAGCCTGGGCTTTAGGTGTGACCCACACACAGCCAGGCCGAGCCACGCTGCCCTCTCCACCTGCAGTCTCTGGGGCCTCCCTTGGGCTCAGACCTCAGTTTGGGGGTTGCTTCCCCAAACTTCCCTGCAGGATTCCCCTAAAGAACAGGCTGGGGTGGGTGACCAAGGAGGACTTCCTGGAGGCGGCAGCTGAGGCTGGGCAGAGGAGGGCCCAGGGCACTGGGGAGGGGGAGGAGAAACGTGAGCAGTCTTGGCAAGGCCTGGTCAGATGGAGATGCCCAAGAGAGCAGATGGTATGAGAACGAGGGACCCCGGCCTGAGGGGGTGACAGCCTGGCCCCCAATAGCCCCTCCCAACCTTGGCGGGCTGTGGGAGGCGCAAGCCTGGGGGCTGCCCACCCCGGTGGATGTGGGACGTGGTGGGCTCAGGAAGTGGGGTGAGAAATGGGCCCTCTCGGACTAGCTTTCCCACAGGAAGGGTTAGGCCTGGAGACCGCAAACCCACTGGGCGGCACAAGGCTGCCACCTGGTGGTGACTCCTCCTCATGACGGGGCAGTGGTGGCTCCAGCTAGACTGCCTGGGGGAGACCTCGGGCTGTGGGTACCCACACGCCTTGGTCCAAGGCTAACCTCATGGGCGACGGGGTGACAGGCCAGAGATGGACTGTCCAGACACAGCCCCCTGCAGGAAGAGCAAGACACCAGGGAAGCCGATTCAGCACCTCGCCAGGGATGGGGTCTCGGGCTGGCAGTGCCAGAGGACTGATGGGGGAGGGGCGTCCGGCAGGAGGGCTAAGGCCGCAGGGAACTCCAGCCTCCCACAGCACAGCTTGGGGGCTCCCTGGAATCATTGCCAGAGGTATTTGTGAGGTGATGTGGGGTTCCTCCGGAAGGGGGGCCCATGATACCCAGACTGAAGGTGGCATAGAGGAGGGGCCCTGGAGCAGGGGCTTTGACAGATGAGTAGGAGTTCTCTCCAGGGTACAGGTGCTGACAGGCAGGGCCTCATCCCAGGCAGCTGGACCCGGGTCCCCTTCTGTCTACCACACGGGATACTCATGTGGAGGCAAGGCTGGGGAAGCCACGCATGGCTGCACATGGCAATTGAGTCCAGCTGGAGCCCCCCGCAACTGGCTGCACCGGTATGCACAGGTCTGGGGGTGGCGTGAGGTCAGCACCAGCGGCAGACATGGCTGTTTATTGTTCCAGCCCGGCAGGAAAGTGTCCCAACACAAGCCCCTGGGTCACCTGCCCACCCAGCGTTGGCTCAGGGCGGCCATGTCCCCGAGGAGCAGGGGAGAGGCACAAGTCACAGGCAAAGCAGCCTCAGAGTCCTGGGCAGTGGCTCTCGGAGCCCCACCGGTCTTCACCGGGACCCTCAGTCAGGCTGGGGTGGCATCCGGGAGGCGAGGCTGTGCAGTCTGGGGACGGGTGCAGGTGGCAGCAGGAGGGCAGACTGCCCAGGGCCCAGAAGGACTCTCAGGCTGGCACTGGGGGAGGCTGGCACTGGGGGAGGCTGGCACTGGGGGAGGCCAGCCCGGAGGTCCGCAGAACAAGCGGTGGGGCAGGCGTTGCTGGGCACTGGGTGGGTCCTGTCTCCTGTCCTTCCCTCGTGGAAAGGCTGCCTCTCTGGCTCAGCATCTGGAAGTGGGGGTGCAAGGGTGAGAAGTGAGGCGTGAAGGGCCCGCCTGTCGTCGGGCAGAGGCTCACACAGGTCAGGCAGCGGTCGGCGGCCTGTCCAGGACCCTCAGTCCACCGGGGCCCACCCTGCCTCCCCTGGCCTGGGCCCTGCTCAGCTGCCCACCTCGGGGAAGGGGCCCCCAGCCAGGAGGGGGAATAAACCCGGGAGGGTTCCCAGGATGGAGTCAGACCTTGGGGAGGGATCACAATGGCTCCCTCCCTGGGGGCTCGGAAAGTCAGAAGCCACCCTGTCCCTTGGTCTCCCAGCCTCCAGGCCTGCCACACACCAGCAGGCCACGGTCGCCACAGAAACCACACAGCAGCACAAAAGACCCATCATTCCCCGCCTAGGACCCTGCCAACACCCGACCCCTGCCTCTATACCCACACCTGCCCAGTCCCACCCAACACCTGTGAGGCCTCAGCCTCTGTCCCTCCTGTTCCCTCAGCCCCGTTACACAACAGGGAGAGGCCCTCCCACCCTGCCCGCTCAGAAGCAGCCTGCGGTCAATTCTGCACCTCACTTGGACCCCGTCCATCAGGGAGGGGCCCAGAGTGAGCACCCACTCCCCTAAGCCCAGCAGCTGCTTTCCCATCTTAAAGAAGCAAGAAATGAGGCCAGGCGCGGTGGTTCGTGCCTGTAATCCCAGCACTTTGGGAGGCCAAGAAGAGAGGCTCACTTAAGTCCAAGAGTTAGAGACCAACCTGGACAACAGAGCAAGGTGCTATCTCTAATTTAAAAAAAACGTAGGGCTGGGCGCGGTGGCTCAAGCCTGTAATCCCAGCACTTTGGGAGGCCGAGGCGGGTGCATCACGAGGTCAAGAGATCGAGACCATTCTGGTCAACATGGTGAAACCCCGTCTCTACTAAAAATACAAATGATTAGCTGGGCACAGTGGCATGTGCCTGCAGTCCCAGCTACTCAGGAGGCTGAGGCAGGAGAATTGCCTGAACCCAGGAGGCGGAGGCTTCGGTGAGCCGAGATCACGCCATTGCACTCCAGCCTGGGTAACAAGAGCGAAACTCCGTCTCAAAACAAAAAAAAACAAAAAACTAGGTGGCTGGGCATGGTGGCTCATACCTGTAATCCCAGCACTTTGGAAGGCTGAGACCGGTGGATGACCTGAGGTCAGGAGTTTGAGACCAGCCTGGCCAATATGGTGGAAACCCTGTCTCTACTAAAAATATCCAAAATTAGCCAAGCATAGTGGTGGGCACCTGTAATCCCAGCTACTCAGGAGGCTGGGGCAGGAAAATCACTTGAACCCAGGAGACGGAGGATATGGTGAGCTGAGATCACACCACTGCACTCCAGCCTGGGCAATAAGAACAAAAGTCCATCTCAAAAAAAAAAAAAAATAGGCTAGGTGCGTTAGCTCACACCTGTAATCCCACGGCTTTGGGAGGCTGAAACAGGTGGATCACCGGAGGTCAGGAGTTCGAGACCAGCCTGGCCAACATGGTGAAACCCCGTCTCTACTAAAAATACAAATATGAGCTGGGTGTGGTGACAGGTGCCTGTAATCCCAGCTAATTGGGAGGCTGAGGCAGGAGAACTGCTTGAACCTGGGAGGCGGAGGCTGCGGTGAGCCAAGATCACAACATTGCACTCCGGGCTGGGTGACAGTGAGACTTCGTCTCAAAAAAACCCAAAAACTTCAAAAAAAGAAAAAAGAAAACAAAAGGCTGGGTGCGGTAGCTCATGCCTGTAACCTCAGCTCTTTGGGAGGCCGAAGCAGGCGGATCACGTGAGGCCTGGAGTTCGAGACCAGCCAAGCCGACATGTTGAAACCCCGTTTCTCCTAAATACAAAAAAGTAGCCAGGCATGGTGGCTGGCGCCTGTAATCCCAGCTACTTGGGAGACGGAGGCAGGAGAATCGCTTGAAACCTGGGAGGCAGAAGCTACAGTGAGCCGGGATCTACCCACTGCACCCCAGCCTGGGACACAGTGAGACTCCACCTCAAAGATAAATTAATAAATAAAAATTGAAACTAAAAAAAAAAGGTGGTAAATGGAGGCTGGGGTAAGTGATGAGCCTGCCCCGGGGGCCACGGCCTGACCACCGATCGGTCAGCTGTGACCGCAGGAACCACCCCTTCACTTGGCAGAGTCCCCGGATCCTCCCGAGTCTCCAGCCCCGCCAGCCCACCAAGGTCCCAGAGCTGGGGAAGGGTTGCACACCATCTCAGATTCCGAGACTCAAAGACCGTCTCCTCGTCGCTGTCCAGCGAGGCCGTCTCGGTGGGGTCCTCGGTGTTGGCCAGGAGGCCGTATCGCCTCCGCTGAGGCTTCTTCAACCTGCAAGTAGGTCCAGGCACACTCAGTGGCCAACCAGTTGTCCCAGGCCCTCCCTGCCAACCCTGCCGCCTCCTTCCCTCAGGACCCTCATTGGCATCCTCTACCGGACTCCCGCGGCCCTGCCGCAGACACCCCTGGTCTTGCTGTGCCTGTTTCTTTCATGTCCTAATCGCCAAATGATTACCGCTCACTCCCATGGCAGTGACAGCGAGCAGACATGTCCCCAGCAGGCCCTGCTCTCTCTCCTGTGCCAGGACCCCAAGAGAGGCACGCAGACATCACTCCCATCGCACTGATGAAAAGTGAGGCTCACACAGTGGGGAGACTTTGCCCAAGACAACAAAATAGAAAGCCGTCTCAGCCCCAAGCCCCTGGCGGCCAAAGCAGCCGGGGAGGCAGGGAGGGCCCGGGACTCAGGCAGGGGAGAGCAGGCAGCAGATGCTTCCACTGAAAGGTGTGTGGAGCACAGGGGAGGTTCTACACAGGGTCCCTAAAATGCAGCATGGCGAGGCGCAGGGGCTCACATGTATAACGTCAACACTTTGGGAGGCCGAGAAAGGAGGATCGCTTGAGCCCCCAGGAGTTCGAGCCCAGCCTGGGCAACATGGCGAGATACCATCACTACAAAATAAGCTATAAAAAATAAAATGCAGCTTGACTATGCCCCGGTGGTGATGGGCAAGAGGGGTAAGATCCTCGATGTGTGATAAAAGCCCATCCGGGAGAAGCAGCCACACTGGGTAGTCAGGAGCCGGGAAGAGATTGGGGCCAAGGCCAGGGAAGCCGGGGTGGCCTGAACAGGCAATAACCCAGGGGCTGCCTACAGCTGGGGGCCCCTGCGAGTGTCTGGGGACGCAGCCGCACCTCCCCGGCTGTGGGAGCACCCAAAGGGAGAGCACGGCCGACCCTGGCGACGGCTCAGCTTCAGCGGCTAGAAGCACAAAAGAAACTGGATCCCTGGAAGGGCCGTGGCCGCAGGCGGGAAAAGCAGAGCACGGATGGGCAGCCGGCGACAAGGAACCCAGGACCCCTCGCCCCGCCAGGGCCTGAGCCTTGCCCGGCACGCTCTGGCATCGGCGGCTTCATCTGGAAGACCCCCGAATTAAGAGGCTGCGGCGATTGGCTACCGGGAGCCTAGCCGCAGGCTCAAGAGCGAGCGAGTCACGTGGACTCTGCCCCACCCACACCCACTCCGGCAGGGAGGGCGGGCCCCGCACGTCATACAAGAGGCGCGTGCTGATTGGCCGCGGCTGGGCCACCGCTTGCGTGCGCCTGACGCACCTGAGCTCCCGGATGAGGAAGTAGAGCGCGGCAAGGCCGCAGAAGCCCATGACCACGTAGAGGGAGCGCAGCAGCGGCGAGCCCGACGTCCCCGGCGGACGTGCGTGCGTGCTGTTGTGCGGGCCGCCGGGCTGGCTCCCGTTCGTCACGGCCGGTGGCGGCGACAGTGTGGCCTGCGCGGGCCGCGGCGGCAGGGCCTCTTCGGCCGCGCACGGCAGCGCCGCCAGCAGCAGCAGCACCGGCAGCAGCAGCAGCAGAGGCGGCGGCAACACGCTCGGCCCCATGGCCCGGTGGAAGCGGCGGCGGCGCCCCGTCCCTACGTGTGGCTGTCAGTCAGGCACGCGGGGACCGGGCCGGCCAATGGAGCGCAGGGGCGGAGCTTGACGCCCGGCCCCGCCCCGCCCCCTTCCCGCCGCGGCCGGGTGCGCCGGAGCGGTACCCAGGGTGCCCCGCACGCCTGCCGCGGAGCCTCGTTCCCGCGGATCCCGCCCGTCGGAGCCCGGGAAGGCCAGCCCGGCGCGGGGCGGGTGCCGACCTCGGGGACCCTCGGGCCGCTTCGGTGGTGTTCGGGGCCCAGGAAGCAGGCGCCCCCTTCGCAGCCTCCTGCAGGTGCCCCGGGGCTCCGTGCAGACGGGGTTGACGGCACCTGCGCGGCCGCCGCTCCCCAAAGGCCGAGTGCGCCCCAGAACCTCCCGTGGCCGCGCCGCGCGGTCTTCCCTCCTCCGCTGAACCACAGGCTTTTCTCCCCCGGCCCCGCTCCGACCCCGACAGCCCCCCTAAACCACACACTCGTCTTTCTGGGTGCACACGTGGCCCTTTATTCAAATCCGATTTTCACAGGGCTCCACCGTCGTGGGCGAGGCCTGGCCGCCCCGAAAGCCGCAGGCGCACCGCAGTCGGTCCTCCAGAAGCGATGTGAGGCCCTGGGCCTGCACCTTTCTGGCTAAGCGCCTCCTGGAACGGGGAGGGAGGGAGGGAGGGAGAACAGGCGCGGGCTGCAGCCGGCGGCCCTCTCGGGAGGCGCTGCCCTGCACCCAGGTGCGGGACAGCAGGACTCACTGGAACGACCAGGTGCCGCCCGGGACCGGGCTCAGCCCACATCCCACCGTTCCCGAAAGCACTTACAAGGGACAAACGTCCAGGGTAAGCGGCCGCCTCCGGCTCTTGTTCCAGGTGAAGCCCCTCCTGGGACAGTGATCCTAGAGGTCATCGCAGATCTCAGGCCACCCTTCCCCGAGTCCTGGCCAGGCCCCTTCAACCTGCCAAAGCAGAGCAGCGTTACTCCCGACGTCCTCCACGGAGCTCTCAGCTGCCCCTCCCGGCCTCCCCGGAAACATCCACAGCTCCTAGGAAGGTCTCAGGCTAGTCAGGGGCTGTGACCTCAGGCTCCGTCACGGGCCAGCATGCCCAGGGCAGGCCTGCACCTTGGGGACGCAGCCAGAGCCAGCTGCCTGCATGGGATGGAGCTGCGTGGGGCAGTGTGGGCTCTGGAAAAAACTAATGGCGGCAACAGACATCAGAGAAAGCTACAGTTAAGAGCGTGACTTAAGAGGTCTGGAAAAGACGGTCAATTGATGAGCAAAAACTCCGAAAGGCGGGGGGCGTTCCCTGGTCTCCAATCCTGCTTAAGGGACCTCATCTGAGCCAGGCATGACGGCCCAGGCTGCGCTGGCTGCACGCGGGGAGTGATGGCGGGGCCTGACTTTAGTTCCACCTTAATTTTTTTTAAAAAAAGCAGTCACAGGAACATTCCCCGGGCCCATGACTTTCAATGAGCTCTCGACAAGAGGGATGTGGACACGAGCGGAAGGAGTTACCTCGAATTACAGGGCTATTTCCACATATGAGCTAGCCAAGGGAGCAGCTTGCGTCTCAGAGGGTTCTGTTGGGCGCACAACACTTCTGTCCTCCGAGGGCTGCAGCTTCCATAGGCTAGCAGAGAACGCTCAGAACTCGTGAAGCAACAGCAGAACTAGCTAGGTCGCCCTGGGATGCCACGTGCCTCCGCTCTCTGGCCTGTTTCTAGACTGAGGCAGTCCAGGCCAGCGTCGGGCGCACATCCGCTGTACCTGCTAAGCTGCCCGCAGAGTCCAGCCCTTTGGCCACCACTGCCAGAAGCCTCCCGGGGCTGCCCTTTGGCCTGAGCTACCCGCTCCCGTCCCCCGCCTGGCTCCCCTACCCTGACCAGCGCCAGTCTGCTGTGCCTCCCTCATCTAGCTCTCTGCAGGCCCCACAGAGCGCCTGCAGCCCCGCTGCTCCTCCGCCTTCTCCCTTCTCTCTGCTCAGGTCTGGCCGCAGGAGCCTGCAGCAGGGAGTGTGTCGTGCAATGCAAGGGAACTGTCAGAGCAAGGTTCATTTCACACGGTCTTTTAATCGGCTTCGTGAAGCCAAAGAAAACTGCGTACAAGGGTTCCTCAGCCACTGAGATACAACATCGATGGAGCGCGCACGGCTTCCCGTAAAAAAGGACAATATAAACAAACATCTTCAGGAACCTCTCAGGCACGTCTGCACGTGTATCATCGGGTGCACAGCACAGATGAGCGCACGGGCTGGGGCTCCAGGGCAGCTGCTGCCACGCCTGCCAGGGTCCTACCACGCTACACTCAGAAAGGTCACACGGAGTGGGAAAAAGCCGCAGCTCGCTCAGCTTCCGACAAGATCGGATTCACAGTCCGGTCGATCTCAGAGAGGAGTGAATGGGGCACCCACTTCAGGGGCCAACCCCAGTAAAAAAGAAAAAAGGCAACGCAACCGAAACACCAAAAACCAAAGAACAAAAGCCCCACACAACCCGCGACGACTTTTTTGGAACTCGTGGCTCGTGGTCAAAGAGAAAAGTAAATCTGAAGTGCTTTGCAAAATGTTTGAAAACCCTTAAAAACGGACAGCACTTCCTTAAAAAAAAAAAAGTCTATAACGAGGCCATCCCCGGGTCAGAAGCGGTCGGGCTGGGTCTGACAAGATCAGAACTGAAATGACTACAAAAGTGGGAATACAAGGAGGTGCGTTTACTACACATTAACGTTCAGCGAAGCTCCCACAATCTTTAAATACACAGCCATTGGAAGGACGATCTTGAGCAGGAAGGGTTTTTACTCGTTGTGTGTAGCTGAGGACAAGAAGCAGGCACAGTGTAAAGGCACTGAAGCAACGAGAGGCAGCTTCACCCCAGAGGCCAGACCGGGCATGGCCTGCGGCCGGGGAGCAACCACCCCCCACAGCCGGGGAGGCTGGCCGCCCGGTGGGCCCTCACTCTCCCTTGCCTTTCTGGTCAGTCTCATTTGCTCGTGTCCTGCAGTAGAAATGGCTCTGAGAGGACAGATGCGTCCCTTATGGGCAAGCGCAGTGACAAGGTCTGAGTGTCCAGCCTAAGTCGCTTGGAGAGGGCGCCAAAGTGAACCGAGCTCCCACCGCAGGCCACAGCAGCGTGGCGCCCTCGGAGTGCGACTTACCGTAACTGTCGTAGCTGTCTCTGTAGGACCCGCCCGAGCTCCGGTCACCGTAGCCACTACTCTGACTCCGGCTGCAGGACACACACAAATGAGTGCTACTTCTGGTCTGCCACAACAGACTTAGCCGCCAGCCCCTAGGCCAGCCGTCCCTTCAGGGGACACAGCAAGGATCCTGGCAGGGCAGTGTTGGAAATCCAAAACCCCCACCAGCTGTGTCCCCCAGGACCTCCAACTTCTTCGACTGTTCTAAGCCGTCCCCTCTCCTCCTAGCCTGGGTCACCTCCTGCTTCTGCTCCTTGCTCAGCCAGCCTCCTCTCAGGCCTCCCAAGGACCTAGGGCTGATGCTGGCCACCCCACAGCCACCCCGTGCCCAGGCTGACTCCACCCTCACCCCGCCCCGCAGCCGCCTGTGCCCAGGCCGACTCCACCTGAGCTCACCCCGCCCCACAGCCACTTGTGCCCAGGCAGACTCTACCCTCACCTGCTATAGTAGTCTCTGGAGCCTCCGTAGCCCCCACTCCTGGACTCAAACCGGTTCCCCCCATAGCCTCGGTCCCCTCCTCCTGCACATACAGGAAGGAGAAATGAGTACCAGCTCCCACCAGCAGTGCCTCACAGCATCCCCAAGGGGCCCGTTCATGGCACTCACCTCTAGAGAACCCACGGCCCCGTCCTCGGCCCCCACGGAAGAAGCCGCGGCCCCCAGTAGAGCCACCACGGTACCCACGGGACCGGCTGTCTGGCGACTTGCCTGCCTGGTCCACTCGGAT
Organism: Leontopithecus rosalia; assembly: GCA_028533165.1. Lineage (NCBI taxonomy): Eukaryota > Metazoa > Chordata > Mammalia > Primates > Cebidae > Leontopithecus > Leontopithecus rosalia. Next base: position 646,080 of record CM052668.1, on the reverse strand, counting down.
CTGCCGCCCATCTACAGACTGGAGACCAGAGGGTGGCATAGGTCAGCAGGGGGTGCCCCATCCTCAGGCCGGGCGCCCGCTCAGCACCCTGATCCTCACCTTCCCGTTCATGGCCATCATGGCATCCTTGGCATCATCGATGTTCTCAAAGGTGACAAACCCAAATCCCCGAGATCTCTGGGTCTCCCTGTCTTTCACAACCACCACTGTGCAGGGGAGAGAGAGAGAGGTCTGCAGTCAGCACCCAGCTGTCCCTACAGGTAGGTGGGAGTACAAGCCAGCCTCCTGGGCCACCGGCCCAGCACCAGCCTCACCTTCAGAGATCTGTCCATATTTTGAGAAGACCTGCTCCAGCGACTGCTCATTGGTGTCAAAACTCAGCCCTCCGACGAAAAGCTTGCCTTCATCTGATGCCATGGCGGCCTGTGACAGACACCAATGAAATCCTCAACAGGGGTCCTCTCACCACCTCTCTCCTCTTCCTATTTTACGTAAATGACATGTTCTTTGATAGACGTGTTAGAAAATCACTTTTCTTATTTTTCATTATCCCCAACCCATACCCAGGACGTGTCTATTTTGGTTGGCGGGAGTCTAGCTGTCACCCAGGCTGCAGTGCAGTGGTGCAGTCATGGGTCACTGCAGCCTCCACCTCCTCCTGGGCTCAGGCAATCCTACCTCAGCCAACCAAGAAAATGGGACTGCAGGTGTGCACCACCACACTCGGCTATTTTTTTAAGTTTATTTTGTAGAGATGGGGTCTCACACTGTTGCCCAGGCTGTCGCCACCACACCCAGCCACCTAGGACTTAATTCAGATTGGTTCACCACACTGAATCCGGTCATTCTCAGCCCCACCCCCCCCAGACTGAAGGCAGGCCGCACCCACTTCCACAGTCCTCCCCACGGTCAGGACCTCTGCTGTCTCCCTTCCCCAACAGCCTTCCAGTTGTGCCCTGGGCAGGACTGTACCCTCCGCCTCTCCCCTTTCAAAACCGGTGCCAACCCCTACCCTAACCAGCTGACGTGCTGCTGGACGAGAGAGTGCTTCTGTTCACTGTAAAACGCCTCCTGAGACTGGTGGGCTGTCAGAGACCAACCCGTCATGGGGGACACCTCGGGCCAGGGACTTTTATGAACAGGACCTCGGCCGGGAATGCGGAAGGGATGGCCCCGGCTGTAATGAGGCAGGGTTTCCTGGCAGGATAATTGGCATTGAAGAGAACTGGCTATTTAAGGGGGCCGTCAGTGCTGACACAGACGAAATATTCACTGGCTGCGAATGGCCACCACCCAGTGGCTCTGAGAACTGGACTTGGAAGACTGGCACGGGGGGGGTTTGCCAACTTGGACCAAACTTTGGGGGCAAAGCACGACATGGCACACGGGGAACCACATTAGAACGGGGCACGCCTAGCCAGAATTTGCGAGGGCGTCCTCTCCTTCATTCGATCACAATGGGAAGGGAAGGAAACTGCGGCTCGGGAAGCACAAGCGCTGCTGAGTGGACACCAACACCACGGCGGGAAAGCTGGCCCTGGAGACTGGGCTCGCCACGTGGCCCCGCCCCCGCCGCGTGCGCATGCGCCCCGCGCGCACCCTGCGCCACTCCATCCGGGCACTCGGCGCTCCCGCCATTTCGCTGGGCGCAGCCTCGGGCTCGCGGCCGCCATTTTGCGGCAGCAACCCGGTCACCGGCGGCCCGGGCCGGCGGGGAGAGGCCCTCTGGCCACTGCTCGGCCCAATCTCCCGCTGCCCCTCGCCGCCGGCGGGGCGGACTCCACCCCGGGCCCGCCCCGGCACCGCCCCCTCCCAGGGGCGTGCCGCTACGGCCCCGCCTCGCCTGGCCGCCGCAGGCCGCCCGCCGCCCCGAGCTCCTCTGAGCCGGTGCCGCCAGGGCCCTCACCACTGAGTCGGGCAGGTCCCTGACGCAAGCGGGAAGACGGCACACCACAACGACCTGAGCCTCCTAACGCGCGAGTGAAGGGGGGGCGCCCGGACGCCCTGCCTTATATAAGGCACCGCCTGGCCCCGCCCCCTCCACCTTCTTGGCCAATCAGAGGCCGCGGCTGCGCCTTATATTCGCAAGATGGGGGCCTGGTCTATCTCGGCTCCGCCCCCTCCTGCGCGCTGGTGTCGGTCGCGGTGATTGGCCACATTTCCGGTCCGCAGCCGCCGGCCTGCGCTCGGGGAGGCGTGGCTGGCGCGCGGCGGGGCGGGGCTGACCCAGTTCCGCGTGCCCGCCCCCTGGCCTGCGGCGGGGAACAAATGGGCCTCTAGCTCGGGTTTCGAGCCTCCGGCCTCGTGGGAAACGCTGGGTTGTCACTGGGACCCCGACTTTGCCTGTGCTCCTGCTATCCTGACACATCCACCTACCCGGATCCCCGACGCACCGAAGCCCCGGCTCTCAGACATCCCAACTTCATCTGAACCCCGACATCTGTCCCGATACTTTTGCTAATACAACCGACGCCCCAGTTCTCCCAGCACCCAGCACTCCATTCCTGCCACCAACCCCATGCCCACCCAAACCCCAACAGACAGCCCCATTCATGCGAACCCCAATATGCGCAATCCTAATTATTCCTACTTTGCCACACTGTGGTGCACCCCAACTTTACGAAACCCAGTTTGCCGACAGACTCCAACCCGGATCCAAGCCTAACTCCCCCCGGAACCGCGACTTCACGGCCAGGCATCGTCCACACCCCCACCCTCACCATGCCGGAGAGCGCGTCCCTGCTGTCGGGTGCAGGCAGACACCCCGAGTCCCCACTGCACCCCAGCACTCAGCCGGGCCCTCGGCATCCCATCCCACCGTGCTGCACACCCTCGGCCCACTCTGCTCCTCCACCCGGGTCTTCCCCCTAATTCCACAGGCCTCCACTGCTGAGCCTGGTTGGGGCGAGGGAGAGTCTCAAAACCTCCGCCATCAGGAGAACCAGCTCTGCGAGGACCCTCAGTCCCTACTCTTGCCTGAAAGCTTCTGGGGGGGCCCTCCGTGACCACCACTTGCTCCTCGCCCAGACCTCACCTCATGCCGGCCCCCTCCCCCGGCCCTGGTGGAAAAAGCTAGTGCGCACCGGTAAGTCTTAGGAGGGCTGACCCTCCGCTGACAAGCTGTGGGGGAGTCAGGATACAGAGCCCCCCGTTTTGCTGCTCACCCCAGGGAAATCCCAGCCCCACCCCGGCCTCAGACGCACTCCCACCCTCAACTGAATCGAGGTGACCCAGCAAACAGGGGTAGCCAGAGACACTGTCTGCAGTAACAAGGTCCCTGGGACCCCTCACGGGCTCAAGGACCCCCTCCCCCAGGCAGCAGCTGTGTGACTCATCAACACCCCCTCTGCGCCTCGGCCCCCCACACTACAGCCGCCCCACTCCCCGTCAGCAGCACTCGGCTGCCGCGTCAGCCACTCACGCAGGGTGGTTATTAAAGGAGCGGAGAGAGACATCCGAGCTGCTCTGCGCCTGCCGTCCGTGCGGGAGGGGCCCCCCACCCACTGGAGCCCCAGACGCGGGCCGGGCGTGCCCAGCCCGGGAGCAGTTCAGGCCCATTCTCTCTGATCTGCCCCCAGCCCCAGCAGTCAGGGTGGGACGTTCACTGCCCCAGAGCAGCCCTTCGCGGGGCAGGGGTGGGAGGTGGAGGGGATGCCGTGTAGTCACAGCGGCCCCTGCAGAATTCATGTCGCCCCCCCGCCCCCATCGTTCCCTGGTTCTGTGAGCCTCTGCCTTTTCCTGGTTTTGTGAACCACCGAGTTCATTCATTCATTCATTCTGCCAGCGCCTAGTTATTAAGCGCTTACTACGAGCCCGTTCCTGGGTGCGGGATCCGTGAGTGCCCGCAGCCGTCCTGGGTTCCCAGGGTGGCCTGGCCGCGCACCTGCGCACGCCTGCAGTTCTGCGTCTGCTCGGAGCACTGTGAGCCGGGTCTCGGGTGTGGACCTGTCCTTACCTGTGCCTCTGAGGTTACCTGAGTCTGCGTGCACCTGTGCCTCCCACGTGTCTCACCGCACCCCTGTGGCCCCACTGGGGGTCCCGGGGGGTGGGACCCCGTCCTCCCCCTGATGGCCGCTGCCCACGCGGGACCCGAGCGACCGGGGCGCGCTGCCCGTTGCGGACACGAGGGGGCGCTGCGGCCTCGCTCCGTCCAGGGCTGCCCCTCCGCGCACACGCCCGCGGCGCGGCCTCGCGTGGGAGAGGGGGCTCCACCGCCCGGTCCTGCGCCGCCACCGCGCCGCGTCCTCGCGGGGCCCGCTCTGGCAGGGCGAGGACGCAGCCCGTGTGTCAACCCCGAGCCTCCCCCCGCCCCCGCGCCTCGGCCCCAGCGGAGGGGCTCAAAATAGCCGCGAGGCTGCTATTCCGGGCCCGATGCACTGGGCTCGCCCACCCCGGCGAGGCGCGGGGATCAGCCGGAGTCCCCGTTCCTGCTCCTCGCGCATGTCTTGGGCCGCGTGGGCCCATTCACTCACCGCCCCCTTTCTCGCCCGCGGTCCCGGAGGGGGCGCGCGCCTCCTGCACCCGGATACTCCTCCCGGCCCCCGCCCCGGTGGCGTCGCCATGGAGACGGGGGCGGGGCCGCCTCGCCACCGCACCAGCCGCTCCGCCCTCCCCGCGGGGCCCTGCCCGCCGGACGCTGGGTCCTCCCCCGACCCCGACTAATGACCGGGCGGGAGGCGGTAGAGAGCATCTAAGCCTGGGACGGGCGTGGCCGGGGATGAAAGGCGCGTGGGGGGGACCCCGGGGCCGCAATAATTACCGCCCCCTCCCAGCCAGGCGGGGGCCGGGATCGTGCACCTGGCGGCCGCCCCGCGGGGGCGCGGAAATGGTACTGTCCTGGCAGAGGCTGCAGCCGGCCCAGCTGGCCCCAGTCCGCGGGGCCCAGAGCCAGGAAAGGGGCCGCAGAGACCCAGAGACCGGGTGTGCGGGTTGCCAGGTGTGTGCCCGTGGGCAGAGGACTGACTCGTGCGTAAAGAGACGCAGACACGAGCATTACTAGAGACACAAGCTTGTGTGGACACGAATGTGTGGCTCTCTGCAAGTGCACATGGCGTGGTGTGTGCTGCAGGGACCCCAGGCCGGCCTGTCTCGGTGCGCGGGGCAGAAGGGGGCGCGCACGCCGTCTTGGAGGTGTGTGCACGGAGCCCCCGGCACCCGCGCGTGCAAGGACACAGGAACCCGTCTGTGAGGCGCTGTGTGTGCACAGGAGGTGGGCGCTTGGACTCCAAAGCGTGCGCTTATCCGGATGTGGATGTGGGTGCAGCAGGGGACAGGGCTGGGTGTGCGTGACTCGGATGTGCTGGGACCCACAGAGCATATGTGTCCATGCCTGGTGCTGTGACTCATGTCCCTGGGGTGGGCACACGTGCTGTGTGTCAGCGGGAGCCGCGCCTCCCAGGGCAGCCCAGAGGAGGAAGGGTTAAACCTGCCCCTCCCCCCAGCTCTTACCTGAGCCCAGGGGTGGGATCTCAGGTCCCTTGGGAGATCCCCCATTCCTGAGATTCAGGGGCTGCTACACAGGAAAGCCGGACTGAGCTGCACCCCGGCCTCAGTTTCCCTTCTGTTCCTCGGATGTGGTCGCAGGGTGGGACGGCTTCCCTTCCCTGTGACTCACCCTCTCCCCACAGGCCTGAGTCACAGTTCAGGAATGTGGAGGTTGGGAGGTCCTGTCTGTTCCTGCCTCGGCCAGGCCATCCCAGCAGCCCAAAGGCCAGGCCTGGGCCACAGAGGGACATCCCCGGCACACACATCCGGCAACAGGCCACACACAGGTGCACACTCACACCTCTGCTGCATACCTGCTGGACACAGAGTCACACACCATGCGCTTGGCATCCAGAGATGGCAGCTGCTGGCAGCCACAGGCACAAGCAGTAGACAGGCTGAGGGCGGGACCGACCCAGACCTGTATTGGAGTCACACACCTGTTTGCTCTTTCGGTACACAGAGAGAGGACAAGAGAAGCTGTAGACGCAGGTGACCCTTCTGCTGGAGCAAAGACCAGCTGGCACATATGGTGGACCTGCAGTGATGTGCACCCATGTGTGTTGAAGGTCAGGTGTCTGTGACGTGCCCAAGTCCCTGTATGATCCACGAACACACTAAAGCTGACCAAGAGGCTGGGCATGGTGGCTCACGCCTGTAATCCCAGCACTCTGAGAGGCCAAGGCAGGAGGATCACAAGCCCAGAAGCTCAAGACCAGCCCGACCAACATGGTGAAACCCGTCTCTTAAAAAAAAAATGAGGCCAGGCGCAGTGGCTCATGCCTGTAGTCCCAGCACTTTGGGAGGCTGAGGTGGGTGGATCACTTGAGGTCGGGAGTTTGAGACCAGCCTGACCAACATGGAGAAACCCTATTTCTACTAAAAATACAAAAATTAGCCGGACGTGGTGGCTGGTGCCCATAATCCCAGCTACTCAAGAGGCTGAGGCAGGAGAATCGCTTGAACCCAGGAGGTGGAGATTGTGGTGAGCCAAGATTGAGCCACTGCACTGCCTACAGCTTGGGCAACAGAGTGAGGCTGTGTCTCAAAAAAAAAAAAAGTTGACCGAAGTCTAGGCTTGCCTTCCTGGAGGCTGGGTAAAGGTGGGGGATCCAGAGCCTCCACCCTATGCAACCTCAGATGTTGCTTGGCAAGAGCCCCTGCCCTGGGGTAGGAGGAGGGACCCCCCCACGGGGGCCCAGGCCCCTCTCATGGGACTACAGGTCCTGTGCCTGACAGGCTGAAGAGCAGGGGTTTCCTGCAGACAACCAGGCCCAGAATGGCCTTGCCCCAGGGCTGGAGGTATCTCCGTGGCAAGAGTGGAGTGAGACAAGTGGAAAGTGTCCCCTCCTCCCCCAGGCAGCTGCAGGGGCTTGGACCTATGGAGTACGTGTGAAGACACCTATGTCACACCTTGCTGGAGAGGCAACTGGCACCTGTCCACCCCAGCGTGCCTAGAGGGTTCCACGTCCAGGCGGACACGGGCCTGGGGAACCCCTGTCCAGGCACCCATGGCTGCCCAGCCACAGTCTCTTGACGGTCAGGGGCCTGGCTGCGGGGCCGGTGGTGTCCAGGACCCACTCTGGGCCTCACTGCTCCATCTGAGAGGTGAGCTTGCCAGCAGCGCCTCCTAAGGTCAGAGGCTCATGGGGTGGGGTGCCTGGTAGGAAGTCAGCCGGGGCAGTTAGCAGCAAAAGGCAAGCTCCCCACAGCGCTGCGCTTTCTTGTTCTCTTCCTTGGCAGTCCACACGGAATCATCCAGAATGCAGGCTGGGAGCTGGCTCATGCCTGTAATCCCAGAGCTTTCGTTTGAGCCCAGTTTGATACCATCCTGGGCAACAGAGCTACACTGTGTCGTTACCAAAAAAATCAGCAAAAGTAGCTACGGGTAGCAGTGCTCACTTATGGTCCTAGGTACTCAGGGGGCCGAGCCAGGAGGATTGCTTGAGCCCAGGAGTTCCAGCAAGGCTGCAGGAGCTGTGATCCAGTCACTGCTCCAGCCTGGGAAGACAGTGAGACCTTGTCTCTAAAATACTAATTATTAGGCTGGCGGTGGCTCACACCTGTAATCCCAGCACTTTGGGAGGCCGAGGCAGGTGGATCACGAGGTCAAGAGATCGAGACCATCCTGGTCAACACGGTGAAACCCTGTCTGTACTAAAAATACAAAAAATTAGCTGGGCACGGTGGCGCATGCCTGTAATCCCAGCTACTCAGGAGGCTGAGGGAGAATTGTCTGAACCCAGGAGGCGGAGGTCGCGCCATTGCACTCCAGCCTGGGCAACAAGAGCAAAACCCCGTCTCAAATAAATAAAATACTAATAATTGATGCCAGGCGTGGTGATTCAGACCTGTAATCCCAGCATTTAGGGAGGCCAAGACAGGCAGACCAACTTAGATCATGAGTTTGAGAACAGCCTGGACAACATGGGGAAACCCTGTCTCTACTAAAATTACAAAAGTAAAGCTGGGTGTGGTGGCTCATGCCCCTAATCTCAGCACTTTGGGAGGCCCAGGTAGGCAGATCGCCTGAGGTCAGAAGTTTGAGCCCAGCCTGACCAACGTGGTGAAACCCCGTCTCTACCAAAAAAAAAAAAAAAAAAAAATTAGCCAGGCGTGGTGGTGCATGCCTGTAATCCTAGCTACTTGGGAGGCTGAGGCAGGAGGACTGCTTGAACCCAAGAAGCTTCGGTGAGCCGGGATTGCGCCACTGCACTCCAGTCTGGGAAACAGAGGGAGACTGTCTCAAAAAAAAAAAAAAACCAAAACGTAAAATTAGCTAGGTGCAGTGCTGCAGGTCTGTGATCCAAGCTACTTGGGAGGCTGAGGCAGGAGGATTGCTTGACCCCTGAGTTAGAGGGTGTAGTGAGCCAAGATCGAGCCACTGCACTCGAGCCTGGGCGACAAAGTGAGGTTCCATCTCAAAACAAAAACAATAATTGTCCCTTATGCTAACGCTCCTGCTTGATTTGTATTTTCAACGTGAACATAAAGGCTTCTGGAAGGCGTAGGCTGGAGCTGGCCTGGGGACCCCTTACTCCCCATCCCCCACCCCGACCAGCAGCCTGGAGTCCAGCTTGGCTGGGCAGCCAAGGATCACGGGCGCTGAGGGGTGAGTGGGTGAGTGTTTGCGGCTGGAGGCCCTGGGGGTGTTCCTGCCCCCACCCAGGCGTGTGTTGGGTGGCGGGGGGGACGCTGCTGCCCTCTATCTGGTCAGGGCGCTCTCTGTATCTGGTGGCAGCTGTGGGGTGCGGTCTGACTCTCCAGGCTGGGGTTTTGTTAGGGGAGGCCTTGGCCGTGGCAGAGCCAGGCGGTGCTGTTTGCTTTAGGGTCACACGGTGGATTGAGGTTGGGGGCGGGTTTATGGGGTGTATCTGGGAGCCTGGCACACCAGCCGTACCCATAAATTCGTGGTCTGTGGAAGGCTGTCCCGGGAGTGCTGGTGGGGGTGTGGGATGGCTTGCAGCCCCCGAGTGGGACGGCATCCGTTGGTTTTGCCTGCTTTCCCAAAGGGCTGAGTGTGGGTAGCGTCCGGGGTGTGGGGTGTGTGCCCTCCGAGGCAGCCAGCTGTCTCCCTCACCTTGCTCCGCCCACATTCCAGAGGGGTTAGGGGTACCCTCCGCGGCTCCCGCCCGCTCCCCGACCTCCGACCTCCGACCGAGCCCACTCCCTCTGCTCCATCACCCGGGGAGGCAGCTGGCTCCAGGGAGGGGCTGCAAGGCGGGGGAGGAGGCTGGAATGTGCCCCAGGGAGTGAGGGGGGCCCCCAGAGAGGGGGCGGAAGCAAGGGAGGGAGGGGGGCGGAGGAGAGGGTGGTACTGGGCTGGAGAGGCGGCCGAGGACGCCAGAGATCGACAGAAATAGACAAAGGCAAAAGAAAGCAACGGAGGGAGAGAGAACTGGACAGAGGGAGGAGGCCAGGGCAGGAGGGCCCTCGGAGGCAGGGCCCGGTGACAGCCTTCCCGCCTCCACCCGGCGGGCCGGGCAGCTCACCTGTTCCAAGTGACCCCAAAGGCAGCCAGTTCTCTGCCCTCCGAGGGCCAGGCGGCCCGTGGGTGGGGCAGCACCCGGCTCCTGGGTTGGGCCCCAACGCCCTCGGCCACGGGGTGGTGGCGTCCTCAGCCTCCAGCCGGGTAACTCCCATTCCCATGGTGCTGGGAGAGGAGGGCGGGTGTGGCCAGGCCCTGTGGGGGCGGCTGTGCCCGGGCGCCGGCTCAATCCTCCAACCCAGTGGCTCCAGGCCAGGAGGTGCTGGCTGCCTGGCTCCTACTGCTGCCCACCCTAGCCACCTGCCAGGCCAGCTCCAAGGGAGCCACCCCCAGAGGACTCCAGCCTCAAGCCAAAACCATGACCTCCAGTGACCTTCTCATGCCCGCCCACAGCTGCCGCATCTCCCCAAGCACTGCCCACCTGTGAGGTCACCGTCTGGCAGGGGCACCGGCACGGGCTCCCAGCCATGGGGCGCCCCCACCCTGCCAACTCCAGAGGCCAGGCTGCACCAAAGCCCTTGGCTACAGCCTCCACACCTGGCACTGGCGCTGTGCAACCAACCACTGCCCACAACCAAGCAGCGGGCGGCCAGGGGGCCTCCTGCGTCCTGGGTCCTCGGCTCTCTTGGTCTGGGGCTCACACAGGCATTTCAGACTTCCGCCCCAAAACTTCCAACCGCCCTGCGACCCCCTAAAGCCACCACTTTCCGGGCACGGCCGCGACAGACTCCAGGACTGCACGCCGTAGTTCCTTTTCCGTCCCTGCCTTCCCAGGGCGAGGCCACCAGGGTCCCCACGGATCATCGATCCGCACTCGACACCCCACAAAGTCCAGGCCACGGGTCTGGCCGCCGCTCCCCCTCACCTGCTCCTCCCTGGTGCCCCAAGTCATCCCTCCAGCGGCCGACGTGGAGAATCGCCCTGTACGATCCCTGCCAGCCTCGCCTTTCCTCCACCCACCGACTTCCCGGTTGCCCCCCAAATGCACTGGGCTTCCCGTGTCCGGGCCTTTGCACACGCCGTGCCCCGTACCCGGCGCACCCTTCCCGCTTCCCACCACACTTGGCAAACTCCTGCTCCTCTGGCAAAGCCTCGGCCCCCAAGTCCCCTCCTCCGGGGCCCCCGTCTGAGATGCCCCAGCCTAGGGGCCGCGGGGAGGCTGGGCCGCGGTCTGGGCCACGCAGTGCTGCAGGGGCGGAGGCAGCAGGAAACGCGTTGGCGTGAAAGGACGGGTGCACGTGAGCGTGCCCGTGCCGGGGGTCCACGTGCGGCGCCCCGGGGCTCGCCCCCTCTTCCGTCCAGGCCCCGCCGCAGCCGTCAGACCCTCGGCTGCGCCTCCCGCCCCCAAGTTTGCAGACGCGCCGGGAGAGGGGCGGGGCCGCAGCGCCTCCGCGCTTGCGCCTGCGCACTCGCCCCAGCCGGGACGAAGTCCCGCCTCCTAGAGGCTGCCTCCTCTGCTACTGGGGCACGCAGATGAGCGAGAGGTGAGGTCACCAATGAGGCCTCCCTAAGGGGGGGGCGGGGCTTGGGCCGCCCGACGCGCGGACGGGGGCGGGCGGGGCGCCCTACCCGGGGTGACGTCAGGCTCCTTTCGCGGCGCGTTGCCCTGGAAACCGCGTTTCCATCCCGGCGGGTTTCCGGGGGCCGCCCCCTCCCATTCAGCTTTTTCCTCAATGGTGGGGGGGAAGGGAGCGATCCAGGGCGGACCCCGCCTCCCGCGATCACAGCGGGCCCTGCCCTCTTTGTGCCTCAGTTTACCTCTCCGTGCCTTCCTACGCACACGTGGCCTCCTCCTGCGGGTCTGTCCCCTGCACCCCTGGATGAGCTTAGCCCACCAGACCAGGGCTCTGAACCTGGAGCTCCACACCCCACCCCAAGCCCCCAGGGCACAGCCTTGACCCCCGGGATCCCCAGGCTGGGGTGGGGGTCGGCATCCCGAGGGACGGGTCCTGGAGTGCCGGGGACGGGCCCCCCGCCCTGCAGGCTGCAGACACAGCCCCTGTGATTCAGCAGGTGCTGCAGACAACAGCCTTCTTCCTCCTCTCCAACCGCCTGGCGAGGGGGCGGCGGTGCCCTGGGGCCCTCGCCCTGACCCCAGGCCGGGTGCCGGTGACCCGCACCCCATCCTGAGCCCCTAGGGGACGTCCGCGCTAGAGACGGGGGCCGCCTGACTGGGCATCCGCCTTCCTGACGTGGGCGTGGGATGATTTGGGGTTGACGGGGCGGTGGGAGGGGCAGAGGGTTTTCAGAAAGAGGCTCCCAGGCCACTCCCGGGACCTGTGCCCTTGCCCTTTCGTGCTCCCAGTGCTGGGGCCACTAGCGATGGGATAAGGGGTGGAGGTCACATCATTGAACAAACACCCCAAATCCTCTGGCCCAAGTGATGTTTCTCTTTGGGCCTCTGTTACCTCATCTATAAAATGGGAGCTCAATTACTTCTAACTCTTAAGCAACTCTTGTTACTTGAGGAAATACAGGTTTATTTTTTGTTTTTGTTTTTTAAGGACATGAGGCTGGCGAGGTGGCTCACGCCTGGAATCCCAGCACTTTGGGAGGCCGAGGTGAACGGATCACGAAGTCGAGTTCAAGACCATCCTGGCTAACACAGTGAAACACCGTCTCTAAGGAAAAAAAGGACATGAAATAGTATATATATATTTTTTGAGACGGAGTTTCGCTCTTGTTGCCCAGGCTGGAGTGCGATGGAGTGATCTCGGCTCACCGCAACCTCCGCCTCCTGGGTTCAGGCAATTCTCCTGCCTCAGCCTCCCGAGTAGCTGGGATTACAGGCACGCGCCACCATGCCCAGCTAATTTTTTGTATCTTTAGTAGAGACGGGGTTTCACCATGTTGACCAGGATGGTCTCGATCTGTTGACCTCGTGATCCACCCGCCTCGGCCTCCCA